>NMRA01000376.1:155563-196750 GCA_002633005.1 Phoronis australis | reverse complement strand
ACACAGGACTAACCAGCCCGTAATTTCATGCAAGTATCTGAAACTACCCTTGAATATATGCAGCATTTATCATTTGACCATTTTACTTCGACAAAACAGCTTGCAACCGCATGCATTTACCGTTCGCCAGTGTCTGGTCTCGATCCGCACCGGGTCCGATAGGCTGCGGTCCCGAGTCTGGCAAAATAATTTCTGTCAAAATTTATTCGCCACATTTCTTCAGCAAATTCGATAAAATTGTCTGTAGTTTGATTTTATTAAAATTAAGGCGCGCTGTCGATCATTTTATCCTCGTTTGCTGGCTGGTAACAGTACAGGCACTGCTCGTGTGGCACTGACGGCGTTTTCTCGGCCTGGGTTCCTGAATGAATGCCGCGAACCCGGAAGTACAATTTGTACTTCCGGGTTCGCGGCAAGTTCAAAATGGCGGTGTTTCTTCGGGTGCGAATCGTGAGTGGCGCGTTCATTTAAACTGTTTTCGAGTACGGATCGTGTATTAGTTATGGGGTAGGTACTTCTTGGTTCCTTATAACATCTTCTAACCATGTAATAAGGGTTAACAACGCGTGAGACAAGGACATTAAGAATACTTCACCCTGCTGTTCACATGGCTGATCACACCCTATATGTATGTACTTGCGCGTTAGGTTGCAAGTTTTCTCTTGTAAAAGAAACAGTTTTAAAAGTAACGATTTAATTCTTAAAAAGAGGTAACAAAGATGAAAACAACGGCAACTGTGCAGTGAACTTGTAACATCTCCTGAAATTGTTAAAAACAACATTTGATATTTTAGTTTCCTGGGAATCGGCGCCTGAGTTACAGACGATATAGTATTCAGCAATTGAAAACTGAGACATAAGTGTCTTACAATTAACGGTTTTGTTCCAGATTTTACGTTTAGGGCCTGGTTACCTGTCGAGTGTTAGTTACACTGCTGCAACTGTATTACTTTAAACTATATTTGGAAAGTTTGATGATCGAACCGGCTGAAGACGTCGAGTCAACATTGACCTATCTTTTGAACTTTGCATGTCAGAGGTCACTGTTGAAGTAGTGCGGGAGGTGAATACGGAAAACTTTATTACATGGCCGTATTTCCCTCGACAGATTCAACGCGTATGGGATAATATTCACTACTTCACGAATTCGCAATTACGCTTGAAAATGAGGTGTTGTTCCCAAACTACGAATGGTTCTGCATGTTTGGAGCGCGCGCGCTTTCCGATATTAAAATTGATACTTAAATGAGGCATTGTGTCTTAAACAAAAATGCACAACAATAATTTTTGCAGCACCCCCAACGTGTGCAAGTAGTGATATTCACAGAATCACTGAGTGTGTAGGTTGACAAACAATAGGGCGTTGCATTATAGGAAAATTTTGTAGGGAGATTTGATGTGTTTGAGGGCTGCACCTAAACAAGCAGTGCATGGCCACAGCCTTCCAGACGGCGTTATTCACCAGAAGGCACAACAACTATTAGTATAAAGAAATTAAATTTATTTGAAATTCTCACATATTTTGCTGCATGCATAGCCCAAATTTAAAAAGTAACATTTTTTTGTGAAATAGACAAGTTATAAGCCTTTGCAGATTTGCACTACTGCACTCGTGAATTGCCTTGTCGTCTATTTTTTCAGTCTGAAACTTGTTTTTTTTCCAAGTTGAATCAGGCAGAGGGATTTCCCTTAATGTCTTTTACATTGGTGCTGTATGCGGCTTTAATTTACCACAGCGAGCATTTTTTATCACAGGGTATCGTACATGCTACATGTGGAACGTCCTTCGCTGAGGGGCGAGTCCTCTCTGACTTCTCCTTCTTCTTTGTTTGCACTCGACTGTGTCTGTGTTGAAGACGGTCCCTCATTCTCGTCCTCGTTATCATTCTCCGTTAGGCGCAACTGAAGTACTTCGTGACGTGTAGATAAAACGGCTACCAAAATAAATATGACGCCCAATATAGAGGTGAGCGATACGAAGTACCAAACTCGCTCCCGTATTCTCCAATTCCCTGAAATGATCAGCGAAATTGCACCCACTGTCTGCATTAATATTAGCTAGCGTTCCGTAGACGCAAAAACTCGCGAAAACGCAAAAGCGCTCTAGTCAAATTCGCGAGATATCGGTATTCATTAGCAACAAGACACGTGATCACAGTATCTTATCTCACGAGTGTCTTACGTCCACGGAACGGTCACAAGAACTTGACATTTACATTGAATACCCGCTTGTATCGCCTCAATATCAAGCCAGACCAGACAGCTCATTTCCATATATTTTGCGTTACTTACAGGACATGTCTCATCTGGTGAAGATTATTGAACAGAGATAACTTTCCTTATAAGTCAAGTAGTTGAAGTCAATTTAATTCACTGCAGTAAGAAACTAACATGAGCTGTCCACTATTGCGGTCTATCATTAATTTTGAAAAATGCTAATTTCTATGCTCTGCAAGTGTACCTCTTACAATATTTTATTGTTGTCTTCAATAACCCCAGTAGTGACTTTACAATCCATAGAAACTACAAAGACACTTTAATATTTGAAAACTAAACATTAGGTTCTGCAAGTGAAGTGTAGTTCTTGCAGCATTTTTGTATTCAAGAAACAATGTTTGAGATGTTTCAAATGAGAGCTGCTTTTATAGTTTCAAAAACTGCAAGAGGCTCTTTCAGGTTCATTTTCGCGTACGCCTCATCAAATAAAACTTAAAACAAACCAATGCTCTTACAGTATGACATAGATCTTCATAAACTCACCTTTAGAATTTTTGATAGTGCACCACAAAATAAATGATTTCAAACTGGACTTAAAGAAAACTAAGAAATAATAAAATGTCAACAGGTTTGTAAAAATCGTTTGCTCGATACTCAAAAAGAACTAAACTTTTTCTTAGCGATGTCAATGTACCAAATTGTGTCATTTACATACAAACATGTAACAATTTAGTTCAACGCCTTCGTTTCCTGTAAACAACTGCAATCTATATTGATGCGCATCCCATGATATCATACAAGGAAATGTGGCAGAATTTTGACGTACGCAAACCCAATTATCACGAACCAATTTATACGATTCGAAGACCGATTTCGGTTACTTTTTGTGTTTTATATATATACTTTGAATCATTAATTCTTGAAAATGTGTAGTTTTTCAATAGACAAATTTATACTTAGATAGGCAGAATACTTGATTGCAACTCTCGATTAACTCTAGTTGTGGTTGTGAACACAGTATAAATGATTATCGCTGAGCAATTTTAAGCCCAGAAGCCTCTGGTGTAGCGTTGGGCGTAATAGTGGCCGGGGTATTTGGACTTCTCCTGCTCAATAGCAGATACAGAAGACAAACTGTAGATGAACAATCCATACAATGCCCAAGTAACTTATTGAACAACGTTAACGTTGACTGAAAATCGTGGAGTGTTGCTGAAAAATATTATGGGGGGAAATCTCAGTGGAGACAGTTGACACAATCGACTCTAATTATATGTACTCACAAAGTGCAATGAAGATTGACCCGAGGAACAAACCAACCCCTTGTGTACATTGCAAAAGTCCGATAAATATGTCCTCAACGCCGCGAAGTGATTCAAGGAAGGCGTATTTGTAACCTGAGAAGAATGAAAACGTAGAGTTACTTGCTATATTTCAGTTTAAGAACCTATTACGAAGCTAACTAAAGAAATATAGTCACCATATCAACTATTAACAGCAAAGATGTTGGAGAGGTTAAAGTGACATTCTCGACGAGAAAAGCAATTTTACTGAAATAAGATGAGGCGCGGCATAAAATCCAGTAGCCCCGCAAAGGTTCTGTCGTTGAGCCGAATATTATAAGCGTACTTGAACAGTAAAGACAAGCAACCTCGAAGCCTAATTTCAACGGAATGTTGTTGTTTTATTTAAAAATGTATTGGGCTAACCAGATAGTCCTAGCAAAGCCTTAGAAAAATAAGGAAACGCAAGTTTAATCACTCAAATGTAGGCCCGTCGAATGATAGGTGAAATTGATGACTTATCGTGCCCTATTCCGTTAGTGACCGCGAGATCCCAGCACAAACAACAAAAGGCCGATTACAACTGTCTTGAATGGGGTTCTGAATACGGTAGAATGCCATTTCCCCATCTAATAATAATCCCTAAAATGCGTTTTTGGCTCTAAAGTCGACAATGCCCTTTAAGTTAATGAATTTTGGTTTGAAAAGCTCAAGCCATCTTACAAGTTGCAGTGAAGACATAGTATGAACTGTTGAAATCGCGATATTTAACATTCTTAGCTGGCTTTAATTTGCTGGTGCCGTGCCCTCTAGTAAATCACAGAGCAATGCACAGCAATGCTTGCGACAATACTACAAATATTTGCATAAACAAAAGATATTGGCCATATGAACTAGGGTTCTGTTCCGTAGACGCAAGACAATCATGAGTAAAGCTAACGTGATAACCTGACTTTTTGTAATGCTAGACTGCTTGCTTTTTCCCGAGTATCTTGCGCCTACGCCACGCAGCCCAGTACGACCACTTTAATAACACCAAAAAATTGTTACGGTAATGCCTAAACACTTTCGAGAATTGTGTTTATTTGAACATCAAATTCTAATTGCATTTAGCGATATCTCAAAATCAGAAGAAAGCAATCCTTTTGTAAAGTCTAGGTCAAGAGTAAGTTGTTCTGGTGTCTAACGGGCTGTTAATCGTCATTGAACATAAAAAATACAAAATAAAAAATTACAGACATACCTGTAACCTGCATGATGGCATTGCTCAAGTAGAAAAAGCACATTTGTACCGCTTCAAACTTGGTGTACGTCTGAAGCCGATGGAGAATGCCAGCGTTGTATAAAATCTCCACCACAATTCCCACTATGAGACCACACATTGTCAGCAAGCATCCCACGCCTGAGAGACAGCAAATTTAAAATAACTATTTCACCAGGAGTCTATTCCATGAAAATTGACTTCTTTCACTGTCACGTTTTATAACTATATTTCTCAGTTCCATTTCAATTTTCAGAAGAAATTAAGCACAGATTACAATCACTAAAAACGCCGCAAAACCATTATTTGTAGGTGGATTTTCATGAAATATTCAAGATAAGATGAATATACATTGCTTTGCGATATTTTATAATTACAACACCATACATTGAGGCAAGTATTCACCAGTTAAAGCATTCATGATTTCAGGTGAAAAAACACGTATCAAAGGTCAGTGAAGGGTTTTGGTTTAAATAAATACCCCGCCGGCCCCGATACATGCATGGCCTCACGTGTGATATTTTAGACCCGGACCCCTAATCAGAATCTTTTGAAACTCAGGCATTCATACGTCGATATTGGGTATGTTGGAGACCATTGGATCAATCACAATTCAACAGGTAAGCGATTAATAGAAAATTTCTCAAAAGACTCGAAAAAAACTGTTGTGTGACAATATCGTTAAACTAGGATCTTCACCAAATAACCTGAGGTCAATGTATCTATTACCCAAAACCCGAGTATAACGAATGTGCTCATCACCATGTAAGATTTTGTCATCCTTGACTGGAAACCAAAACTCATGTTAGCGACAATGACGTCACATACATAAAGCATTGTTGGAAAGCAGTGTCACTCCGAAAGAAGCACCGTCAACAGGGGGTAAAGATCACATCATTTGATTAGTATTTCCAGCATCCAGAAGGTCAGTTTTATGTGGACATTAGTAAACAGATAGCATATATCCAAAATCAACTGCCATCTTACCGAGCAGACGCCTTCGTCTGTTTGACACTTCCTGAATTCTGGAAAACACTACACTCGTATCCTTATGCTCTGGGATGCGCACGTATCAATTTTTTGCGACCCGTAAAACGTCACCTTCTCGGAAATCTTAACCTGGCTTCTGATATCATTACTGCTACGTACAGCTTTTTATAGGTTCACAAATGCTCGTTGCCACAATGTCAAAATGTTGTAAAGTTAGTAGCCGGCGAGAGCGGAATGCATCTCACTAACATGAGTGTGGACCTCTCAACAGTACTTGATTCCAATAATGTTCATTGCAAGTACAACTGAATGATTGAAATTGTTCAACCTTGAAATAAGAGGAAAAGCGTATTACCTAGGCGCATGTGGAACTTGAATTCAACTTTCCGGTTATTGAGGAGCGGAAGTATTACGAAGAATATTGCTGTGCAAACTGATGACTCAAACAGCAATGCTAACAACTGCTCTACTTCAAATCCCAAAGGGAAGTTGAAGGAACGAGATCCCACTAAAGACAGCGCGGTGTCGGCCTGTAATGAAGAGGGAAATCTCATAGTACGTAACAGATAAGTTGTGGGTTTCAAAACTTAGCAGAAAAATGAGACAAAATGTCTATGTTGTTGCATTACGCTGCCTAAAGTCTGTAGCCAAGCATATGGAAAACCAGCGTGTAGGTTTACAGACACCAGACGCATTCCCGGTGTGCAGCGCCAAATTTGGTAAGAGAACGTATTTTGTTTTTGTATTATTAGTTTTGCACCAGATCAAAATAGATACCTTTGTTAAAATTGCAGTTGGTTAGTTAAATTCTGGCGGACATATTGAATTTATGCAGATGAGGGGTCTTAACATTATGAAGAAAGTATGTGACAATGTCATATTGATACATTTCTATTTAATTACCTAGCCTTAAAATATATTATCATCTCTCAAGCAACCATAGATTGTGTTACTTGGCGGCCATTTTGTTTTTCGAGATTTGACCGTGACCTTGAGTTCAAATGTGGGCAACCGACTCCGATGAGATTCAGCGTGTCAAAAAGTACCAGTGTGCCAAGTTTTTTTCCTTAAATTCGAGGTGTAAACGTTTTCGGGTTAAGGGTCTGGGGTAGTTGGCACCATGACGCCAATGCGAGTGGGAGAGAAAATCCACTTTGCTTCTGAATTCGCAAATGGTCTATTGGCAATAGATTCACGAACTCTTATGAACGTTTGTGTATTTAGGCAAACGAGAACGTAAGAAAATCTTCGTTAGTGCTTTTATCAAACTACGACTTTTTAGGTTGCCTCTTCAATGCAGAATATTTGGGGTTTGAAACGCATTGACAGCCCCACATTCTCAGAACGGTTGCTTGCAACGTATAGTTATAAGTACTGCTGTACAACATTTTTAAACTGCCCTCGCATGTGCTAGAAACAGTTCAGTCTTACCTCTTGGTATACCCATGAATAAATGACAAAAATGCCGAACACTGGCAGTGTCCTTATCAATTGCTTGGCAACTAGTAAAGTTTCTTGCGATGTCGTCAGCTCTTTGATCTTGACAAGTGGAGTTCTTGGCGTATTTGACTTTCTTCTTATAATACAGTGGTAACAGCTGGTAAAACGCCGCTTCATCAATCGCACAATACCTGCAATGACGTCACCTGAAAACAAAACAGTCGTTACTTATTACACATGATAAAGCCGTGGACAATTTCAGAATTCATTGATTTCCTAGTTAAAGGCTATCATTGTGGACTTTTAGTACTGTAGGTGCGAAGAACTACAATTATTAATCTGTATAGGCTACAACCAATGTCGATTTCTCCGACAACTACTGTGCAACCCTAGCAGCAAACTTTACGGATTTAGCCAAAGAAAGTTGTAAGAATATACCGATTTTTAAAATTCTCTTTTAGTTCATATTTTAAGGAAATTTTCATTTTTCGTAAACGCCGTTAGCACCTGATGCAATTTCTAGCGGCGTTTTCGTGTAGAGTTCATCTGAATTTCATTTGAATTTGACCTTTCATTTTTGATATCCCAGAAGGAGCCACATTTTGACACTATTCAAAGGTTACAAATAACCTTAAAGAACCTTGCATGTTGAAAAAACTAGTAGATTGGTTCACCCTTTATTTACGTTTAGTTGGCTGTCGCTTGAACACCCTGTAGCCCAACAGAAACACAATAAGTGACACCGACAGGCAAACGACTGCAATGCAACAAATTCCCATAGCTCGGTACTTGAGAGTGGTAATTGTCGGCACGAACGCCATCCTCAGAATATACGAGAAGGTGTCACCATGGCATGTCAACATGAACGTCCTGAAACATTATAAACATAATGGTCATTTTTTATTCTCTGGGTTTAATTTTAAATACATTTCCTCGTAGACAGAGGTAATTGATATTGATGTGATTGTCTTCTAAACAGCTGAGTTATGGATACACAACGAGGTCGATCCGGTGACACACGAACCTTGACTTAATTGAGTTCCATTTCGTCAAACAAAAACTGAAGTGTCAAATGATTACCAGGTGAACAACTTCTCTATTAAATCTGCTGTCATCTCGATTCCGTGTGTGGCTTGTTGAACAAACAGAGTCAATACCGATGTCTTCATTGTTGCAGTTCCAATGGCGAAAGTCACCAACGGTATTGTAGCCAACTCCTGGAAATAACGACAACCAAAGACATACTCAAGCATTTCTCACGTGACATTCTACCAACGCCGGGTGGATGTGGGAGAGATAGTTAGTTCTGCAAAATCGATTTCACCACGTCACAGTGTGTTTGTAGTCGAACAACAAACCCCCTTGTGAACCATGACCACGAAGTTAACCATCTTGTCAGTCGCAGTAATACTAAAGAGAATTTTGTAATGGTGTTTTTAAACGTGTCTTGGGCTCCATCCTACACGAACTTACCTTTATCAAAGTAAAAGAATGAAGTTGACAAGCGATATATTTAATTTATCATTTTTCTGGAATCTTAGCATCATGGAATTACTGTGTTGGGCAAAGAAGACAATAAATTGAAAGAACCCACGTGGATATCAGCAATACCTAAACAAACTGGTTAGTCAAATGACCCCAAAGAGAATGGTCTCAACGGATTCAAGATCTAGTATGATAGGGTTTCAGAACCAAACATTTTCGAGTTCTTTAAGAGCTACTACGGCAAGATTATTGACAACTGACAGTAAGGCTGCCAGCAACTTACGGACGACCAACCGCAATAGTAGACTGGATACATTGAGTGGTTAGAGAGAGCTGACTCATTGGCGGAGATATGCGATGTCGAGCAGTCGGCCATGAGAATGGAGGTTCCTAGAAGGTGAGGTGGACCATTAAGACTTGGCATTATCGATGACAGAAGCGCTCCAATTGACGTTTTACTGATAGCGAGAGACTTTACAAAGGAATGTGGGATGCCGCTCAATAGGTAGCATCTATTGAAAGTCAACTGTCACCTTACCAAGCAGACGATTGCCTTCATGGCATTTCCTGGATTCTGGATTGGTTGGCTCATATCCCACAAACCTATACGTTGGGATGCATCGGTTTTCATTAACAGTAAAAAGTTCAATTAACCGCATCACCACACGTTACTGATGTTTGGGGAAAAATTAGCGACTATCAAAATGAAGCGACAGAAAACAAACCTGGAATTTCCTGGAAATCAATTGTTCAATGTCGATCATTATCTATAGCTTGAAAATTACTCCAGTCCATTTTCCAATTAACAGAACTGATACATGGTTGGGATATCCGTGAACTTGCAAGACAATGAGATGAAGAAGAATAACAATCTTTCTGTTATCTCATGGCCTGAGATAAACTTAAATTTGCAATTGTGACCTAGTTTAATAAAATTATACCAAAATTAAATCTATGTTAATAAGAAATAACGCTCACCTATAAGGGATATAGTACAGCCAATCACAATGGAGAGAACTCTTCCCGTAAAGCAGCACGTGACCAAAGCCCCGAAAATTGGTGAAAAGTAGTTAACGCCTGAAAAGATATTCGAGTGAAGAGTGCAGATTGCATGTTTCCTGCCCCAATACACCGATGTGGTTAGTAACAATATCGAACTTATAAATTATCTCAGTTTGTCATAGAATGGTTTCATTTGATTGGTTAAATGCCGGTTCATGAATCGTTGATATTTTAGACGTGCAAAAATGCTGCTAATAACTGCCGCCTATACCTGTGAATGTAAAAGCCAGAGTCTCCAGTGATTCCGCCGATTTGTGCTTTATTTCCATCATCATTATTTCATAGATGCAGCATTCTGCCGTTCGCTCCAAAAGTATCACTAGCGTAATCCAGGCGAGTACGGCAACTTTGTCAAAGGTAGCATCACCCTTTCTGTCAACGGACCTTTCATTTGATTGGAAAGACCGAGATCTCAAGAGCGGGTAGCCTGTGGACATGTTGGTTCTTAGTTTGACGGAAGGGAACTCACTGCCTTCAATATCCTCTTTGTCCGAGTCATTGATAGTCAAACGATGAGCAGCGGCGACACTGGCGCTGAGGTCTATTGTTCCGGTTGACGCTCGAGGCATTCGATGGAGTGGACACGCGTTTTTAAAGGACAAACTATTACTGGGGTACGAAATGACCGTGTTGCTACAATTTACATTGGAGCTCCATTAAATTCAGTTTACGAGCAACAAAATAAACTCAATAAGTGACTAAACTATCAAATCCTACTATCTGATTGCAATGCATTATTGTGTTAATCGGACTTTAGATAAAGTACAACTGCACGTAATACGTGAGTTATGCAAAGGTTTTACACGATTAGCTAACAGCAAGCGCATGAGTGACTATTTCAACCTTAGTAAGGTCAATGGAAACACGAATTCGGCGTCGCGAATGCATTATTTCTGAATGAAAGAAAGAAAAACGTGTGCTCTGTGTGTCCACCCCAGCTACGCTTTAGATTCGTGCCTTGAGAATTTGCCAGATCACACAAGACTCAGCATAATTACTGAACCACCCATTCCCGGTAAATGAATGTATTATTAGTCAGTATGCGCAATTTTCTGTACGCAGTAGCTTCATTAGATTCGCGGCGTGTCAGAGTGCGATGTAGCCTACCGTCGTCCGACCTCTTAATTTAAACATCGAAATTTATGGTTTCAACGGTTGACATATGCAGTGAAATCTTCGCTAAAACATCTCACGAATGATTTTTGTCTTCCACACACCGGGCCCAAAAGTAGAAGGTAAAATGGACGATGACCTCTACAAGAAGTCCACGTAGGCATTATCGGCAAAATATGGCTTGTATTATATTACCGTATCCGCTCTGGTATAAGTGAACCTCCAGGTATAAGCCCGCCGGGTTATTCTCGAGTAAAAGCCCACCCCTGCTTACCCCTCAGGTTCTTTTACTTGTCACTGTAGAGGGACAGAAAAACCCTGGCTTTGCGCTTTTACTTATAGAGTGAAACAAACCCACGGACATATGCAAGAATACTCTATACAATCCTAAGGGATTGTCCAACATAATAACAATAATGACAACAATTATAACGACGAAGACGCGGGTGATGACAATAATAACAATAGGCTAGTGGTGTCGGAATTTTACGAACTAAACCTCGCCAAAAAGGCCGACACGTTACTTAAGCCTTCTACAGGCCCATTACAATAGAGACTGTGTTTAAATTCACTGCTCTTACTCAACAAACCGGCCTGATTGAAGAATTTTACAATTGTTTTAATGTTTTTGTTATCAGCCTATGACATTTTTGCGAAACTAATTTACTTACAAAGCATTAATATCTTATGCTTAGGTATGTGAAACACGGACCATGGCCACCTTCCATGCAGCATTTTGGGCAGCAGAATTCTGTTGCTCAACTTGTTGTTTTATGTCTCTGCAGGTTATAGCTACCGGTTATCACCTGCGATACCATTTGCAGTTGAGACCTGGTCAGACGCAATAGCTTGGGAGCTACCCAGCTCACGACTTCATTTGCCGTTCTGTAGTCACTTCTGTCTAAGATGATTTCCATCATTTTAATGACAAATCCCATATTTCTGAAACACAGGGGACATAAGGGACAGGTGATACTGATTCAGGTTCTGCACCAAGTTTGGCAAATCGATAAACTGCCTCATTACCCTGGATACTTGTACCAACGTGTCCAGATATCCAGGAAACTGTAATACCATTGTAGTATTAATATTAGTATTGTATGTCATTTATTTTACATCGTAGGCATTGCCTACACATATATAAATACATACCATTATATGTACTTGCATTGTAAATTTAAGTTAGTGATGTACTGTGGGACATTATTGTATATTGCGCAGCATTTTTAAGGTTTTAATAGCTTCCAGGATAGCTATCGATTTATTTTGGAATCATTTTCGAGCAGTTCATCTGCAACTTTGAAATTTTTAACTCCCCTCTTGCTTGTAAAAACAGAAAAACCTCTTTGGCTTGGAAAACAGAATTATGTCAACCAAGATGAAGAAATTATTCAGTCGGAGGTATGTCGCCAACCAGTTTATTTATTTTTAGCCATCACTGTATGCTTTGATGGAAGCTTATATCAAGGTTCCTTTCGGCGATGGTACATTCAATTTCTACTTAGAATTAAATCATCTAAATTCCCATATCAGTCCAACGGAATATAAGTTCATCCCCATTTTAGAGTTCCCCAGTTACAAGCCAATGGACTTTTATAGTTCCAGAGCGAATTCGGCATACCAAGAGATACAAGATCCCGTTGTTTCTGTTGTTGACTAGCACACAATTCTTGTGCATTATTGTGCATTATACCACGCGACTGAAAAGCAATCCCAATAGCTGATAGCCGCGCCATATTGAAATTCACTATCCTGCTAGATGGTGATCACGTCTTTGGTGGACAGACGTTCAGCGCTAACTACAGATCCCATGTAAAGTGGGCGGAAAGCTTCAACCTAGTGGTGTTGTCAGAATAAATATTGATTAAGTAATTAGTAAGAATAGATCCATTTTAAGTTGCCCAAAATTTGTGCATATGTACTTTTAAATCATGGGGTCAGACTTGTTGACATGTATTTTAACGTCAAAATCTATTTTTAGATGGTGTTTACAACTTTGGGTTCTGGGGTCAAAGTACTCTAGAGATTCTAGAATATTCTGAGAACAAATTGTAACAGCCAATAATACAAGCGGATATGATCATGTGGTTTTTATTAGCCAATCACTAAATAAGTAGAATGTTATATTATGGGCTGAAATCAGCAAGATAATTAGATGCGCTAAAGTAGTTGAAGCATAAAGACTTGCTACAGTGTACAGAAGCAGTTGTACGACAGAGCCATCTCGTGGAAGATTCTAGAAAGGATCTTGGCAAGGGCAAGGGTTAACGAACAGGAAGTTAACTAAGAGCTTGTCACTTGCATAGTGGGTAGTAAGATACTACCTGAAGTGTTGCGTCATCAGCCAGAGACTGTGACCAGCAAGAAGAATCGCGGGTAGAGGAAATTTGCCTGCAAGAGTTGAATCACCAGAGACGGTGACCAGCAAGTACACTGTCGCTATACAGTGTGTGTAGTTCGAAGATTCGCCAACAGGACACACATCCAACAAGTGGAGAGTCCTAGCTTGGATAGCAGATAAGACATTTGATTAAAGTAATCTTTAAAGAGGGCGCTAGCGTAGTTTCTCTTTGTAGTTGATTACTTAATTAACAATAGGTTTCCTTTGTCTAATTAGGGGTTATCATATAATAAATTAATTACTGGATTTGATTATGACTCTCCATCTATGCACAACTTCAAAGCATAGCTACCTTTTAAACAAACCCACACAGACAATCGTCTGACATGTGTATAAGCAGATTTTCACTGATGTGTGGTGGAATACAGCATGCTAAAGGCTTACGGATAAAAACAAACCCCTTGAAATACCCATGAATGAAGGACATCATGTCCCATACATTTCCCACTGCAAAGGAGAATCGGTGGCTGCATAGTTGCATGGTGGCTGCGACTTTTAACCTAATCAAACAATGGGAGGGGTTGTTACTGGGATCTATTTCTCTGTTTTTAAATTAATGAACCACTATATAGTGGTGAATTTCTGTCCATCAAATCTGATCAAACGGAAGTCGCTTTCTTGCTCTCATTACGCTAAAGAGCGACATTATGAAAAGTCTCCCACTCTTTCACGATTTTGGTTGACAACATTATAATACCCAATTATCCTCTCATGGACCATCCATCCGTGGGGGACTACTAAACCCAATTTGCCACTGAAGTTATCGAACGGCGTGTGACAGTGAGGTTCTTCCTCTATCGAAGAGTGGAGTTTACCTACTTCCCGTAGTCACTTTAAAACGCCACTATAATCGTTTTTCTGGACATTTGATCCTACCGAAAGGCTTTCGGACAGAATTGTTACCCTGATGTAGAACGGACTAAAAGACCGATTCCTGTGCGAGGCAGTTTTACTCAAATTTTACTAATTTAACAATATTTTCCGCACACATTATGAATTGGAATTCATCCGAGATTTGAAGAGGCACGAGAACACGTGCTGATCACGTGCATGTTCCGGAAACGCAGAACAACAATCCTAATCATCACTTACCCATGATGTACCTAAATATCGGACGGACTTAAATATCTGACGATTTTATAAAATCTTTCGCGAATCACAATATGAGAAAAAATGACATCAATTTTTGTTACGCTGTAATGCATTCAATGTCCAGCACTGTCTCGTTTTTATAGCGTTGCCTCGTTTTGAGAGAGAGAGAGTGCAGTTTAGATCCCCAAGTTTGCGTAAAGTAAACGATAGCATGAATCAGTTATAAAACTTAAAAACAATTTTTTCCGGAATGACATCATCTCAGTGACCTGACAATCTGCCACTGTTTCATTTTTTCATTTGTTGTAAGCTCAAGTTAAACCCCGGCCGCGCACGTGCATGTGTCGTATCAAGAAGGCATGGAGACGCTAAAACTGCAGTGAGACTGCACGTGCTTTAGTCGTCTGCACTGATTCATCGAAACAACTTAGTGCTGCTGTGATCATAGACTATTATATTCTATGCTGTCAAAACACGAGCTGCAGTTTGGCGACAAGATGCTCGCTAGCCAGTTTTCTGCGGTGTGGCGTATGCGGAAACATGGTGTCCGATATATAGGTTCTCCGATTTGTGTTTTTTAAAAATCAGTCAGAACATAAATACGGCTTTCAGTGACAAGATTTAGTAACAGAAAAATTCCATAAAAGGTGAGTATTTCAGTAAAGAATTTACAACAAGCCGTAGTATGTCCAATTAAATATAATGCAAAGTGTGCCAAAACGTCCGATATTTAGGTCATTTGACAGCAGATCTTTCATAACAAGTCAAAAAGCATTTGGTGTCACTTTATTAACTCTGTGTTTTTGAAGCGTTTATCAATGTCGCTTTATAGAAACCTTTACATCTATTCATTCAGAAACCAACGTCAACTATAACTATATGTCCTTTCAAAGCTATAGTGGCTTGTCCAAGAATACTCATAATCGGAACACTGGTCGTCGCGATCCCGTTCAACACTAGGCGCTTTCAAACTGACTGACACACTCTTGTTAACACTAGGCCTGTATGTAATAGTCGGTCGTCGGGTATCCTGCTCTAGTTCATTGTTCTCTTGGTTAGACTTCGCAAGAGGGTGATATCTGGAGATTAGAACTACTGCTAAGATGTCCAACAAGAGTACAAGGCTCAAAGCGAACATGTAAAACCCCATCTTGAACTGGACTCCATCATAATGGGATGCAATTTCAGCTGAAACCGAAAATCAAAAATCATGTACAAGGAGTCACTGCTTTGACATGAGAAACATATTTTACGAAACATATGTCGAACATAAATCATAAATCTGCCTAGAAAGGTAACAACCTGCTATAAGTTTTATAAAGCAAAAACCGACCAAAGTGAAACGGGATGGAAAGAGTGACAATGAAAGTTTTTCTGCCAAGCATGGCATCCAGTAGTAAATTGGTGACTCAACGTTCGATCTATATGACAAAGAAATGCGCCAGTCACTCGAAACTGCACAAGCGCCACTCACCGGCATAGACAGCACCACCGCACCCCAGGAAAATCCCCTCCCGTAAAATGTAAAATCCCGTGTTTTCTGACGCAAAGTGCGCGGCATTTAATATGCTTTCGGAAAGGGGCGTTATTCACGTCTCGAGAACGCATGGATTGGTTTTAGATATGATACGCTAAGGCGCGATGAAGCGTAACAAAGGGCACTCACCTAAAGCAGTAGCAGAACATCCAAGGAAGAACCCAATGCCGCAGGTAGCTAGAAACAACCCTATAAACACGTCCTCCAGTCCCGATGGTGACTCAATAAAAGTTATCTGATAACCTAAAATAAACAGCAAAACGAAACCGAATCTATTACGTGAGCAAGATGCCAATTTAGTTTCGTTATTAATTGAAAAAATATCACATTGATTGATGTAGAATAACAATACTTGGTTCTCAAGATGTCAACCGCTAATTGCTTAATGAAGTAGCCACAACCAGTTTATCATCAATTTGCAGTGTAAATTATTACCAACATCACATCTACCAAATTTCCAAACTATATTTGTCTATGTAACCTTAAATTAAGTTCTCGTTTTTGTGTACTTCTTTGAGTAATATATACACAAAACGTACCGAGAGTGGCGTACATGAAATGATATCCCACGAGACATTATTCCGCGGAAAAATGTCGAGTGGGATGTTACTTCATGTTCGCCAATCGAGATACGTTTTGTATTTATCCCATACGCTTCGAATTCCTAAGTTTCTTTCATTTTTCCGCAGATTTTTTAAATACTTCACTCAGCCTGTTTACATGGCGGATCACATCCTATATGTATGTACTTGCGCGTTACGTCGCAAATATTCTCTAGTAAAAGAAACAGTTTTAAATGTGACGATTTATTACTTGAAAAGAGATAACAAAGATGAAAACAACGCTAACTCTGCACTGAACTATTAACATCTTCTGAAAATAGTTAAAAACAACATTTGATATTGTAGTTACCGAGGAATCGGCGCCTGAGTTGCAGACGAAATAATATTTAGTAAGTGAAAACTCTGAGACAGAACTGTGTCCTGTTCCAGATGTTACGATTGAGACCTGATTGCTTGTTGGGTGTTATTTACACTGCTACTTAAAATATTTTCCGAAAGTTTGATGATCTAACCGGTTAATGACTTCGAGTCGACATTGCCCTACCTTTTGAAATTTCCATGTCAGAAGTCAAGTAGTGCGGGAGGTGAATACGGTAAACGTTATTACATGGCCGTATAAATCCAAGGAATGTACCAAGAGTGGCGTAGATGTAGTATTATACCACAATATTAGCGTCAAATGGCAGATAAAACCGTGTAATAACCCATAAAGTAATCTCACTAGTGAGATAACGATTTGGCGGGAAACCGAGGACGGAGTCGAACCCGGGACCTTGGTATTGCTGATCGCCGACTTTAACCACTACACCACGCAGCGACTGACGTCATCAAGAGTGAAAATAGAATACTTAAATGAGCACGCGCAATAATCGCACGTTCAACAAACCGCATTGTACTGTACTTATACGCTACGAAAAATAAGACACATAATTTCCATAAAAATGATATCTTAATTCAGTGAAATTTTTCTCTCATGTCCTCTTACTTGTAAATTACCGATCTCCAGTTTGAATGCGGGTATCGTTTCGTCAGGATCATTGACTTGAGAATTATATTCAGTTACCAGTGGTAACCTACTTTAGCAGACGATAATTTCCCGGTCGAAGCTTAGCGTGTAAAAAACGTGTTCTGAGTTATAATAGTTGCTTAACCTTAATTTAGAGATTCACTTCATTTCTATTTTGTTTTAATTTCCAATTGGTTTTGAGTATAAGCATTATTTGACAAAAATAGCTCGGCTTTTCTTAAAAGGTCACGACCTCCGACCCCGGGCCTCTGACATAGAAAGTAGTTACAAAGCCGAGGCGAGTCGAGAAAGGTAGATCGATTCATTGCAATGTTTCTCGTTTAGTATGTGGTATAAATAGATTATTACATGTTCTCAGTCGTTATCCCCCTTATCTAGAGCCCTCGTGGATTTTGTAGAATTATCACCCTCGGGGCTGACGCCCCTCGGGCGATAATTCTCCAAAATCCACTCGGGCTCTAGATAACGGGGGATAACGACTTCGCCATGTAATAATCTATATATATCCCACGAGACATTACTCCGTGTATAATGTATACGAGAAGCAATATCAAGTGGGATATTACTTTTTGTCCCATATGTGTGAAAATATGGATGTTGTATACTTCACGTTATCACTGTGAAATACGGGAAAGTAGAACCAATCCGTATACCACGGTAGAGGCCGTATTCAACAGTAAAAGCAGTATTTCACAGTTGGTGTGCACTCTGCTGGTGGAGTAAATTCGCGTGTACAACGCCAAATTTGATTGGACTTAAATCATTTGGGCTACCTAAAACATTGATGCAATGCGTCGTTACTGAAAACGTAGTTTTACTGCTAAAACATCAGGGTTTCTCCTGGGTTTCCGAAAGGAGCGTGGCCAAAACGGGATGTAAAGCCCGTTGCCACACGCGATCATGGGAAGTGGGATAACCCTATTGCCTGGCTTTCGAAAGGAGCGTGGTGGTGAATAGTCGCTGCCCATGGGGAACCCGGCGCCACAGGCGAGCATGGGAAGTGAGATCTTCCCATGGGGGGGGGGAGTTGGGACACATTCCCCAGGCAAAATTTGAAATACTTGAGGTAATTGGGTGCAGTTTGGTGCATTCTACAAGTTTACTCATCATAGACGAGACCTTAACTCGAGCATCATGTTGTGGAAGTATACTTCGCAAGACAAATTGACAATAAAGTGTCATAGTGTGATCTCTGTATGAAGAGTTTTGTATCATTCTAACATATTTTTATCTCCAAAAAACTTGTGTTAGGAACCGGACACGACAGAACAGGGATTCACAGTTCTCGATAGAAATTATGGCGCATCTTCAGGAATATTTTGCTAGGAATGAAAAAGAACAGATTGCAATGATAAATACAGATTTATTTGCCTGTTTCATGCAACTTCACAAAGTAACAAATCCCTAATTAAACTAGTAAAGCTTTGTAAATATCATTGAGGTGATATAATAAGCAAACTTAAACAAAGCAGAGCATGGCACATAGGCATGTTACCACGCAGGCGATGTCAAACCAGCTGCATGTCACAGACTATGGAAGCCACAAAATAGACACAGTTGTAGACGCAGTTGAGTACCTTGCTTCTCAGGTGTCAAACAGCATGACCTTTCACCTGGTGTCATACTTGAGAATGGCTACTGGTCATGTGACCATTGTCAAAAAATCTGATTGGTTGACAGAGAGAAATTATCCCCTTCACAACAAAAACATTTTAAGCAATATGATTTTAACTTATAATAATATACATAGTATCTCTTAAATAAATTATTCAGTTACACTTGTTTCTGAAGTCCAGAAAGTATCATCACCATTTTAACTCATTTGTGTGGAAACGAAACTTTGAAATAAAACGTGCGGAAGGGGACACATAATTTCGTACCGAGCTCTGAAGTAAAAAAATTATAGAAATCATATTTAATATGCTCCGCTGACCTATGGGAACAGTGTACAATAAAAATAATTCGTCAAACCTTATAGTACAAGAAACAAACAAAGTTTGCAGTTAAGTGTCCTCATCCTCTACCGCAATTTCAAGTGATTAGTTTCAAGGTTATTAAATATAATTGAACAAGTTGTGTAAACGTTCCACATCAGATCAATAAACTAGGAATAGCGTATACAGCATTTCTATGACATATTTATTCCAATATGAAAAATGAGCTACCTAAATACCGTGAACCGTTTTAGTATTTAAGCATATATTGTTGTTCTCTTCTGCTGCAGCTGGTCTGAAAATTAAAACAGTCTTAAAATTCAATTATCCACGACGTGACGAACGTAGAACAAAAATATTTGAACTTTTTAGACGCAATAAACTAATTCGTATAACGAGACTTCTGATGATATCGTCTTGCACAACAACGGTGTTGGCCGGCATAGCAGACGATGTACTATAACCAAGCCCATGCAGTCGAATCTGAGACTGGTTTCCATTCAACATCCTCATTTTGGCGCAGGGTTATGGTAGATTAAACAATTAAATGTCACGCCCTGCAATCTAATTCACATTGCTCTACAATACCTTCTGTAAATTCGGACATGATAAAATGATAAAGCAGAAAGCTTACCGTTACTCCTTCATTAGCGAGCCCTGGCGCTTCGTCATTTTAGAAAATTCGTATCGAGGTCGTTGCTTGGTACCCGGCTAAATTCAGCTCCTGTGCATTGTCGGATAACCAGTCACAAACGAAAGGAGATTAAATGATTGTGTTTAACGGGGGCACAATTCGAGATCCCATTATAAAATTATTTTTTTCCGTTCGATCCACAAACGGCGAAAGGTGCCGTGTGACTTAAGCTTATTCATTATTACTAGCGATCATTTTACTAGCAGTGGAAGTTTGCAGGCATTAATGGCAGGAAAGGTGTTAAAACACATTTTATACAACTAGGTTGAATCCTCCCGTCCTCACTACATGTAGGTGATGCTGAACGCTTGTCCACTAAGACCTGTTCGCCGTCTGGCGGGTTAGTGAATTTCAATACGGCGTAGCTATTTCGAAAGTCAGTTATTGAATGACAAATGATCATGGAGATGAAGATGATGATGTAAATAGCGACGATTCAATATAGTGATGATGATGATGATGATGTTGATGACGACGATGGTGGTGAGGATGACAAAAATGATCCTATAGCAGATGGTAAACCATTAAACGCGCAGTGCAGGGAGGAATCAATCAATAAAAAGCCGTCATCAGAAAACCTCGCATAACTCGAGAACGGTGATGTCGTAGCGAGAAATAGGTAAGTCATCCTAGACAGCCCTTGACGAGATCTATCTATTTAACAAATTTCAAAGAGAATCCTTCAGAGCACCGCGGAGCTGAGCTTCGCCAAGTGAAGATTCGAAAAATAGCCTGCACACCGACGCTGCCCTAGAGTCTAATTTCGACAAGAAACATTATGGACCTCGATTTTCTGACGAGACACACATTGTATTTGACTTTCATGTTGCTCGGTCCAGAAATACACCCTGCAGCGTACGAAACATGTAACACAAAACTATGACAGAGCGACATGCTTGGCGAAAAATTTCACCAAGTGAAGACGATGTTTCACATATTGCACTGTAGTCAGACATACCGCAAGCGGCAAAATTATAAAATTCTACTCAAATTATACTATGCACTTAACAAATTCTGTTTACGGGATGCCTAATATGCTAGATATCACATCGCATGTTAAGGAAATGTTACCTGAGACCACTATGATGGCGTGACCCACGCCACATAAGAAGTACCGTAAGACTTCGACGATTGGTTTACAAATGTAATAGCTTTCTTCGGGTATTATTGAAACCAAGGCGCCAGCAATTAAAGAAAGAGAAGCTGCAAACGCACCAAAACCTGCAACGATATGATAATGAGATGACACGTAGACAACTTTTACTTCCTTATTAGGAATAATCTTTGCAAGTGATGATGTTACTCTGTACTGATTTCTTTGTGTACAGCTCTGAGCTGGTTGTTTGAGAATAAACGTCCGAAGACATGGAACGGTTCCTATAAAACATGTCACGGTTGTTGTTTTTATTAAAGTAGTAATTAGTAATGATTATTTTCGTAGTCGTGAGTACGTTAACTCCAATTCAAGTGACAACATGAAAGTGAACCTACCCATGACTAGATAAATGGAATGCATATGATTGCAACATTTGCTGCTTTCCTATAAAATCGTATTTAAAATTCGAAGGTTAATTTTTTAAGGTCGCTTTCCCATTAGTGGAACTTCGATTTACCGAAGCTTCGCCGAAACTTCGCTTACCTTTCCGACCACACAGCGATATCGAAGTTATCGCTATGACAACAGACGACAGTTCATTCGTACTCTCAAACGAATAGTGAGTAGTGGATTCGAGGCTAACTTCAAATTGCTCGCCTGCCACTTACAAGTGTTTATGAAAATGATCAGTGCCGTTCTTCATCACATTTATTTACGTCCTTGTATTAAGAGCACGTCGGCTACGCAACAGTATCAAAGAACACGTTTTGCGAGTCTCGCGGATCGTATATCGTTGCCGCGACCTCTACCAATAACTCCCACGAAGCTTCGCTTTAAAATTCCTACTATTTTAAGCGAAGTTTTGCTTGCTGAGTAATTACCGGAGTTAACCTTTCCCACTTACCGAAACTTCGGTAAAAGCGGAGCTTCGCTCCTAATGGGAAAGCGACTTAAAAAAAAACAAAACCAAAAAGTGAAAATTCAACGACTAACTCAATAGCTGAAGAAATAACAACATAAAAGATTAGACAAGAACGGTGAAAATGACCATTTACGCTCATAATACCTATTCGCTGGTAAAAAGACGGCTCCTTTCTGCACCACCTAAAGATCGGCATTGCGACGAAGTAAACAAAAGGTGTCGCCAGCGTCGTGATTAGCGTTAGAAAAGTTTTGTCCTCATCAAGTATGTTCGCAATTGCAGCATCGAAAAGTGAAGTATTGGTGACGTTGGCTTGAAGTTGAGCAAACGCAAAATTGAGCTGCAAGAATCCGTGAATATGTCATTAAGATGCAGTCGTACATTTGCATGAACGCCATTTGCTCAGAAAATGGTGACGCATGTGTAGCAAGCTACGATAGTGTTCGAGTTTTAAGAAGGACTGACGTATTGAAAACGAATGTAATAGCACTTTTGTCAAAACCAATAACGTGACATTGTGCTGTAAGTAAGACCTAATGTCCTCATAAGCCCTAATGCGGCGTGCGGCAGGTCTTTTCCGGAGGACCAGTAACCTCTGGCCCCCCGGAATCCGCCTATATAAATGTTAGTCACGAATCGTTTCGGAGTTATTATAGAAGAAATTTTTTGATGACCATTTAAAAAACCCCTCTTTTAAGTTAAAAACCGAGAATCAATAACTTTATACTTATTCAAAATGACGCCTTTTCAGATCACGTGAACAAAGATTTCGCAATAGCTAGAATTAAATATTCCCCTCACTTTTCTAATGCATTTCCATTGTCGCTCTAACAAATGGCCGCCACCGTTGCTCAGCATTGAACTTCACATTAAATGAGTTGCCAGTAAAACAACGCAAATACAAGCAGGACTGTAATGTGCACAATGTTCCTTAGTGGTATCTCTCGACAGACGAGATTATTTTTGTGTTCTAAGTTGGTGAAAATAAAGGAATAGGTATAAGAATGGTCGGTATCAGAACATTACTGACCTGAGAGAAAGTACTGAAGTACAGTGTAGTTATCCCGAGTATTGGAAAAATTAACGCCATTTTCTTTATGGTATGTGCACCTTCGTCAACACTGTTGCGTTCGTCGCCGTCGCGATGGAGTTGGCTTCTCACACTCAGATAAACATTGTCTCGACTGACTTGAAAGCACTTCAGAAGTTTTTGTCCCAGCTGCCTCGCCACCTCGATCAACACGTGCCCTGGAATGAAATACGGAGACAATACTGTCTCTATTACTATCGTTTATCGAAAAGTAAATTGGTTGCTGAAATGTTGGTATTTTAAGGCTGTCTGCCGGGGTTACATTTGACCATGGGCCATGCCGATACACACTGCACACTGCAAGGAGCACCCCTGCTCACTGCAAGTCATTCAGCAGCTTCTTATGTCGCTTTCAGTGGTGAGACTGCATCTGCCAAAATGCGTATTGTTAATTAATAACAATGTGCCTACCTTGCTTCATACTTCGACATTTGAATGACTGCTACGTGATTCATCCAACATGACGGATTCACGAACACAAGAGAAACACCATGAAAGACGTTGCAATGCACACTGTATTTTTGAAAATAGTCTAGTCAAAGCAAATAGAGCATGCACTATTCGTAGTCATGTTCAGTGTGTCTAACGATGAAACTAACCAGTGAGTTCTAACCGCAGTACGACGAAGTACATACGCCTGCACACACACACACACACACACACACACACACACCCACTCATGCATGCATATACTGACAAGCAAACGTACCATACATACAGTGTATGTACACGCACACGTTCACACACACATGCTTACTTGTACGTATCTACAAAAAGTGCATGGAAATACACGCACAGTACATATATAGGTTCGATGCAGGGCTAGATAGCTTATTCAAATTTCGGAAAAAACATAATTTTCTTCGGACGTTACCAGTGAGATTTCCTAAAGTTCGAATTACAATTTTTCACATCAACTACTCCACCTGTATGGATGACGAAGTCCATCGTCCAATTGGTAAACGACAATTACTAAAAATGGGTTTGAATACGGCCAGAAACGATTAGGCCTACTAAGCAAGCTGAACGCAAATAACAAACGAATAGAGAACTCTTGGCATAAATAATGATTATGATGAGACCTTGAAATACATTATCACACTCACGTTTATTTCCCGGCCTCTTAATGTACATCCCGGCGCCAGCTAAGAAGACGATACCACTCGCAAGAATACATGTCAGCGACAAAATGGGGTTAGCTAGTTGACCAATGTGAGTGACCAGCGCGAAGGCGACTACCTCCCCAGTGCCTAGCAGAATATACATGCTGCAACAACGGACACATTGTGAGATACACTTTACTAAAAACAGTAGACTTGTCTTAAGTCTATTTGTGTTGACGTCATGGATCTTGCGATTCGGACCATTTCAGGTATTTTCATAGTCTCAAACTTTCCTTCGGAGATGAACGTTAGCTGCACATGAAAGTACGAATTCAGTAATACGGCCAATCGTTCTTCAGTAGTTTCAAAGTCACATATTTTACAGTTTACAGTTTGAAGTCTGTTCACTCCTAACGAATATTTTAGGCCGCCTATACATTTTTATTCATTAGGTGGAGATTTTTCTCTGCCCAGCTTTCAAGAGATCATATATTTTTGTCATAATAAATTACCATTTTCGCCAACTCAACTTTCCTTCTCGTCTCTGCAAACGGAACTGACTCAAGGTCTATGTTAATCACGGGACATATGCCGAACATAAAATTACTACTGTATCATCTCGCGCTAGGTCTATAACTCTGCCGTGTATAACATGTTAGAGGCCATCGCTGAGTGCAGCAACCATAGAGCAAATTCCTTGGGAGAAAACAAAAATCACGAGAGCGAAAAGCGAGTGTTTCGTAAGTATGCTAGGGAGCTTATTAGGGTGCCACTCAAGTGAATGGTTGATGGTGAGGTTATACGGTTGAATTTTAGAAATCCGTTCCATAAGCCATGATTTCTCGCCATAATGCTTCGATAGATCACAACCAGTTCGCCAATTTTGGATCAAATTTCCAAAACGGGGTCACGATAGTTTATTCCTGTTGGTTCGCTTCGTAACGTGGAAACACCATAGACCTTAGATAGCAAATTTGGAACTTCGACATTTTCCCAGAGAAGGAGCCACTCTCTTTCCAATGCATATCTAAGCTAGTGACGTACTTGGCGGAAGTAAAACGGGGCATCACACCAGGCGCCGATTGTGAATTGTGACGTAGAGGCCCACAGTTGCTATAATACTTTTGGTCGCAGCTTATGCGCAAGTTCATAGATCGCATGCATTGAGAATATACAGAGTTGGGGTACTATGTACTAAGATCTATTACAAGACTGACTCAAAGCATTATGGGTGACCTACCCAGCACAGGCCATCTCAACTGTTACCGGATCCTTTCCTGAACCAAAAGTTGTCTGATGCAAAAACATTGGGCGTAGCATCTTCATCCACGATTCTCCGACGGAAACGCATACCAAGGCAATCACAACAGTGTACTATTAAACAGAATAAATTTCATGCGATGAAATTAAATTTAAACAAAATATTTGTCTGCGGTTGCACAAATTTTACTTTTTAATCAATCAACAAATTATAATTCGTCCCTCATACCGTGTAAGCGCGTATCCATGCGCCCTTGCGAAGCTGCACATATATCATGAATTAGGCGCATGCGCCAAGGAGCAAAATGACCATACAACACGTGAGTCACACTTGACTCGTTTGTTACAACATGTTTGTAAGACTTTGACGTATATTTAAACAATAATTATTAATGAAAAATACTAAGCAAGCATAAAAATACACTGTAATACACAGAGCACCCATTTTAAAGTGGCATAGAACGTGAAAACAAACTAAATTGCATTATTTAAAGTGGAATGTTGTTTAACGTGGCTTCTAACTGGTTAAAGTAATGAAACCGACGTCACAATATTCAGTCATTCACATTGGTTGAAATCTGGGAAACCTCAGACGTCCTCAGACCTTCGATGTAAACAAAACGATTGAGATTTCAAGCAGTCCGACTTCTTTGAGCGCATGCGCGTAAATATATTATTAGGGCGGAGCATTTTAAAAATGT
Organism: Phoronis australis; assembly: GCA_002633005.1. Classification (NCBI taxonomy): domain Eukaryota; kingdom Metazoa; phylum Phoronida; family Phoronidae; genus Phoronis; species Phoronis australis. The sequence continues at coordinate 170,479 of NMRA01000376.1, read as the reverse complement.
ACTGGGATGGAAGAGTTTTTATTTCGCCTGTCTTTCAATAATGTTGAATCTAACTATTTTTCTATAAATTCTTGCAACATTCATTGTGAATAACTCTCAAGTTAGCATCCCCCAGAAGTAGATTCGTCCCAATCTGTTTAAAAGTTATTGTAACATTTTTGCGTTCCATGCCTCTTAAAGACTTTATTAGAGAGAGTGGTCTGCACCTGTAAGAGAAACATAGCCGCCTGCACCAAAATGTGAAACAACCGAAGCGATGCTTTTCTTAAAAAACGCAGTAGTTCGGATATAGGCGCACGGTAGATTTTTTTAATTAAAGCCCGACGTTCTGAAAGCAAATGGCTTCTTCAATAACTGCGTTGTCAAATTCGTTGACTTCGCGACAAAATTGGACGTGTGGTCAAGGAATCGAAATCACTGTCAGGTTCAACGAAGGCCAAGAAAATGCTTAGCGGGTTAACCACCTACAAAGCATTAAATTTCTTTGCAAGTGTAGTACCATAAGAAATAGTGTCCTTTTGAGGAATATGAAAACCTGTAATACAGCATTTTGGGAAACCCTAAACAAATATTTGAAACAGTAGTAAAAATCAAATCCTGTTTACCTATTATTTTCAAGCTTGAATGCATGTGAGTGTGAGTGTATATAAAAACATTAAGTTGGGTTCACATTTTTCTACTTTCGAATATCGAGTATTTGTGCTCTTTGTGAACCGCCTATATCTTTTATTGACAAATAACTACGTCGCACGAAATATCACCATGAGTTTCCCGATACATAAAATCATTTCCGACGGCAACTTATTTTTTCACAAGTAAAGTGAATCTCCCATAGCGGCAGTTAACTATACAAACACGTAAGCCTCCGCCGTGCCCAACCCTTTATACCTCTCCCCATCTGAAGGTTTCTACATGAAGCTTTCCCAAAAAGCTGTCCTGATCCAAGTTAGTGTTGCTAATCCAAAGCTTGGTCGAGTTTGACGTCAGCGACAGGAGGCAGTCTACCGTTAGATAGCTTACACCTGCAGAATAATAAAAGAAACGGTAACACAAGAAACTCGGGAGAGAAAGCTTAGAGAGATCACGGGATTCGCGTGCAATATATAGCGAGATCTCGCGACGATTTTCCTGACCTTGCAAAACTCAGTCGGGGATTTACGGCGATAGTTTTCGCCACAAACTCGTTCTTAAAATCAGTTAGCAACGTGTACGAAACTTATTATTTACATGTACGTAATTGTATTTCTAACATGTTTTGCCAAATAGTCACGAATACAAAATAATCATCATTAGAATTTCGTTCCATGTTTCAGAATACCACTCTGCTGACTCTATGAGGTAAACATATATTTTTCTCATAACGATGTCTGAAATCAATTATGACGTTTTAGACCCAGTGTGACGGCATGTCTATTCTTATTTCCGGGTACAAACTGCGCCACCTACTACCATGACACTTCATCACTAAACATCCGAATTGGCACAAATATATTACTGGTCACAAGCAATCACAATATTCATGAACAAAATGTCCCAACATTTAGTGACAGAAGATGTTCTTTTGAAAAACATCAATCGTAGCGTCACTGACTGAGACCTTCAGAAGTGTAAGCTTTCAAACACAGAGCAAAACAAGTTAATATGAGATGATTAGGTAAGACATGTTTAATTTTGTCAAAATGTACATAGAAACATTTTCACATTACTAACACACAAAAAGGCAGTAAGACAGGGATTTGTTAAGGTACGGTTCACCCTACCGTCCATACTACGAGTTCAACCTAGAACAAGTTGCTGCTGGAACGAGTTGTCTCCAGGTTTAGCATTAGTGAGGACGTTACTGGCGTTGAGGAAACTTTATACACGTGTGGCAACGTACCCCGCCTTATTGAGGTAGATTATCCTTTTCTGGGGTAACTTGATCCAGTGCACGTCGTGTGGATGCAAACTTGCAGACAAGGCGGAAGTATCTACCTACTGTGCGCTTGCTCAGTTACATTCATATCACGTTTGTCTAATCATTGTTGCGTCATATTTGTGGCATATTGTAGTTTGCATAGTGTGAACTGTAGATTAAACGCGGTCAAGTTGCTGTAGGGCAAGTTGTTCTAGAGGTAAACATCGTTAGCAAAGCAAATAGCGTAAACTTACCAGAAAGGCATAGGATACCGCCGAATACAACAGCTATGTACCGGCCAACAAAAGCACAGGAGAGCAGCCCGGTGAAAATAGGCACAAAATATCTAGCACCTGAAATGTTTTGTTACAGATGCACAAATTCTGTTAGAGCAATATATACAAAGTTAGTTATGCTACTTTCATGTAGGAACACGATACTAGGAGGCAGTTATTGGGGGTCAGAACGCTACTTCACGCATAACATGTAGCTAAGAAGGTCAAGGTGTGCAGCAACGAAATATGACTGAATGTGTCTTTAAGATATATGACAATTTGCATTTTAGGAATAAAAACACTGAAAACGACGGATTTCCTGTTTAATAGCTGTAGAAAAATAATGCATTGGAATTGTCACGTGTCCTAGTCATTACAGAACTTGGAATCTCATCTTTAACAATGACGATAAAATGGCGATATTGTAATCGTATTAAAAATACATATGTGTATGAAAACACATTAGCTTACCCGCACACCCGCCATCCACTCACTCACCTGTAAAAGTGGCTGAAACGATCCCCGCCTTCTGCCCAATGTTACTGTGGACACACATCAGCCGGATTCGGTAAAGCAGGAGCTCGTAGATCACGCAGAAAGCTATACGCTCTAGCAGCATAGTAACAACGAGAAGAAATGATACGGTTTTTCGGTGGAAACGAGGATTCAGTGTTTCAGAAGTCTCGCTCGTGGTGCCTGGTTCTCGCCCCTTCCCAAGTTTCGAAATGGCTGCTGAATGCAGCACATTACCGCTTCTATCATTTCCTTGTCTCTCGCTTTCATTTTGCAGTAGCGAAGGTCTTGTTACTTGTCCATAGCCGTTGATCGTTTCTTCGTTTTCGTAAATGTTGATTAAATTGTCATCGTCATCATCGGTTTCATTAGCTTTATCCACGATTTTATCCATTGTCTATTTATACTACGTCTGTCGCATTGAGGTATTTCACTGTTCAGCAAATTACTCGAAATTCTTGAATTGTTTCATTTCTGCACAAGTTGACCATGTATAACCTGGAATTTAATGTTTATCAGCCAAACAGTGTTTGATCCAAATCACGTTGTATTAATCCCACACCATGCCTGCGTTTAATTACTTTATCAATTTTGCAAAATCCTATTAAAATTAAATATAGGGTCAGGGCTTTGTGTGTGTATTCTTGCATAATAGAATGTCATTAACAATTGTTTATGCTTGCTGGCGTTGTCCATGCACAGAAGTTGTGGACATTATATATCAGTATCTGCCCTCTTTCGTCCTAAATTAAAGAAATGAAAGCCCAGTTGTTCACATCTCGTGTTTTATAGTCTTCGTTGAAATTTATTTTTACATGAACTGATTTCAGTCAATTTATATACGAATTTTGACCGGGTTTACGCGTGCCAATGGGAATAGCCATGAACCCTTTTACAGAGACGGCACGACAAATCTATCCTTTTATAGAGGTTAAAAGCGCTGCACTCATTTTTCGGATGTTTCCCATTCGTATTTTTTCAGTAACAAAATTATTTTGTGTTTTTTATCGTGGGTGGCCAGTGCTGAAGCCAGTGCCACCACACTCTACGTCCCGATTGGGAAGTCTATGAGGAAACGTAAACGACAAAGTCCAGAGCAGTTTGGTGACAGAAAGCCAAATATAGTGAGAACATTTATGTAGATACTACAGGTCGAACACTGTCGGGCGCCACTTTGTTGGACAGTAGCGGCCGACGCAAGTTGGGCGTGAAACGCAACTCTTCCGACAACCCAACTTGGATGTGTGTGAAAAGGCGCAAAGTGGTGAGAGAAATTTATATCTTTCTAAAATATGAATATTTAGTGACATGTTTTACCATAGCTTTTATTACAACAAGGGTAATTTTGGAAAATTGCTACAGAAATAATAGTTAAGGTATTTTGCTTTTTAGCGAGGTCCTAGCGTTATTGCACGGGAGGCAGGATTACACAGCGGCACTCGAATCTCGCAGCATTAACCCAGCGGTTATCGCATTGTTGGAATTCCACATGATCCTTTGCTGTTGTATTCTTTACAATTTTTTCTCGGCCGCATTACCCTATTAGTCCTTCCAATTCCAACTGCTGCGGTTTGTCCTGCAACCCCTACCTGAGAAAGCGGGATAAAGGTAACAAGTATCCATGGAGATGTTTTAACATCACACATCCCACGGATATTTATGAAATTGACTTAAAACGATATTTCGAAAATTGAATTCTTGGTAATACGGCCGTCTTGGTAGTTAACTTAAAATTGCTGTTATTGATTACAATCGATGGCCGGCCGCTGAGCATTGTCCGATCATACGATTCCATCTTCATTCGGTTGACCAAAGAAGCTTGAGAATTGGAAACCTTTGTAATTAGATTCGTGCAGGAAGTTACATTGCTGCCAGCATTTTTTTAAAATCCATCTAAGTGTCCAACCGTATTAAAGAGACCCCCGTGGCCCGTGAACGAGAACCGCAAAAATGTGAACAAAACTACGTTCATTCTGAAACACAAAAAAAATGTAAGCAGAAAAGACCCATTTCATTCGGAAGACATGTTGGCTGAACCACTCTCAATTATGAGGCATACAATAATAACAGTATTGATAATGATAATGATAATAGGTTTTGCTGCCTTTTTATTGCACAATTATTGGTAGGCCTAATCCAGTTACCATTACAGATCGTTTGTTCTTGTTTTTGTATCAGTATCCTCTTCGTCGTAGTCGTTGTCGCCATCGTGAAGGCGGTTGCGAAACAAGAAGGGCGGAGGAGATTTGGGTCTTAACTACGAGATACGACCAACAGAGAGAGACACCTTTGCTTTGAGTGTCATAACCTCTACTAAGGGAGAGAGGGTCACCTGTGCTTTGAGTCAATCCAAGGGCAGACATGACGTGAATCAATTTGGATAGCGCAACAGATTCAGCAATGACAATTCTTCCCTTGATAGTCAATTTTCTTGTTTTCCAAATATTCAAAACTTTCCTAAGTTCAGAAATTTTTTCTTCAAAATGTTGCCTATTTTTTCCTTTTCGTATTTACCAAAATAAACGCCCAGACACTTAATATTTCTTTTTGGCTAATTTATATCATACAGTTTCTTAAGTTCAGACTGGTGGCCTAAAAACCTTCCTTGCATTTTCGCTTATTTAATTTAAGACCAGACACATCACCAAATCTTCTGAGAAATTCAAAGCATTCTTTTGCAGACATTTCGTCCTGAATAAATAAAATTGTATCATCAACATACTGGGCTATTTTGACTTCATGCCCATCAATATGCAATCCTTTGATTAAGGGGTTATTTCTAATATAATGGCTCATGAGCTCCACACATAGTATAAAATGTTGACTACTTGAAGGGTCCCCTTGACGAAGGCCTCTCTGAACTTTAAAATAACCACAAGTAAATCCGTTTTTCGAACACAAGACAGTAGTATCTCAAAACGTTTTGTAAAATTCGTATCCTAAACCGTCATTGCCTGGTGTTATTTTGTTTTGGGATTGTTTTTAAAACTTCATAGAGCCCGTCCTCTGTGATGTCTTATTCTACTGATTATCTGTCAGTAGTTTATCACTAGGCAAACTGAATATATCAGGGAAGTCTATACCCTCATAGTCTTTTTCCGAATAAAGAGCTTCGTAGAAAGCTCGTTGAATGTTTTGTGTCCCTTTTGGGTCTTGGGTCACTCTGCTATTTGACTCCAGTTCTGTTATATGTTTTTCCCATGTTTATGTTTTTCAAGATTTAAAAACTATTAAGGAATTGTTTCATCTTCTTCCACCCACTGGGCTTTACTTCTAACAATACTACCTTTTATTACTTGGGTTTGTAAAATCTCGAGATTTAATTTACATTTATTTAATTCACACTGCCACGGGTGATTACTGGGTTCTTTTTCCACTTGTGTGGTTAATTAATTTATTTGATCTATGAATAACTGTAACTGTTGCTTACTTTGAAATTTTTATTGATTTGTGTGTAAATTTCATATTTAAAGTATCCCAAGACAGTTTTTATCCTCTTGGTTCTCCGTCGTGTAATGATCAGAAATAATTGTTCCAATCTGCTATTCTGAACATTCAGCATTCCCGGTCGAGGCAATCCACCTCTAAGAGTCCTCTGCTCACGATCTCTTTGCTGCAGATGAACTTTCATTTCATTTTCTCCACTCTGAATAGTGTCAAAACATTTCAGTGTCACAACAGCCTGAGTTTTGATGGCAACGGATGTAAATTTAACTTCCGCTACAGTTGGCGCTCGCCCAGACAACTGCAGGAATATTCTTTTCCCGTTGCTTAGAGCATTGTCAATAACTGTCTCTTCTAGGCTGTCAGACTTCGAAACTATTGGTTTCTAATCAAAACAGCAAGTTGGCACAGAAGGGTATGGAGGCTTTCCTTCGGTGTTGTTGCTTGAAATGTTATCAATAATTTTCACTTCCATGCACCCAGACATCAAAGTCATGAGTCTATGTGATCAAGAGTGGAAGATTATACAGTTTCCTGTGGACATTCTCCGGTGCTCTTGCTCAAATTACTGTCATAAAGTTCCTCTGCTATGATGTGAGACACCAAAACCTTGACTTCATGATCACAAAAATGAGTTTGCGCAGAAGGCTGTGGAAATTCTTTGACACCATTGCATAAAGTATCGTTAGAAGCTTTCATTTTTATATTGTCAGACATCAAAGCCTTGAGTTTCAGATCAGGATAGAAACTTTCTGCTTTCAACATGTTCTCCCGACGATTGTCATCCTTCATGGCTGACATTGTCAACGAGCTTCCGCTGGCAACACGTCGGTTGTCAAATCATAGTCCGCTTTAACTTTGTTTGACTTCAGCTCATCAACATGATTAAGTACATACGCGTCACTGAGTTTTTCATCATTAGTCTTAATGCCTACCTCTCTTGGGTAACATCGGACACGGAAATTTGTTTGGCTTTTGAATTACTGCTCTGAATATTCCTCGAACGAAGGAGGCCGTGGCTGGCGGTTTGATGCAGCTGGATGTGGAGAAGAGTCGTGATGCCCATATGAATGTCAAGGGAAAATTTTAGTTGGTACAAGAACTAGCCGGGTTTCGTCTTTCGAGAAGAACATTTCAGTGACAACGTTAGTTAGTACAAACAAAAGTTGCCAGGGTTCAGCTGTTGAGAACAAATTGAACATTTCTTATAAATCAAGACATTTTGGTGTGGTACTGAGATCGCCGTGGTGTCCAGAAAAGCGCATGATGAGTTTGGTAGCAGAGAAGCCCAAATGCAGAGGATGCGTGACGAACAATTTAGGAAGATAACCAAAAGATTTGCTGCGAACCTGTTGTCAAGGGCAGCCGAACATGGTTCAAACCTTGCAGAGAGTGATGGTAATCAAGACTACTGGCCTAAATTTAACAAAATCAATAGGTACCCAGTCACAGAGAAGTATCAGAAGGAACCAATTAGTGTTGATGAAGACTGTGAATGTGACAAATATATTAAGAGCAAGAACGATAAGAGCTAGCTTTGTCAAATGCCAGGTCGGCCCGATTTGCCGAGTTTCACAGGTGGTAGTTCGCCTGACGACAATGCACAGCTCTACAAAGACAGAGATGGTTAGCGGCTTCTATGCAAGACATGCGTATTCTGGGTGACAATACTATGATAGAAGTCAATTCTGATTCACAATGTTCCACGCGACAAGAGAGACCCTAGGAGATAAAGCAATATTATAGTGATGTACCAGTCAGCGCCACCTGCAGTGATGATACTAAGGGGGACGAATCACATGACATTCCAGACACCAATGCGCTAGAGTCGTTCACTACAGAAGAGAATGTCTCCATCAATGATGAGTCGTCCAATACAGAACAGCATGCGTCCAGCGAGTGCAAGTCTGGAAAGGACATGACTGCATCAGAACAACATCTGAAAGCACTGTCACGTGCGGTGGGGGATTCTTGATAGACGACGCAGGCAGTGGTATCTCAAATACCCTTGTAACTTGCCACAATGATTGTTGGAGTCTTGACTGGCAGTACCTGGTTATAATCTCGTCTCCAGGACCGCTTTTCTGTCGTATTGGAGGACCTTATTTTCACCCGGGTTCAGCACCGCGCCTGTCGACGCTTGCATGCTGTTTAGTTTGGACTTGTCTTTCGCAAGTGCCGTTGCTGTTCCAGAGCTTACTATTTTTTATTGACCATGTGCACGATTTTCTATGGCAGGTAATACTTGCTCCTTGGAAGGGATTTCATCACTTGTCTGAAGACGTGTTTGTACAGATGTGTTGGCCATGTTCAGCGCTCTATGTCTTTCAATAAACTGTTCAAATGAGGGTATGCCTGCAACCGGCTTGTGTAGATGGCGCTTTATGATTGCCCCTTTTGCAGACAAACCTAAAGTGTTTTTCAGCTTACACAAGCGGTCTGCTTCTGACGGATGATCATTTGTGACACTTTGTCTTGGAACGCTTGTCTCTGCGGCCCATTGTTTTTTACTTGATCTGCAAACATTAAACAGGTTAGTTCTCATTGTCGCAAACTGGACAACCAAGATCTGGAGTAGCCCATACAAACAAAATATTTTACCTCGTTTTGGACATACCATACACTCTCTGCTATAATCCCACACCCAGGTATAAGTCCCCGTACCTTGGGTTATTCACGGCTATGAGCCCACTAATCTCGTGTCAGAAACCACCTGCTCGCGTGCAAACTTAGCCAATCATACATCTCAGTCCAAAGATTTCAAAGTAGTTTGGAAACGGTACGGCTAAATAAATTTACGTTAGCCCCTAAGGTTGGTGACTATTGGCGGGTACCGGGAGATAATTCTCGACAGCTCATGGTGTCAAAGAGAAGTCCTTGTGTCATCCATCAGCCTGAAAAATCTAATTGATACAGTAAGCAATTTTTTATTTAGATCAATAACAAAAATGGATGTTCCTTAACTCAAGAAATTCATTGGGTAGATCTAGATTTCAAAAAGTGAAATCGTTGGGAGGCCTACATTGCACATTACAAATTGGCTCCAGTATGATAGTTGAGCCCACAATCCCACAAGGAAAAGCAAAAACTTTTGTTAGAATTCATTAGTTAAGCTGCAATAAACCCAGATTCTGTCAAGAATAACTTTTGAATAGACCACTTGTAAAATTGGTCTTATTATGGTTCCTTTCTGGGATGAGAGGAGACTTCTGGGCTATCAGAGAACTGAGAGTTTGTTGCTGCTGAAGGTCAGGATCAATTTACTGGCTTAATTTGTCATGGCCGTTTATTTTATATACCAAGCATGGTCACAAACCACGTGTCATTTACTCTCTAACCCAGAATTCAGTCCTCATCAGAAACTGACTTAAGTTCATTTTTGACTTAAGTTTAAGATTTGTCTTAACTTCCAAACTTTGAAACATATACATTCGGTAACTTAGTTATAATTAAGACAAAACTTATGTCAAACACTTAAGTCAAACTTAAGATCTCTTTCTTGAATTGGTTTTGAGACAAATTCAACTTTTATTTAAAAAGTCACTAAGATTTAAGATTTGTCTTAGCTAAGTCAGTTTTGTTGGAATGGGCTCCATAGCAGTAGCTTGAAATATGAAGTTAGAAAGTATGAATTCAACATGATCACAGAGAATCGTGACGTCCTTGAACTAGTGCTAATTTTTGTTTGATTTTTCGTGGTGCCATTTTTGTCCGTTGCTAATGTTTCAGCCTGCCAAAATTGTTTGAATGACCTCTAATCGAAGCCAGAGCATCGACACACCCAAAGTAACGATTCGGTACGCTTTGAATTCGTGTCACTTCTGCGACAAACAACTTTGCCTTTTTTCGAGGAATGGCAGATTTTGTTTCGTTGACCGTTATCACGGACCCGTATAACGATGAACAGTTCTCACATCTTGGACATAATTGGGCAGAAATTTGGATCACACATCCCTGGACTTACCTATCTACAAAAATGTTCAACCGCAGTTCCTTGTTTGCTAAGATTTTCTTGAAATTTCTTCAACTTTTTAAAAATCGCTTTTGCAATTTCTTGACTATAGTCGTCAGGATAAAAACAAATGATTAAAACTGACACGAAAATTATGCGCGCTAAATATAGTGCCAGAATGAAGACGACAGAAGAAACTAACAGTTGACTTTATTTACAAAGAAATAGAGTTTTTGAAAGGAAATCATGGAACATCCTTAAAGTGTTATGTGTTTTTTCGAAAAATTGTGTAACGTTTTATAGTTACCAAAACTGAACTGTTTTGTTTTGTTTTGTTATTAATTACTGCGCGCTATTCAACGTAATCATCTCTGTGTGACGTATTGTCTTTTTCGAAGTGCCGCTTCCAATCAAAATCTTAAGATTGCGTTTTCACAAGATGACGTTATTTTTATTGTTATAATTTTGCGTAAGCATCGCCCATGAAGATAGTAATTATCACGAATTAATTTCAATTTTCATAGCTGTTCTGTTTTTAACTTCAGCATTTGTGAAAATAAATTAACAACAAACAAAGCCTGTAAACCTAAAAACAAAATTCGTGCAAATCCGTCACACTTGTGTTTAGGCTACAGGTCACTTTGGCTGATTGGCACCAAGCTTTTGGAATGCTTGCATGGAATAGGTCGTTGAAAAAGTCTTTTACGGCCACCAGAAATCGCGAAATATCTCAGCAGGAAGACCAGGAAGGAGAAACTTATGGTGCTGGGATGAACACTGACTAAATTATATTAAAAATACTGTAAAACTGTGATTTATATCACATATAACAGGATGTGACGTGAAAAAATGATTCGGTAACTTTCTTTCTTGCGTTTCTAGAAATGTACATTTTTGCTATGAAATGTTGTAAATAAAAACTGTTTGATCTATACTTATGAAATTTGACATACATTGTCTTTACATGAATATCTATAAAACTACATGAGCATTTCTTTGAAATTTCAACAGAAAAATAAGATTTTTTGAAAAACATGTTTTCCCATTTTTTTGCAAGTTTCAGTACCGTATAGAAAGTAACTGCTAAGAAATTTCAAATTTTCTCGTGTAGTATTGTAGGTTTTTAGTTTTAGTACAATTCAAAGAAAAGAGATATGAAAAAATATCCACAGGTTAACGAGTTATAAAGTTTCTCGTGGACCTATTGATATTACGTTATTTGAACGTTTCCATGGCAACCGAATATTTGTTTTTCTCAAAATGAATATTTTCGTGATTTACATGTCACAAACAGCATCCCCACTGATTTTCATTGAAATCCATCAACACCTGCAGATTTTGATAAAATACAGCCATGTCTGAATACTCAACTAGTGGAACCATATATTTTGTTAAATTCTTGATGATCAAAGAAACGTACAACCTGTAATATGTGCGCGGAAATGATGCTTGGACGTTTGCAGTCACATTACCACTTTTTCCTATAATATCATGCTTTATCACAGAGATTGCCGCAACTATTACAGACGCGCAAGTAATTGCACAGGACTTGCAAATTGTATTTATTATTCTGTTAACTACAACGGCGTGTATGGGATTTCCTGTTAAGAATTTTAATTCAAGACATGGCCATGAATATGAATTTCCGACTACTATTTTTGTGTTATAAACACTCTTTTTCTGCGCTCATCAACGATTGTTAAAATTTATGGTTTCCTGGCTTGAAAATGTATGCAATAATTAGGAACACAGCAACTGCCTAATGATACCAGCTGTTACCTTTGGTTTTTTTAATTAATTTCTAATAACAATTGAAAATTGTCATATAATTTTTAAACATCATAACACCGTACAGTACTCAGCTCTTCCTTTTTTACTATGTAAATACCAAACCCTAAGTCACCTATCCTGAAAAGGACAAATATCAGTCAGCGATCTGCTAAAAAGTAACAAACGTTATGTATTGGTTATCTAGTAGCCGTGCTTTCTCACGGGTACCAGCTGATCGCAAGAGAAGAACTTTTTACGAAGACCGTGAACACAAGTAGACCGAAGCACCCGTAACTCGTGGTGAAATAGTGCGTCATTGTGTTCGATTTTTTGGCTCAAAAGAAATGGATAATCGCCATGTAAAACACACATAGTGACTATTTTATTCCTTACTGTGGGTTGTAAAATATAAAACTTAGTAGTGCACTCGGAAAGCTTTTTTTGTTTGCAAACAGTCCAGTCTTGTACTAACACGGAATGAACGGTTTGTAAACATTCGAGTGTGCCCGCGTAACATCCTGCGGAAAGAAAAAGGCAGCAAAGCGTGCAGGGATTTTCTCGTGACAAAACACAGGTGAAATGTGAAAAAAAACATAAGCCATAATTTCCGCGAAGCCGAGTACCAAATTTGGCAGTGACAAGCCCGAAGTATGTGATGGAAGCTGGAGGGAGTAAAATTAAGCCGGCGGACTGACGTCACCAAGACCAAAGGCCAGTAGGAAACTCGCCAATCTCCTGCCGCGTCCGCAAAAAACGGACCGCGAGAAAAAAAGAACACTTCAAAGGCGAGGAGTTGAGTAGTGGGAATCAATACAGGCCAAGTTCGACAGCCAGTGGTCAGACCTGTGAGATAAAACTTTGATAAGTTTATTGTAGATTTGGAGCGTTCTTCACACGAACGAACCTAGTACGGCGGCGAGTGTCATCTTTCAGAAAGCGATGTAGTAGCATACTCAAAGTGCGCGTGAGACGACAATGAATACACCCCAGTACGCAGCAGACGTGCGGCATGTTGACTGACTTGTAAACAAACAACAAACGAACTTATCGCAACCGAAGTAAAACAATGATTGACTCTACAAATCCCACAGTCAGACTATATAAAAACAAAATGGTGGGAAATTCTTAACCCCTAAACGTCGCTTCCGGAGTAAGGCGCGACTAATAAATAAAATTACGGGAAGCCATTATTAATATGTCTGGGATAATCAACGAACCGTGCACGACTAATTAATAATATTACGAAGAGCCGTGGTTAACCGAAGCATATGTCTGGGATAATCAGCGAACCGTATTTTTACTAAAAATGACACGAAAAAAGGTTGCCTTCCCTTTAAAACCTCCATGCATGGCCACCATTGGTTTATATTTGGGGGTGCAGTTGTTTTGTTTAGGTACTTTTCCTTCCAAATTACACATGATAACAATGAACTTTATTTTGCTTCATCGTGAAGACTCGCTGTCACAAACTTCGTTTTGTGGAGTTTAAAATTGGACGCTAGAAAAATGTCTGAATTTGAACAACATCGGAACATCGTATCCCAGAAATGGTTGCTCGGATTCACTGATACGAAAATTACCGATACGAAGTTTTTGCGCTATTCTAAAATAGCCAGTTAGGAATTGTTTTCAAAGTGTTCCACTCTTTATACGAGGCGATACAAAAAAGTCAAAAGTTGCATAAAAAGAAAAATGAGATGAACATTTAAAAACTGTTGCATTTTTTGTTGAAAATTTCATCTTTAGCATCTATATCAAACGAAATTTGGCCAGACTGCTGGTGCCGTTGTTGGGATGTGAATGTACCTTTCTTTTTGGTAAGTTTTATTTAAAAGACATGGTCACGTGACCCAATGAATGGCAGACTGGCACACTGCATTAGGTCAAAAATGAAATTATACAGGCTTTCTAGTTGCGGAAGATATACACATTTACATAATTATTTATATTCTACAGTTTTGTAGATCTTTGGCTAAATACACAGACTTCTCGATAGAGCACTGTAACGATTTAAATTTAACCGAATTGACCTAAAGCAAGCTCCGCCCCTATGCAAAAAGTCACGTGATACCCGACAAACCAACAAGATGTCAGAGGCAAATACACGGTCGCTAAACGACGTTCCTGGTGGAATCGATGAGTGGTTTTTGACCTATTTGAAAACGCTTCGACAAAGACAACAGGCGATGCTTTTCAACAGAGAATCATACGTTCATGACATGGGAATTTGTAAAGGTGACGATGAAAAAATAAGTGTTCGAGGAGCCAGCGAAAATCCGAAGAACCCTTCGATCGGGGTTATCCTTCCTGACAAATGACAAGCAAGGCCACTGGTATGATATGTTCATGTAGCTGGGTATGCACCTTAAAGTCGAATTATCTGTACGATTCCATAGATTTCAGGATCTTTCGAACAAAATCAGTGAAGATTCACCGATATTTTTATTCTGTCGTCTGCTAAATTTCGCCAAAGGAAAAATAGGTCACAACTGGTGTGACTGCCTCGCTGGTTCCCTGCGTGCTTAGCCCAGCCAGCACGCAGGTATCACCTAGTGGCACGTGCTTTAGCATTGGTCGATGTAATCTTGGCAGTCATTGGTTAGCTTTACAACACCGTGAAAAAATGGCGGACTGTGAACGATTTTTAGCCTTGTCGTTTCTGAAGTGATGTTTAATAGCCGCGTGCTTGAAGCACATACATGCACAATAAACACATATTATGTGGCCGATTTAACCGGTGTGTTATTCATACTGTATAAGGACACTATCGTAAACAAAAGTCATCGACAGTAGAAAGATGTATTCCGAAAAGGCTCAATATTACAATTTCTAGGCTTCACATTTCCTGAACATAATTTTAAGCACCGATTTGTCTGTACAACAGACCACATTTACACTTCAGTCCATCAGTCATGCCAGTTTGTTTGCGCAAAGCGCTGCCTGTTGAGAATTCGACTAGCCAATCAGAAACGCCGGTGTAAAAAAATTTACAGAGGAAATTTAAGTGATACCTGCGTGCTGGCGCGGCTACCGCCCCATCTAGCGGCACGCAGGGAACCAGCGAG
>NMRA01000376.1:133750-151413 GCA_002633005.1 Phoronis australis | reverse complement strand
TGTTCAGTGTTAATGTTCTGCACTAGATTACAGTAAGGACATGTGTTCAGTGTTAATGTTCTGCACTAGATTACAGTAGGGACATGTGTTCAGTGTTAATGCTCTGTACTAGATTACAGTAGGGACATGTGTTCAGTGTTAATGTTCTGCACTAGATTACAGTAAGGGCATGTGTTCAGTGTTAATGTTCTGCACTAGATTACAGTAAGGACATGTGTTCAGTGTTAATGTTCTGCACTAGATTACAGTAAAGACTTGGGTCGCGGGAAAGTGTAAAAGGCAAGGGATAATGTTTTTGATGTTTTGTTTTGAATAATGCTGCAACAAATTTTCAGAATTGTCTGTTTTTTTTGAGATACTTCTGTAACAAAATATTTTAGATTTTTTCTTTTGCAATTTTATTGTAACCTAAACAAATTTTATTGCTGCAGCCAACCAATCGTTGATGACTTTGATCAATTTTTCTAGATAAAATAATACATATTGACTTAAAACTCAGAACTTTCAAATCTTTTAATTTATATTTTGCCTTGAGGACCTCCCACGATAACTACTTATTTTCAGCATCAAGAGTCATTGATGAAACATAACATATTTTTAGCAAAATCTCTATAATATAGTGACTTATTTATTAAGTGTTATCTTCCTGTTATGCCATATAATCTGATCACAACAAGTACATCTTTAAAAGCGTTATGATTCAACTGCAGACTCACCGACAAAACTTCTCTATAAAAACCACAATTTACCGTTCTACCCAGTTTGTTTACTTTAGAATTACATGACTACAACAGTTCACCACCATAACTATTCAGGATATATTGTGGATAAAACTTCCAACTTCCACATTCAGGAGACTGAAGTATTTTAACCCAATTGACTAAAATACATTCCTTAATAAGCGTCATGTCAGGGACTTTTAAACCACCATCTTCATAAGAGACCATTGCAACGCTTTTCTTTATTTTAGGTGGTTTCCCTGCCCAAATAAAATCAGTTAAAATTTTGTCTATTTGTTTACACAAATTCCTTTTCAAACCAAGAGCAGACATGACGTGAATCAATTTGGATAGCGTAACAGTTTCAGCTATGACAATTCTTCCCTTGATAGTCATTTTTCTTGTTTTCCAAATATTCAAAACTTTCCTAAGTTCAGAAATTTTTTCTTCAAAATGTTGCCTATTTTTTCCTTTCCGTATTTACCAAAATAAACGCCCAGACACTTAATATTTCTTTTTGACTAATTTATATCATACAATTTGTTAAGTTCAGACCGGTGGCCTAAAGACCTTCCTTAGCATTTTCGCGTATTTAATTTAAGACCAGACACATCACCAAATCTTCTGAGAAATTCAAAGCGTTCTGTTGCTGACATTTCGTCCTGAATAAATAAGATTGTATCATCAGCATATACTGGGCTTTTTTGACTTCATGCCCATCAATACGCAATTTTTTGATTAAGGGGTTATTTCTAATATAATGGCTCATGAGCTCCACACATAGTATAAAATGTTGACTACTTGAAGGGTCCCCTTGACGAAGTAAACCCGTTTTTCGAATACAAGACAGTAGTATCTCAAAATGTTTTGTAAAATTCGTATCTTAAACCGTCATTGCCTGGTGTTTTATTGTTTTGGGATTGTTTTAAAGCTTCATAGAGCCCGTCCTCTGTGATGTCTTATTCTACGTCTAATAAGTACTGATCATCTGTCAGTAGTTTATCACTAGGCAGACTGAATATATCAGGGAAGTCTATATCCTCATAGTCTTTTTCCTAATAAAGACCTTCGTAGAAAGCTCGTTGAATGTTTTGTGTCCCTTTTGGGTCTTGGGTCACTCTGCTACTTGACTCCAGTTCTGTTATATGTTTTCCCATGTTTATGTTTTTCAAGATTTAAAAAATATTAAGAATTTGTTTCACCTTCTTCCACCCATTGTGCTTTACTTCTAGCAATACTACCTTTTATTACTTGGGTTTGTAAAATCTCGAGATTTAATTTGCATTTATTTAATTCACACTGCCACGGGTGATTACTGGGTTCTTTTTCCACTTGTGTGATTAATTAATTTATTTGATCTATGAATAACTGTCCCTGTTGCCTACTTTGAAATTTTTATTGATTTGTGTGTAAATTTCATATTAAAAATATCCCAAGACAGCTTTTATCCTCTTGGTTCTCCGTCGAGTAATGATCAGAAATAATTGTTCCAATCTGCTATTCTGAACATTCAACATTCCCGGTCGAGGCAATCCACCTCTAAGAGTCCTCTGATCACGATCTCTTTGCTGCAGATGAACTTTCATTTCATTTTCTCCACTCTGAATAGTGTCAAAATATTTCAGTGTCACAACAGCCTGAGTTTTGTTGGCAACGGATGTAAATTTAACTTCCGCTACAGTTGGTGCTAGCACAGACAACTGCAGGAATATTCTTTTCCCGTTGCTTAGAGCATTGTCAATAACTTTCTCTTCTAGGCTGTCAGACTTCGAAACTATTGGTTTCTAATCAAAACAGCAAGTTGGCACAGAAGGGTATTGAGGCTTTCCTTCGGTGTTGTTGCTTGAAATGTTGTCAATAATTTTCACTTCCATGCATCCAGACATCAAAGTCATGAGTGTGTGTGATCAAGAGTGGAAGATTGTACAGTTTCCTGTCGACATTCTCCGGTGCTCTTGCTCAAATTACTGTCATTAAGTTCCTCTGCTATGATGTGAGACACCAAAACCTTGACTTCATGATCACAAAAAGAAGTTTACGCAGAAGGCTGTGGAAATTCTTTGACACCGTTGCATAAAGTATCGTTATATTGTCAGACATCAAAGTGTTGAGTTTCAGATCAGGATAGAAACTTTCTGTTTTCAACATGTTCTGCCGACGATTGCCATCCTTCATGGCTGCCATTGTCAACGAGCTTCCGCTGACAACACGTCGGCTGTCAAATCATAGTCCCCTTTAACTTTGTTTGACTTCAGCTCATCAACACGATTAAGTACATACGCGTCACTGAGTTTTTCATCATTAATCTTAATGCCTACCTCTCTTGGGTAACATCAGACACGGAAATTTGTTTGGCTTTTGAATTGCTGCTCTGAATATTCCCCCAACGAAGGAGGCCGTGGCTGGCGGTTTGATGCAGCTGGCTGTGGAGAAGAGTCGTGATGCCCATATGAATGTCAAGGGAAAATTCTATTTGGTACAAGGAGAACTACCCGGGTTTCGTCTTCCGAGAAGAACATTTCAGTGACAACGTTAGTTAGTACAAACAAAAGTAGCCAGGGTTCATCTGTTGAGAACAAATTGAAGATTTCTTAGAAATCAAGACATTTTTGGTGTGGAACTGAGATCGCCGTGGTGTCCAGAAAAGCGCATGATGAGTTTGGTAGCAGAGAAGCCCAAATGCAGAGGATGCTTGACGAACAATTTAGGAAGATAACCAAAAAATTTGCTGCGAAGGCAAATCAACCTGTTGTCGAGGGCAGCATCGAACATGGTTCAAACCTTGCAGAGAGTGATGGTAATCAAGACTACTGGCCTAAATTTCACAAAGTAAACAGGTACTTTGAGTTACCAGGCATCCAAGCAAGCGTTAGGTACCCAGTCACAGAGAAGTATCAGAAGGAACCAATTAGTGTTGATGAAGACTGTGAATGTGACAAATATATTAAGAGCAAGAACGATAAGAGCTAGCTTTGTCAAATGCCAGGTCGGCCCGATTTGCTGAGTTTCACAGGTGGCTGGTAGTTCGCTGGACGACAATGCGCAGCTCTACAAAGACAGAGATGGTTAGCGGCTTCTATGCAAGACATGACTATTCTGGGAGACAATTCTATGATAGAAGTCAATTCTGATTCACAATGTTCCACGCGACAAGAGAGACCCAAGGAGATAAAGCAATATTATAGTGATGTACCAGTCAGCACCACCTGCAGTGATGATACTAAGGGGGACGAATTCCAGACACCAATGCGCTATAGTCGTTCACTACAGAAGAGAATGTCTCCATCGATGATGAGTCGTCCAATACAGAACAGCATGCGTCCAGCGGGTTCAAGTCTGGAGAGGACATGACTGCATCAGAACAACATCTGAAAGCACTGTCACGTGCGGTGGGGGATTCTTGATAGACGACGCAGGCAGTGGTATCTCAAATACCCTTGTAACTTGCCTCAATGTTTGGTGGAGTCTTGACTGGCAGTACCTGGTTATAGACTCGTCTCCAGGACCGCTTTTCTGTCGTATTGGAGGACCTTATTTTCACCTGTCGACGCTTTGCATGCTGTTTGGACTTTTCTTTCGCAAGTGCCGTTGCTGTTCAAGAGCTTACTATTTTTTATTGATCATGTGCACGATTTTCTGTGGGAGGTAATACTTGCTCCTTGGAAGGGATTTCATCACTTGTCTGAAGACGTGTTTGTACAGATGTATTGGCCATGTTCAGCGCTCTATCTCTCTCGATAAACTGTTCCAATGAAGGTATGTCTGCAACCGGCTTGTGTAGATGGCGCTTTATGATTGCCCCTTTTGCAGACAAACCTAAAGTGTTTTTCAGCTTACACAAGCGGTCTGCTTCTGACGGATGATCATTTGTGACTTTTGTCTTGGAACGCTTGTCTCTGCGGCCCATTGTTTTTTGCTTGATCTGCAAACATTAAACAGTTTAGTTCTCATTGTCGCAAACTGGACAAACAAGATGTGGAGCAGCCCATACAAACTGAATATTTTACCTCATTGTGTCATCCATCAGCCTGAAAAATCTAACTGATACAGTAAGCAATTTTTTTGATTTAAGTCAATAACAAAAATGGATGTTTCTTAACTCAAGAAATTCATTGGGTAGATCTATATTTCAAAAAGTGAAATCGTTGGGAGGCCTACATTGCACATTACAAGTTGGCTCCAGTATGATAGTTGAGCCCACAATCCCACAAGGAAAAGCGAAAGCTTTTGTTAGAATTCATTAGTTAAGCTTCAATAAACCCCAGATTCTGTCAAAAAATAACTTTTGAGTAGACCATTTGTAAAATTGGTCTCATTATGGTTCCTTTCTGGGATGAGAGGAGACTTCTGGGCTATCAGATAACTGAGAGTTTGTTGCTGCTGAAGGTCAGGATCAATTTACTGGCTTAATTTGTCATGGCCGTTTATTTTATATGCCAAGCATGGTCACAAACCACGCCGTCATTTACTCTCTTACCCAGAATTCAGTCTTCATCAGCGTGAACACGAAGACCAGTGTTATAACAGTAGCTTGAAATATGAAGTTAGAAAGTATGAATTCAACATGATCACAGAGAATCGTGACGTCCGTAAACTAGTGCTTATTTTAGTTTGATTTTTCGTGGTGCCATTTTTGTCCGTTGCTATTGTTTCAGCCTGCCAAAATTGTTTGAATGACCTCTAATCGAAGCCAGAGCATCGACACGCCCAAAGTAACGATTCAGTACGCTTTGAATTCGTGTCATTTCTGCGACAAACAACTTTGCCTTTTTTCGAGGAATGGCAGATTTTACTTCTTTGGCCGTTATCACGGACCCGTGTAACGATGAACAGTTTACACATCTTGGACATAATTGGGCAGAAATTTGGATCAAACATGCCTGGACTTACCTATCTACAAAAATGTTAAACCGTAGTTCCTTGTTTGCTAAGATTTTCTTAAATTTCTTGAAATTTCTTCACCTTTTAAAAAATCGCTTTTCCAATTTCTTGACTATAGTCGTCAGGATAAAAACAAATGATTAAAACTGACTCGAAAATTATGCGCGCTAAAATATAGTGCCAGAATGAAGACGACAGAACAAACTAACAGTTGACTTTATTTTCAAAGAAATAGAGTTTTTGAAAGGAAATCATCTAACATCCTTAAAGTGCTATGCGTTTTTTCAAAAAATTGTGTAACGTTTTATAGTTACCAAAATTGAACTGTTTTGTTTTGTTTTGTTATTAATTACTGCGCGCCATTCAACGTAATCATCTCTGTGTGACGTATTGTCTTCTTCGAAGTGCCGCTTCCAATCAAAATCTTAAGATTGCGTTTTCACAAAATGACGTTATTTTCATTGTTATAATTTTGCGTAAGCATCGCCCATGAAGATAGTAATTATCTGATCACCAATTAATTTCAATTTTCATAGCTTTTCTGTTTTTAACTTCAGCATTTGTGAAAATAAATTAACAACAAACAAAGCCTGTAAACGTAAAAACAGAATTCGTCCAAATCCGTCACACTTGTGTTTAGGCTACAGGACACTTTAGTTGTTTGGCACCAAGCTTTTGAAATGCTTGCATGGAATAGGTCGTTGAAAAAGTCTTTTACGGCCACCAGAAATCGCGCAATATCTCAACATGAAGACCAGGAAGGAGAAACTTATGGTGCTGGGATGAACACTGACTAAATTATATCAAAAATACAGTAAAACTGTGATTTGTATCACATATAACAGGATGTGACATGGAAAAATGATTCGCTAACTTTCTTTCTTGCGTTTCTAAAACTGTACATTTTTGCTATGAAATGTTGTAAATAAAAAACTGTTTGATCTATACTTATGAAATTTGAGATACATTGTCTTTACATGAATATCTATAAAACTACATGAGCATTTCTTTGAAATTTCAACAGAAAAATAAGATTTTTGAAAAACATGTTTTCCCATTTTTTTCGCAAGTTTCAGTACCGTATAGAAAGTAACTACTAAGAAATTTCAAATTTTCTCGTGTAGTATTATAGGTCTTTAGTTTTAGTACAATTCAAAGAAAAGAGATATGAAAAATATCCACAGGTTAACGAGTTATAAAGTTTCTCGTGGACCTATTGATATTACGTTATTTGAACGTTTCCATGGCAACCGAATATTTGTTTTTCTCAAAATGAATATTTTCGTGATTTACATGTCACAAACAGCATCCCCACTGATTTTCATTGAAAACCATCAACACCTGCAGATTTTGATAAAATACTGCCATGTCTGAATTCTCAACTAGTGGAACCATATATTTTGTTAAATTCTTGATGATCAAAGAAACGTAATATGTGCGCAAAAATGATGCTTGGACGTTTGCAGTCACATTACCACTTTTCCTATAATATCATGCTTTATCACAGAGATTGCCGCAACTATTACAGACGCGCAAGTAATTGTATTTTTTATTCTGTTAACTACAACGGCGTGTATGGGATTTCCTGCTAAGAATTTTAATTCAGGACATGGCCAGGAATATGAATTTCCGACTACTATTTTTGTGTTAACATTCTGTTTCTGCGATCATCAACGATTATCAAAATTTATGGTTTCCTGGCTTGAAAATGTATGCAATAATTAGGAACACTGCAACTGGCTAATGATACCAGCTGTTACCTTTGGTTCAAACAGTTAATTTCTAATAACAATTGAAAATTGTCATTTAATTTTTAGACATCATAACACCGTACAGTACTCAGCTTTTCTCTTTTTACAATGCAAATACCAAACCCTAAGTCCTGAAAAGGACAAATATCAGTCAGCGATTTGCTAAAAAGTAACAAACGTTATGTATTGATTAGCTAGTAGCCGTGCTTTCTCACGGGTACCAGCTGACCGCAGGAGAAGAACTTTTTACGAAGACCGTGACCACACGTAGACCGAAGCACCCGTAACTCGTAGCGCACTGCATGGTGAAATAATGCGTCATTGTGTTCGATTTTTTGGCTCAAAAGAAAGGGATAATCGCCATGTAAGTCAGTAAAACACACATACTGACTATTTTATTCTTTACTGTAGGTTGTAAAATATAAAACTTAGCAGTGCACTCGGAAAGCCTTGCTTGTTTACAAACAGTCCAGCCTAGTACTATGACGAAATGAACGGTTTGTAAACATTCGGGTGTGCCAGCGTAACATCGTGTGGAAAGAAAAAGACAACGAAGAGTGCAGGGATTTTCTCATGACAAAACACAGGCCATAATTGCCGCGAAGCCGAGTACCATATTTGGCAGCGACAAGCCCGAAGTATGTGATGGAAGCTGGAGGGAGGAAAATTAAGCCGACGGACTGACGTCACTAAGACCAAAGGCCAGTAGGTAACTGGCAAATCTGCCGCGTCCGCAAACAACGGAACGCGAGAAAAAAAAGAACAATTCGAAGGCGAGGAGTTGAGTAGTGGGAATCAATACAGGCTAAGTTCGACAACCAGTGGTCAGACCTGTGAGACAAACTTTGATAAGTTTATTGTAGACTTGGAGCGTTCTTCACACGAACGAGCCTAGTACGGCGATGTAGTAGCATACCCAAAGTGCGCGTGAGACGACGATGAATACAGTTCGCAGCAGACGAGCGGCATGTTGACTGACTTGTAAACAAACGCAAACGACAAACGCACCCGAGGTAAAACAATGACTGTCTCGACAAATCCCACAGTCAGACTATATAAAAACAAAATGGTGGGAAATTCTTAACCCCTAAAGGTCGCTTCCGGAGTAAAGCGAGACTAATAAATGAAATTACGGAAAGCCATTATTAATATGTCTGGGATAATCAACGAACCGTGCACGACTAGTTAATAATATTACGAAGAGCCGTAGTTAACCGAAGCATATGTCTGGGATATCCAGCGAACCGTATTTTTACTAAAAATGACACGAAAAAAGGTTGCCTTCCCCTTAAAACCTCCATGCATTGCCAACATTGGTTTATATTTAGGGCGAAATCGTTTTGTTTACGTACGTTTCCTTCCAAATTACATATGATAACAATAAACTTTATTTTGCTTCATCGTGAAGACTCGCTGTCACAAACTTCGTTTTGTCGAGTTTAATGTTGGACGCTAGAAAAATTTTCAAATTTGAACAACATCGGAACGTCATATCCCCAGAAATGGTTGCTCGGATTCACTGATACGAAAAATTACCGATACTAAGATTTTGCGCTGTTCTAAAATAGCCTGTTAGGAATTGTTTTCAAAATGTTCCACTCTTTGTCGAGGCGATGCAAAAAGTCAAAAGTTGCATAAAAAGAAAAATGAGATGAACATTTAAAAAACTATTGCATTTTTTTGAAAATTTCATCTCGAGCATTTATATCAAACGAAATTGGGTCACGTGACCATGTCTTAAATAAAACTTACCAAAAAGAAAGGTACATTCACAGCACAACAACGGTATCGATAGTCAATATTGATACCGTTGTTGTGCTGTGAATGTACCTTTCTTTTTGGTAAGTTTTATTTAAAATACATGGTCACGTGACCCAATGAATGGCCGATTGGCACACTGCGGCATTGAGTCAAAAATGAAATTACACAGGCTCTCTAGTTGCGGAAGATATGCACTTTTACATATTTATATTCAGAAGATATACACATTTACANGTGAAAACTGACGTGATAGATTTCCATTTCAACGTGTAATAGATGTCCAGAAGACATATGATAGGGAGTAAACAAATAGTCTAATGCAATGGATATTTATCACTCACGTACCCTTTGTCATTGGGATTGGATTGTAATCTTAACTCATCAACCTGTATCGAGTTGACAGCATAAATATTCAGCATTGATTGGTGTAACTGTCACTGATAAACTTTTAGAAATCATTCCAAACAACAATAATGCTTTGATGTACGAAAAGATCCCGATTGCTACGTCAAGTATCGTATCACATATATCACAACATACAAAGATAAACAACTCTGACTGGCGACTGACTGCCGCGAAGTCGACATCGGCGAGTGCCTCAGTTATCAGGCATCGGTAGAATAATCATGGAATAATCGTTAAAATGATCACAAACCTTACCTTTGTATGAGGTCGTGCTTACTTCCTCTCATAGAAGCACCCTTTTTACGCAATCTCAGATTCAGTTGGCACGGCTGCAAGCCATTTCACCATGTATTTAAAGGGCTCGCGAAATCGAGGCTGTTAATCTATCACCACTAGTGCACGCACGCCCTCTAGTTAATTTTGAACGTAGCATGATCACTAAGCTGTGGTATGGTTACAAAAGATTACAAGTGAGGTGAGATAGTTGCAAAAATAGGGTATTTACAAAAATAACCCAAATTCTTTTTTAAAGCTTCATAAATCTAAATAATCATGTTTGAACAACTTCGAAATGAGCTCTCTCTAACTCTACAGACATTGTGTATACTAGAGGTCCACATCAAAAAGTAATTCAATTGTCTATTTTTTGTGACAACAGCTCGAACAAAGCTTTGAGTTCAGCAATCCAGTGCCCCTCTCTGTGCCGATAGAATCTCTGAATTTTGGCCAGGAGAGAAGTTCAGTTGAACGCCAGCTTACGGGTTTGTGAATAACAAAAAATTACCTCTGATATGGAACAAAATGATGTCCATTAAGCCGAAATAAATGAAAAAATAAATGAAATAAAAATGTCATCGCTATAGTGCTGAGATCCAGCAGGTGCCGAGACGAAGGCGGCCAGACGTAGGAAACTCCGGAGTGAAAATCTGAAATAGCCCTGCACCAAGCTGAAAAAGTGCTATCTTGGAACTAATATATTTGTTTTATTATAGAGTCTGAGTAATCAAACAACATTGCAAAGTTCAGCTCGTGTGGCCGTACAGCCATGCATGTTTGATCCACAGTAGTTTACGTCTTTCGACATCACTTTTCGGCTTAGGACATGCAAAAAATGACGGAATATTATTCTGGAGCAGCGTAACAGCTGTCGGGATTACACACGCCATATCAACACCGTTTCACTATTTTTCGCACACAATTTCTTGAGCTATAGACTAAAGTAAGTTTTACTCGACTACGTGAGGTTTGTCAGGTTAAATGGCGGCTTGGAAACGCAGACGAAGGTGTGTCAAGAATGATGCGTTCTGATTGCTCAATTAAGCCTTCTGTCATAATCCTTGCGATAGGTCAATTAACACAGTGTGGGATTTTACCTATCATTTTTAATGTGAAAAATTCATTGATTAGTGGGCTTTATTGGCTATTGCATTCACAGTATGCTGTTAAACGTATGAACAGCACTTCCGGATAATCAATCGCCAAATTGACCGGTTTTGGCAAAATAAAGTTCGAGCTCTTCTCTTTGGTATATAACCGATAGTTTATCGATTATGATCGATCATTGGTCCGTCCGTCACTGCTAACAAAAGTCATTTATAAAGTTCATTTAACTCGTCAAACGGAAACTGTGGTAGAGACAGAATGCCAGAGAATAGCTGGACGTTCTGTTCACAAAGCCTGAGTAGTGTACCATAAACACATACAAGAAACTGATTTTCTGATGCTCAGATGTTCTCTGAAAACAACGCCACTTATCTAGTACGTTTAAAAGCAATCTCGAAATTTCCTTTACCGCATTGTTTGTGAGTCAAATCTTCATGAGAAAATCACAAGGCTGGTCTTCTATTCTCGGCGAGAAAAGTGATTTTCTGCACTGAGCCACAGCGCGGATTCGAAACAGGAACCTTCGCAGCCAAACGCTCTGGTGAGGAGCTAAATTTCGCCCGATAAATGTATTTTAAGCATATTCATCCTAACGCAGTCACCAAATGTATGACAGATATCGATGGGAATTGGCATTTTATAATAAAGTCACAAGACACAACGGATTTTAGTGTTTCATAGCTCTGGCCAAAGCCAACGAAAGGTCTATCCCTTCCATAAACAATCCCCCAAATGATTTTAGGGCGTAAAACGACAATTTCCTTTAAAATTGACCTCTTTAATTCCGTCGCAGGTGATTTTCCTATGCCAGCGGAATGTTGAAGTCTAAGCTTTCAAGGCACTGAAGTTTTAAGTTCCATTTGATACGCCTAATCTGCATATCCGTTTAGCAATGACCATAAGGTAGATTTAATGGAACACACGGTGTGAGTTGTCGAATGTAATCTCAAACAGTACCGCTTGGAACTTTTGTTATTAAAATTAATGTCTGAACGTATTGAACACGAGAACAGAACATCCGAGAATTATTGAATCGATTATAAAATTATATATCTGTATACACAGAATTGGTTAAACGCACGACACTTTTCATTGTTCACAGTCTTTATTACATGTAAGTTACGTTCATACCTTCTGAACAAAACTCTACTCTAAACTGAACATAGATAAAGTAACTGAAATAATAGCGAAGTAATTAAAAGACACATCTATACATAGACAAAAGTTCCATAGTCTTTCAATTTACCAGAGACACACTTCGACGTCTTTGGTTGCATCCTGTCGTGCCCCGCAGTCGCGTCACGTGACTACTTTCTTAAAAAGGTAGGCGTTCAGTCAGCCGCCTGTTTCACTTCTTTTGCAGCCAACAATGAAGTCGAACACGACAGAGGAAGACATTCCCCCCATCAGATATTTGTCAACGCTCACTTTCCTTATAATTCCAACGCTTGGTATTATAGGGAACTTAATCGCATTAGCAGTCTTTGTTCGTCGTAAGAGGAACAAGTCAGTTAACGTGTTCTTGATAAGTTTGACAGCTGTGGACACAATTGCTGAAATAAGCTTGTTCTTGCATATTGAAAAAAGCATATTAGCTCCTGTATTGCTATCGAAGTATGGAGTATTCTGCTCGTTGTCGTACTGGTTCACAAAATCCTCGCGGCTGGCTTCGGCGTGGATACTCGCAGGCTTTTCACTCGACCGACTGGTGGCGCTGAGGTTTCCTCTTCATTCCAGGCGTTTCTGTCGCAAGAGAGTTGCCGTTACATTCATTGTGACTGTCTGCCTTGTGTCTTTTCTGTTCAACTCGTTCGTGTTCTGGACAAAAACAAGTTCAGGGACAAGATGCGTCACGGTAAGAAAGGTGATTCGAGTAAACTCCCTGATGTCATGGGTTTGGTTGTTTCTCTACTCCGTCATTCCAAGTTTAATACTTATAGGAAGTAACATCATTGTTATTCACAATTTGGTGTTCAACAATGACCTGGATGCATCCAGAAATCTTCAAACTAACGTAAAAGGAACAGCTCCGATGTTAATTGGTGCATCTTTATTTTTCCTTCTAACGTCACTTCCATACTCTCTCATCGAACTCTTGTTGAAAGTGAACAGGACACTAGTCGTTCAGACTTTGCATCACCTAGTGGTCGTATTCCCATCTCTGAATCACGCGGGAAACTTTTACGTTTACAGCGTGAGTGGAAAGAGATTCCGGAAGGAACTCAGAATCTTGTTCTGCGCAATAATCCCAAAATCTCGAAATATTCCAATGTCAACCATAAACTTTTCATCAAGTACAACTGAGCAAAGTGAAGTCCCTGATGACTCAGCTAAAAACGAAGACCAAAACGTCACCAGTGAATTTGCAATTGATTTTTAAAAGCTGTTGAAAACCGCCTTCTGCCAAAAAACGAATTTCGTTTTACCCTTATAAAACAGTTACCGTACTCAGATTGGAGGTGATTTCAGCTGCGCTTGGAAGACCGAAAATTGCTATTTGTTCGAGACATCAGTATATCTGAGTCTCTTAGCTTGGCCCATTTGGTCAGTTTTGCGCCCAGCAAAACATGGACACAGGTTGATATGCATGCAGTACATCTTTATTACGTAAATATAAGTCAATGTGCATGCAGTAATCTTTTAAACGTAAATATAGGTCGATATGCCTGTAATACAGATTTAAAACGTAGATATAGGTAGACATGCATGCAGTACATCTTTAAAACTTAGATATAAGTTGAAATGTATCCAATGCATTTTAAAACGTAAATATCAGTCGATATGCATGCAGTACATATTTAAACGTAGATATCAGTCGATATACATGCAGTACATATTTAAACGTATATATCAGTCGATGTGCATGCTGTACATTATTTAAACGTAGATATCAGTCGATATGCATGCAGTACATATTTAAACGTAGATATCAGTCGATGTGCATGCTGTACATTATTTAAACGTAGATATCAGTCGATATGCATGCAGTACATATTTCAACGTAAATATCAGTCGATATGCATGCAGTACATATTTAAACGTAGATGTCAGTCGATATGCATGCAGTAGAAATTTAAACGTTGATATAGGTCGATATGCATGCAGTACATATTTAAACGTAGATATCAGTCGATGTGCATGCAGTACATATTTAAACGTTGATATAGGTCGATGTACATTCAAACTGAGTGTTCTTTAACTTGTAATTATAGGAGACTTAGCGATTGTCATACTTATGAATGATAATGGAAATCAATATTTCACACTTTCTGCATCAATTTGTTTTTGTTCTATTTTTAGAAATAAAAAACTGGTGACATGCAGGTAAATATGCAAATGAACACGAGCTATGTTCAAGTGCTTGGTAGGGCCCATCCTGTATTTACCATAGGTCTGCATCTGGTGTCCTAGGAAACACGTCAGTTATCAATGTATTGCACTTAACAACCTTTCCATTAGAACAGATACTTTTCATTTGTTGGACATCAAGTGAAATGTACTCAACAGTTATCAGGGAAATGTTTCACACATAAATGCCTAAATACAACAAATGTCTGAACTAAAATTGTGCGACGCCACAGCAATTTCCTCAACTTTTGTGCTACATACTCTGCAGAGATGGGTCATGATAACGTGAGATGTTGTGATAACGAAAATCTGTTCAAAATAAGGATTTGTTTGTCCCTTGGTGGTAACAATAAAATTGTGCAACATGAACATTTCATCACACAGGCAAACCAAAAAACGATGACATTTTTACGATCGTTTGCTTACAAATAGGCTGAACACAAATATTCATTTCATTTATCGTGCTTATAGGAATTCTTCAGACTGACAAGGAACTGAGAAACAGTGTGCCTTCAAGTCCGCGACTGCGTATACGCTCATCCGGTTGTGGCACATGTGAAAGAGGTGTTTGTGCAATGAATTGTCATAAATTGTTAGCACGACTGATCTAAGACACCATAGGAGATATCAGACTGTTTTGAGCAATTCTGGCTCGTGATTGGTCGAGTAACGTAGCAACGAAACTTGGCTTGCCAACAAGGGCACAGATTGGTCACGTCATCTCAATAACTATCTTTTAGTTTTAACTGCATGGAGATGTCCGCTGGGTAACGGCAACATATTTATTCTCTCACTGTCCACGTACACTATGCACTGGTGTTATTCGGTAGTAAATGCGCACCACTGATGCCGCACTTGAATTTAGAAATATGCAGTCAATGACTGTATTTTGGCTTGTACAAAGCCGACTGCGCGCTGGAGGCTGGAACGTGGTTACATCTGATTCCGTTCCGGCCACGAAAAATTGGCCTTGTTATGGGAAATAGCATAATTTGTCTTATGCACAAAAGGTTATGAATAGCGGACATCTTAAGCAGCACGAGCAGTATATATATATTTCGAGATCACTTCATTTTATCATAAGCTCGAGTAAGCAAGTATGCATAGCATCTGTCTGAATCAACTGCCAGCTTACCGAGCTGAGGATAGTCTGCACGTCTTTCTGGATTCAGGCATAGAGGACTCGTATTCCGGCACAAATATATACTCTTCGGATGAGTTACATCGATTTTCGGCGGCGGATCTAGATTTTGTTGCGCCGGTAGTATTATTTGTATTTTGGTAATGCTTTCAAAGGGGAGTTTATATCCCACGAAACCAAAGTCATTGAATAAGTAGCTATATATAGAATCGTTTCCACCCCGTGGTATAGTTCGGTTTTCATACCCTACACGCAGCCTGTCAACGTGGCATCAGGATGCAAGACGTTTAATGAATGTACTCTGCTTTGAACCTTAATTATATCATAGATGTGGAACTACATTTTTTAGAAACACTTTGAAATTGTTAAAAAGAAAAACGATTCTATTGCGGAAGTACAAAGCACTTTAAGTGACTATAAGCTCGCGTTCTGTCCAAGAAATGATCTACTATTGCTTTAGGCCACATACAGTTATAAAATTAATCTCAGCAACTTCTGCCTTACTCAGATGAGAAACGATTTCGAGTTTGCGAAGAACGGACAGGTTCGTTATTCGTAAAAACCATACTTGGCGCATAAAGTCACAAGACAACTTTTGTTGTCAATCAACAACGAACAGCCAGTTCTTTCGAAGGCCTAAAATCGTCCCTACAGGAACAATTAGAGGCAAACTTTCTGATGATAAGTGGTCTAAATCTGTTGATTTTTAAGATGAAAGTCTGGTTTATAGCCGCTTTATGAGTCCACAATGTGACTGTCATGTGTAATGAGTACGGTATTCTGTCAATGTTGTCAGTGTTATGAAAAACATTTTTCAATAAGCCAGGCGTATTTTTATAGCTTTGTTTAAATAACACGAACGAGGACTAATGTAGCGGCAAGAGAATGTGGGTAATCCCCACTGAATGTCCGCCAGTGTCAACGCAATCAAATACGTGTAGCTTCAGTAACAAGAAAATGGGCACATTAACTCAAACTAGTAAGTTGCAATGACATCACCTGAGAGTCTCAAAAAATCTGCCCGCAAGATTTTAAAGCGCCCCTTACCCCGTTCCGTTGAAAAAGCTAAATACTGCTTTAGACTATTTACTGCTATAAAATTGATTCAACTTGTTTGTTTACTAAAATGGAAAGTTATTTTTTGGTCTTGCAAAGGATTGCATGACAGCCAGTGACTTCTCTAGACCAAGGTCGGCGGATGACTTGAAATGACGTCATTATTTGAAGAAGCAGTTGTCAGCTCATTCCAAGCCCAAAATTCACACTTTTGATGAAGGAACAATTCGAAAATAATTTCATAACGGTAAGTGGTATAAATCAAAAATTATTTTTGTAACGTCGCAAGGCGGGTTTAAAAAAACTTCAAATGTAATGTTAAGATAGTAAAAGAAATGATATCTCTTACTTTTTACTATATCATTAGCATTTTTTAGCGCAACACTTGTTGCGTCATGTGAGTTATTTGAGGCTTTACAGAATTTTTTAGTGCTAACCACAGGCGCTTGGGTTTATCGCAAATGACGTCACTCATATATATATATTGTGACGTCATTTGCGATAAACCCAAGCGCCTGTGGTGCTAACCAAGGTTCAAACGTCGACGAACGAGTATTTTAGAATCAAAAATGATATGCCATACGTCGTCAACTCGCGCGATGTCGCGAAGTCCAAAAGATTATTGACAAGCTGGGCGTATCAGCTAAGTTCTTGGAATTTATTCGTAGCTCACTCAAAAACTGAACGTCCAGATAGACGCTAACGTCCACTTTGCTAAATCTTACTAAACTGACAGGAAATTTGGCAGATAAAGGAACAAAGCGATTGTTAAAAGATTTAACCGAATTTTTGTCTTTTCATTCAGTCAATGACTGATGTAGACGTCGCTGTCTGTTGTAGATCCCGCCACATGGATGTACACTATGACAGGTTTTTGAACACTGTTGATCAGTACTACGTAAGCCAACACTAGTGTGTATTATTAGTCGCCATGCGACAGGACCGACGCCTTTCGTGAAAAGGCGGTATTGATACCTGTATGACCGGCACGACGAGCGTCGGTCGTTGCGTTCACGTCACTTGCAAATTTACAATCTTGATATCTGGACGCGTTATACGAGACACCAAAAATGTTGTTGATGGCAGTTAACGAATAAACTATCACGTAATACCGAAAACACTCAGAATCACAGGTCAATTACATCTAAAGTCCCCAGCTGCCCCTATACTGATGGGTAATAAATGACCACATGCAAATGTTGCAGGGGCGGGTCCAGG
>NMRA01000376.1:4409-133615 GCA_002633005.1 Phoronis australis | reverse complement strand
GCATGGCCCCCTTGGTCCCCCTCTAAATTCTGCACTGGGTTGTGTCCTTACGGAGAAATATAACACTTGGCTCAAGATAATAATGTAACGATGACTTCAGCACCTAGGGAAACGTTCTAACTTAAGGGCCGTAATTCATTACACCCAAAGTTTTGGAAAGTTAAAGATACATCGGCTTTGGGCTAGATATTGCTGGGAGTCATGTAGAGTCTGAGGTTATTGTTGTTGAGGAAAACTGCATGAATTTGAGACCACATCCACATAAGGCCTACA
Organism: Phoronis australis; assembly: GCA_002633005.1. Classification (NCBI taxonomy): domain Eukaryota; kingdom Metazoa; phylum Phoronida; family Phoronidae; genus Phoronis; species Phoronis australis. The sequence goes on along the minus strand of NMRA01000376.1, from coordinate 133,342 downwards.
CAGTGAATGTGAAAGTTTACTGGCCGGGCCGCAAATCTATTGGCCATGGGCCAGCGGGTATTTGAAAACGCTGTTGGCAGTACTGCGACGGAGCCGGCCACGACGTGCACCAGACGGTCTCGCCACCTGGTGGCTGGACATGACCCAGAAAATCAGCCATGACCTCACAACGATAGCAAGCACGACGACGAGAAACGCGAGATAACAGGTCACACCATTTCACTACACAACTGCAGTTCAGCTCCTAACTCACGTTACGACCAACATCTGTTTGTCTCTGCAGGATGGCCGTGCCGAACGAAGATTGCCCGTTCGTTACAAAGGATTTCCTAACAGACATTCTGAGGCGTTACGAATCGAAAGATGATCTCCGAGTCATCGATTTTACACTCCGACGTTTGAGACCAGCTGGTATGTTACCCTGTGTAATAAAACAAGCACTGCTTATTAGACCTATCAGCTCGGTCTATTCTTGTCCTTGGACACGTTACTTAACGTGCACTAAACCCGAGCCCATTGTCAAAAATCAACTTTTGATTTATGCTGCATATTGTTATCACGTCGATCTCCTTGTTCGTTATTGTTCCTTACTCGATAAGAAGTAAGTTCTAAGCTAAGATTAACTGACAGGTCGTTATTAACGCCCACCATGTTGCCGGTCACGACCGCGGGCTTGTTTCAGACGTCAAGGCAGCATTGCTTTCAGAGAATATCAGACGATTTATTAAAAACCAACTGAATGTCATCGCCAGCAAGTAAAGAGAACATAATGTCGATCTTTTGGAACGGAAATATGGCGCATGTGAACAAATGTTGATGTTGTTAACACCAGAATATGGCGGGTAAAGTTTTTGCATTGGATAAATTTGATACACCGAGGATGTTGGGTATTCGCTCGTGTGGCCGCTTACCAGAGCAATAGCCTCTAATGTGTCTACCACCGGCATATTCGCATTTATTGAAGTTGCGCTTATTTCAACAATTAGGCTTATTCGCTTGATACCTGTGAAACATTATTTGATCGAAATTTGACATGTTGTGGAGGACGTGTATTCAAGTTAACTTGAAACTACTAAGAACGAACAAAAACGTGCAACAAGTCAACACTCACGGCACTTATAGACATGCGACTAGTATGAGAGGATTGGACCTCACTTGAATTTAGGGGCTTGTGCGTTTACAAAACACTTGAGTTACGATTTTTTAAAAAAAATGCATGATTTCGGATATAGACGTGCTGATGCAATCGGATTTAAACGCGCATTTATTCCGAAACTTCACTTTCGTAAACGTAGCCACGCAAATATGACTTCTAATCGTAACTGAATCTGGAGTAAGGACACAGCCAACACTGGCTGTTGTATTCTTCATGACCACTATGAAATTGCTGATACATGTGTATGGCTCGCGGTAGAGTCTCTTCAGAATCGCGTTTAATGATTTGATCAACATTCTTCCCAGTGTCCTTGAAAAAAGCAGTTTGTTGCAGTAAGGGCATTTTACTTACTGCGTTCGTAGACTCGGCGTTCTGTTCACACATGCATGCCTACTACATGTAGGTCAATTTCTCCATCTGCATGTCACACTCTATCCACACAGGCCTAATTCGACAGGCTCAGTGACTGGTTGCACTTTATCACTCACCGGTTCTGCCCAGTCAATTACTAGCTAAGGCAGCTGGTTGATTCTAGATGGCGAATTTTGGATTACAGACCAAACAAAAGTCTTATTAGTTGACCCGGCGGAACCGGCGAAGTCAATCAAATGCAGACAAGACATACAATGGGACATGATTTTGGTGGCGCTCAACAGTTTTTGCCCATATTGGGCTTGGAAAACCAGTTCGTGTTGCAGTGGCGGATTTAGGGGGGGGGGGAGGGATACCATGTGGCAGTTCGGGCGCGAATTACTGACTAGCACATGTGTGCAACCAGAGGGGCTCGAGATTGAATAAACAATGCATAGGCCCTGAACAAACCCCATTTACCGTTTTTTTTTTTAGTCAAAAGGTCCACAAACCTAAATATTCGAAACCCCTGCATCCCTACGTTTTAGGCTAGGCGCTCGCATCTGCCGAAATTCTGGTTATTCCTGTGCTCTGACCCCCTCCCCCTAACTCAAAATCCTGGATCCAACCCTGTGTTGGTTCCCAAAATCTTTTCCACAGGACGCAAAAAACCTGAAAATATGAAAAGTATACTGGACCAAAGACTCCAAAAACCTTGTGTAGAGTCTACTGAAATTAGAGCAGTCATTTCTATGCGCCCACATATTTACATCTGAGAGCATATTGTCTTCGTCTCTGTCTTGGCGTCCGACGTTCGTCGTCCGCAGCTATATCTCCTAAACACCTGGCAGGATCTTATTGAAATGTAGCAAGAGTAGTCCTATGCGGCTGACGACGAGTTTCGGACCGAATACCGCCTCTGTATCTTCGGAGTACCTTGATGGATTTTCATGAAATTCGGCAATTTGGTTTTTAATAAGAATGTGATGATGCCATTCCATTTTCGGACGGTTTTTACCCCATCTTGTGGCCAATTTTTGTTATTTTGAGTCAGTTTCTATCTGCCATAACGCTCAAAGGATCATTATGAAAAATTACAGATGTGTTTCTGATGAGAAGGCCACGACTGATGTTGATTTTTAAACAAGATCGACTTCTGTGTCGCCCTCAAGTGATGATTTTGTTTTTTTTGCGTCTGCGGCCTAAAACTTTGAAAGACGTGTCCTGATCATGGAGCCGACGACAAACGGTAACAAGTGTCGAACTGATCCAAATACCACTTGCCCCCTGATAGCAAAATGTTTTTTTTTTACATTTGCCTCTGTATCTTCGGCGTTCATTAATGCATGTTCATGAAATTCGGCAAACAGGTTTCTATTAAAGTGACGGAAACGCCTTCCCAGAATTGATGCTTTCTGCGCTGCCTGGTGGCCATTTAAAATCACTGTACTGCCTCTCTATCTGTCAAACCACCCAAAGGATCATCATGAAATTTGACGGCTGTGTTCCTGATNGCTATTTTGGGCTATTCTAGCGCCTCCTAGGGGCAGTTTTGCTTTTTTGCGTCTACGGCTGTATCTCTGAAATTGCAGATCAGTACTGTGACGTAGAAAGCCAAGAATGCCGACCTCTAGTTTCTATCCACAGACGAGATTATAGTCGAGCCGCCTTAGATTAGATCCCCCGCCCTCACACGTTCTGGGGCCTCGAATAACCTTGATCCGGCGCAACCATCGTGCGAATGGTACCTTGAATTGCAAAGAACTCTCGCACTAAAATGCCGTCTCAAAGTGATGTTCTAAATGTAATAGTGTTGGAGAAAAGGAAAACAGGGTTGCCTGACATTTCAAATCTGAAAAGGTTGGCGATTTTAAATGGCTACCGATAAAGTGCGCTTCATTGCACACTTAAGATTTAGATTTATCTTTAGGAAATGAGTGTTCCGTACAGCGTTTCACTGAACCATTTTCAGAGCAAGACGTCATCACTAAAGTGCGGGGTGTCACCGCAACTGTCTCAACAGCAGACGACATCAGACAGTGCTCAATGATTCTCAAAGTCGTTGTTCAAAGAGACGACTGTCATATGGATGAAGCAATGGAAGACGAATTAATGCTTTTCCAAAAAGAAGAAATTTCGTACGATAAGCTCATACGTGCGATGGAAAGAATTTCGAATAGACAAGGAGCTCTAGTTAGCGTTCCTGCTCCGTCGCTTATGAAAAGTGAACGAGCTCATGGAATCAAATTCCTGTTACTGGAAGACCTTTCTACGCAAGGATTCTGTGTGACCACGTTCGACGACAAACTGGATTACGATCATTGCAAACTTGCCGTCGAAGGAATGGCCACGTTCCACGCACTATCTTTAGCGTTAGGTCAGGGCTCGGTTGAAAATCTGAGAACTGAATACGAGGCTCTCTTCCTGGAGAGATACGCGCCTGGACCTATGATAAGAATATTCAAAGCAGCCGCCAAGTTTGCCTTAGACGTTTGCCTCAACGTTGTCCGACTGAAAATCAGCGACAACGATGCACGTTTTGAACTCGAAAAGCTCCAGTCAATGGACCTATCTAAACTGTTTGAGACAGCTTTTGCCCCAGATTCCACGTTCAACGTGATGTGTCACCGAGATTTTAAACCTGGTAACATGATGTTTAAATACGTGAATCTTGAGACAGGTAGGAAGGTTGTAACCGATTTTAAATTCATCGACTTACAAATCGTCACAGTGGGGTCGCCTGCCGTTGATCTTGTTACCATGATCTATACGAGCACGACTGAGGCGTTTCGTAGGCAATATCTGGAGAAAGTTCTGCGAGATTACTACGCCAAATTTGTCAGCGTTCTCAACATGGTAGATCTGGCAGTCCCGGATTGCTTCACATACGAGTTACTACTCAAGCATTTCCGGAAACGGGCGGGATTTGGTGTCGTCTTTGCTTGGATTATGTACATAGTATTTTCAAAGACTACCACACGTAATAACATTCCGGCGGCAGAACGTTACGACATGGAAGTCTTTGATGGTCTTTGCAAGGCTATCGCAAATGCTGGCGATGACGTCAACATTGTGGAAACGTTTTGTGGTGCTGTCAAGGAGCATTATTTTGATCATATTTAAGAACGTTCAGTCGTTGTAAGCCTATTCTTTTTTTGCGGAATATCGTACTTTTTGTGAGCAAAATATTTCATTTTCTGAATACCCAGCTGCGTTTTGTCGCATTTGTACTTGTTGTACCACATGAAAAGAATTCTACGCTGACACCATCACTCATCGAGTTTGGACAACTCTGTCGGTTCACTAACTTTAATATCCGCCACCTTCTTCAAAAAAACACATCCGGCTTTTAGATGATGTTGTCGTTCTGTGGAGATTAATTTAAGTAGACATGGTTGCAAACACTGGAGAGTTGACAATTAAGTATTTTTTAAACTTTCAATTTCAAAGATTTTAAGTAGTAGTTATTTTAATAGTGCGTGAAACGTACACACGGTTAGGTTTTTGAATTTTGAAAACCCGACATGAAATATGACTTTTATAACCTTAAACTTGAAAGCAGTCCACAGCCAGTATTCTGCTTAATTCTGCTGGGCGCACAACATAGTGGGTAAATTTCCAAGAGTCGTGAAACAGCTGTTAGAAGTCACAAGTGTCATCGCTAAATTCTGGGCGTGCAGTTCACAAACAGCACTTGTACCAAGTCACAAATTTGTTCACACTTAAGCTTGGGGCCTGCGATACGTGTAGATTTACATCTAAAATGCTTAAATTCGAGAGTTCTTCCCAAGCTCAGAAACTACTTCCATAACATTTTTGAGATTAATATTTTGGTCCTAGACAAACGATTAGTGTGTCAGAANAAGCATTCTACGCTGACACCATCACCCATCGAGTTTGGGCAACTCTGTCGGTTCGCTAACTTTAATATCCGCCACCTTCTTCAAAAACACATCCGGCTTTTAGATGATGTTGTCGTTCTGTGGAGATTAATTTAAGTAGACATGGTTGCAAACACTGGAGAGTTGACAATTAAGTATTTTTTAAACTTTCAATTTCAAAGATTTTAAGTAGTAGTTATTTTAATAGTGCGTGAAACGTACACACGGTTAGGTTTTTGAATTTTGAAAACCCGACATGAGATATGACTTTTATAACCTTAAACTTGAAAGCAGTCCACAGCCAGTATTCTGCTTAATTCTGCTGGGCGCACAACATATAATAGTGGGTAAATTTCCAAGAGTCGTGAACCAGCTGTTAGAAGTCCCAAGTGTCATCGCTCAATTCTGGGCGTGCAGTTCACAAACAGCACTTGTACCAAGTCACAAATTTGTTCACACTTAAGCTTGGGGCCTGCGTTACGTGTAGATTTACATCTAAAATGCTTAAATTCGAGAGTTCTTCCCAAGATCAGAAACTACTTCCATAACATTTTTGAGATTAATATTTTGGTCCTAGCCCAAACGATTAGTGTGTGAGAAAGAATAACCATTATGATGAAAATGAATCAATAAAAATAGTGGTTTACAGTGTCGGATCCAGGATTTTGAGTTGGGGGGTCAGGGTACAGCAATAACCAGAATTTCGCCTCATGCGCGCGCCCAGTCTAAAATGTAGGGATGTAGGGGGTCTCGAATTTTTGGGTTTGTTGACCTTATTACTAAAAACGGGGTTTGTTCAAGGCCTGTGCATTGTGCATTCACCCCCCGAGCCCTCCTGGGTGCGCGCATATGCTAGTCAGCAAATCAGTCACACCCCAAACTGCCAAATGGAATCTGGGAGAATTTTAGGGGGGGCCATGGCCCCCTTGCCCCCCTCCCCCTAAATCCGCCACTGGCTTAGTGACTTGTCTGGCCTCATAAGACGATCCTAGGTTGGTCACGTAACGCATCGTGTTATTTTGTTAACATACGAGGAAGTGTAATGCTCGTGAATGTTAATTCTTTGTCACTTATTCTCCGTAAACTTGAGAATGTTTGAGTCACTGCGGACATGTACTCTTGACACAATATAAGTCTGCTATGCAATTTCAGAAAAAGACTACATAACGAAAGTTCGTGGCATCACCGCCACCGTGGTTGAAGCGGGTGACACGAAACAGTACTCAATGGTTGTGAAAGTAGTTCAAAATAGAGAAGATTGTCACGTGGACGAGAAACTGGTGAGAGAAATGTTGCTATTTGAAAAAGAGGAACTTTCATATACTCTACTCATACCAGCAATGGAGAAGATTGTAACTAGAGGAGGTGGTTTCCTTAATGTTCCGGCACCCTCGCTTATCAAGAGCGAAAGCGAGGGAACCAAATTTATTTTACTAGGAGACCTCACCGCGCAAGGATTCAGAGTGACATCTTATGACGATAAATTAGATTACGATCATTGCAAACTCGTTGTTGAAGGACTGGCAACGTTCCACGCCCTGTCTGTAGCACTGGGTCGGGGTTCGGTTGAAAATTTACGAAATGATTATGAAATCTTGTTTCTGGAAAGAGACGCTCCGGGACCCATGACGAACGCGATGAAAAATGCCGCCAGATTCAACTTGGATGTCTGCTTGAAAGTGCTTCGCACGAAAATCAGTGAGAAAAAGATGCTTGAGTTCATTGACAAGCTTGAATGTAAGGACGCGTCAAATTTGTTTGAGAGAGCTTTTGCTCCAGATTCCACGTTCAACGTGGTGTGTCACCGAGATTTCAAGCCTGGGAACATGATGTTTAAGTACGCTGACACTGCGGTAGGAAAAAAGGTTGTATCAGACTTTAAATTCATCGACCTACAAATCGTCACAGTTGGATCGCCTGCCGTTGATTTAGTCGCCATGCTATTCACTAGCACGACTGCTGCCTTTCGGCGGCAATATCTTGATAAGATTCTCCATGACTACTTCTCCAAGTTCATCGACATTCTTCATAGAGCTGACGTAGCAGTGCCCGACTGTTTTACTTTCGATATGCTGCTGCAACACTTTCGCGAAAGAGCGGGCTTCGGTGTCGTTTATTCTTGGATTATGTACATGGTGTTTTCGCAAACAACAGCACGTGGCAGTATAGCAGCGGCAGATCGCTACGACAGAGAAATATTTGAACAATTGTGTAAGGATATTTTGCATGCTGGTGACGACGACGATATCGTGCAAACTTTTCAGGAAGCAGTTGAGGGGCATTACTTTGTTGACATTTAAGTGTACTGTTTGTACCGTTTGTAAATAAGACTGCAATGACCTTTGGCCGCTGGTATCGTGCCTTGGTATTTTTAGCCTCAAATTGCGCTTCAACCTGGCTTGAGTTTCATTGGATGTCATGTTTGAGAGAATCAGTTGACGTTGGTGATCAAAGTGTACGTCATTACGAAGTCGCATGTACTGACAATGTCAGGCACCGTCAGTGGCACCACGGTTAGGGAACCCCTTGTGTTCAAGATGACGCGATCACGGACGCTTTAGTTAACCTTTACCCTAGGTTGACGTCACTTAGAATGTAAGTAATGTTCAGTATGTATTAATTATTGGCGCAAAATCGAAAATGCAGCATTTTTGTAAGCATCTACTGTACCAAAAAGAAATAATGAAAATTTGAGAATGCTCTTGTGAAAACATTGTTTTCCCACAGACGATAACAGGACTGGTCTAAACAAAGGGTGCTATTTCTTCCAATAGACTTGAATTTAAACGCCAAACTTCAATCTCAAAGGAAGACTAACAACAATTAACGTTACTTCATGTGATTCTTGCATGATAACCTCCATTGAGACCAATCTATTTCAGTTTTTCTTTCTCATGTAGAAGCTTGGGAAGGCAAATCGCCACCACGATTATATTTGGTGTATGATTCGTTGGCCTGATTTCGTGCTTAGAAAGAACTAATCTGAAGTTTTATTGGTTTGTTCTGAAGAAATAACAATCTGTCACTTCTTCTTGATCCTAGAGACCACTTCTCAACTGAGTAAGAAACAAGGCAAGGTCAAAGAGTTACTGTAATTTATCCTTAACTTATATTTTGAAGGATATACATGTAGCTCTTCAGGACATTCGCAGGACCAAAATTTTTGTAATTAAATGATAACTTTAGGCTAGTATCATATAAATCGCCAGATTTACCACGTATTTGTCACGTTTCAATTTACTTAAAACAGAAATATTTGAGTATTACAAAATTCAGGATATATTCTCCAAAATGATCCCCAATTGTAAGGGAATGTGAGTGACTGGGGAAGCAGATAAAATTAACATTGTTCGTCATGCGCGCACCCAGCCTAAAAATGGGGGGCTCGAATATTTGAAAATGTGGACCTTAAGATTCATGGGGAACGTTCAGAGCTATGAATTGTGCATTCGCCGAATTTAGGTAGTTCCTGCCGTTTTAGTGAACTTTTGTCTCGTTTTGTACTTTTTTCGGAGTTTTTATTTCTCGGAGGTGGACTTTTTTGCCCACTTGGCCAAATTAGGGGACTCGTTCGACCCTCCCCCCCAGCCCCCACCCCTGGGTGCGCGCTTGATCGTACTTATACCAATTCAATTTTACCGCCTTTTTATAAAGTCTGTGAGTATGACTGAATAAATGTCTCAAAAAGTGATCAATTCTATAACCGTAAATGTCCTAACTCCAAGCAGAAAGCACGGGTTTAATGCCATTTTAATAAAAGAAAACTGTGACACGGGCTTTAAACTTTTATTCATTTTTGAAATGGTGTTCTGCAAACATTTTCACTTTACCATTTCAGTACAAGACATCATCACCAAGGTCCGAGGTGTCACTGCAAGTGTATCAACAGAGGGCGAAACTAAACAGCGCTCAGTGATTCTCAAAATTGTTGTACAACGAGACGATTGCCATATGGACAATGCAACTGAAAATGAGTTACGGTAAATGCTTCGTGAAAAAGAAGAAATTTCTTATGCAAAGCTCATATGTGCGATGGAGAAATTCTCGAAAACGCAATCCGTAAGGGTCCCGGCTCCTTCTCTTATCAAAAGTCAAAGTGATGGGGTTTAATTCATGGCTCTGGAGGATCTCTCCACACAAGGCTTTTCTGTCACCACGTTAGACGGCAAATTTGATAAGGAGCATTGCAAACTTGCTGTCGAAGGACTGGCCACATTCCACGCGCTCTCCTTGGCCTTAGGTCAGGGCTCGGTTAATAATCTTAGAACTGATTACGAGGCTCTCTTTCAGGAGAGATACGCCCCTGCATGGTCCGATGATGAGAATATTCAAAAAGCCAGTCAAGTTCAACTTTGATGTTTGCCTCAACGTTGTACGAAATAAAATCAGCAACAAAGACATGCATTGTGTTCTCGACAAGCATCAGTCGATGGATGTATCTGGAATATATGAGCGAGCTAGCCTTTGCACCTGATTCCAAGTTCAACGTGCTATATCACCGAGATTTCAGGCCTCAGTGGAAATATGCTTTTCAAATATGCCAACTCTTTGCAAGGAAGTAAAATTGTGACCGACTTCAAATTCATCGACTTACAGATGGTGAGGAAGGGATCGCCTGCAGTGGATTTGGTTACCATGATTTTCATGAGCACAACTGAAGCGTTTCGTAGGCAATATCTGGATACAGTTCTCCGAGATTACTGCGCCAAATTTGTCAGCGTTGTCAACATTGCGGGTGTGAGAGTCCCCAGTTGTTTCACGTACGAGCTCTTGGTTGAGCAATTTCGTAGGCGCGCGGGATTTGGTGTTGCTTTCTCGTGGGTATTGTACATTGTTTTTTCAGAGGCGACCAGCGCTCGTAACAACGTTGTTGCAGCGGAACGTTATGACAAGGATCTCTTTGATGGCCTCTCCAAAGACATCATGCAATCTGACGATGACGCCAATATTGTAGACACTTTTTGTGGTGCTATCAAAAACATTATTTTGATTACATTTAAGGCTGTTGGAGGTATGACTAAAAGTACCATATGTTAATTGCCTATCGATCAGGCCCATGCGACTGTGTCTGTATCTGGAATTAGGAACGCAGAGCTACATAAATAATTGAGTAAAACTAAGGAGCATATATATTGTATATTATGTGAATGTATCTTGCATTATCCGTTGCAAAATGTTAGACTTAAAGTATATTTTAAATCTTAGAAGACGGTACAAAGACTGGGTGATTATCTCACTACTGAAACATCCAGAAGTAATTAAGAAATGCACAGAAATACATTATACAGCGACTTATATACTTTACAAACGCTAACAAATGGTTGCTGCCTAGCCGTGTCCACTGTAAGGACAACTGACTTCGAACCGAGCAAACAACTGCTTTGATGAAAACGGCACATTATTGCGTAAGTAGGCGCACTGGCATGTAGGCCTACAGCTCTGTACTAAAACTAAGCAACTCCGACCAGTGTAGATATTGTTTCAGTAGGAAGAGTCACTCAGAGGTTGACATATGTCTACGGTATCGCTAGATCGAGACATCAGTGCTTCAACTGTACTGACGTGGCAAGTCATCAGTGCACCAACAGGACCTCGCCTCATATACATAAATTACGATTAGGTGAATTGGTCCTCAGTTTTCACATTGACTTTTAGAAATCAGATTTGGAAATTTCTACATGTGATATATTGCAATGCCCTATCAAGTATTCGACTTTAGTGACCGGAGGTATCAGATTGAGGTAAAATAGACGTTTTTTCTGGAATTTAGACTTGCGTACCAGGGGCAGATCTAGGATTTTGAGTTGGGGGGGAGGCACAGGAATAAGCAGAATTTCGCCTTAAGCGCCCAGCTTAAAATGTGGGGATGTAGGGGGTCTCGAATTTTTGGGTTTGTGGACCTTATCACTAAAAAAGGGTTTATTCAAGGCCTATGCATTGTGCATTCGCCTCCCGAGCCCCGCATATGCTAGTGCCAAACACTTTAAAGCAATCAACCACCATCAACAACAACCTTAAATCTATTTCAGACTGGTTTTCCGTGAACAAACTTTCAATTAACACATCAAAAAGTAAATTAATGATCTTCCACTACCCTCAAAAGAAAATTGAAAAATGTATTATTCCCACCATTTATATAAATAGCAAAACCATATGTCATGAAAACAGTTTTCTTTTCCTTGGTATTACCGTTGACAAAAACCCCTGGTCGCCCCACATAAACCTCATCTCAAACAAACTGAACAATCTCGGTGGACTCTTATATAAATTGAAAACTTATCTTCCTCTTCCAGCTCTCAAGTTAATATATAATTCATTTGTCCTCCCACTGACATTTAAACTATGGCATTGCAACTTGGGGTTTTGGCAGCTCCAGACAGCCCAGAAGAGGATCCTTCGGAATATATCAAATTCCAGTTATAATACTCACTCTCTGCCCATATGTAAGGAACTTCGCCTCTCTCTACTTCAAGACATCTTTAAAATCTCAACTGCAAAATTTTACTACAAATTCCTCAATAATCAGCTTTCTAAATATTTTTACACTAACAACTTCTTTAGTAAACCCATCCAACATAAACCAACCAGACACATTAAAACTCCTACATACCTGAATCAATACTCAGCTGCTATTCCGACAATACAACCCAAAATTTTAATTCCTCCGTCCAACAAATTGTCATCAAGAGCCTGTATTAAATTTGAAATTCCTCGACTTATAAACAACAACGAAATACCAGTTTCTGCTATAAATCACGATAATAAAAACATTCTTTGCCAGCATTCAAGTTCTTAACCAATTTTATTATTAGCAACTACGATCCAGTTTGTCATATATCCGATTGCTTCATATGTAACAGTATCTAATTGTATTCCCGGGCCCAAAATCTCCTGAGATGTGCCAGTCCACTTTTTGGTTCCTGGCGTGTCGGTCGTTTTCAGCGCTAATTCGACACTTTGTTTTGTTAAGTATGTTATATATATGGCTTCCTCACATATTCCTCAGTCTGATTTTTGCATTTCCATTTATTTATTTCGTACACTAGGGGACCTTCTTGTTAGCGGTCAATAACCTTTCAAGGCCTCCTAACTGAAATCGAATTGTATAATCATTGTATTATTATAACTTAATGTAAAAGTCCCTACCTCCCTACCTCCCTCCCCTTAGGGCACTACGGTCTTTCGCGGCTGCATCAGGGATGAGGTTTCGTACCGGTAGGTGGGGTTAGAGAGCAACATGGCGGCGGTGAGATGGAGTGCAGAGTATGTTGCTGCAGAATATCGCGAATTGCAGGTTGGTTTGAACTTATTAAGGTGATTGATGGATATGAGAATAGAGGATGAGCTTCGGTGCAAGTATCAGATGATTTCACGTGACCGGACTCAAACGTGCACAAAACATTGAGCTTATTTCCATCTACCAGGCAGAGATGTTAGCTTGAAAGAAAGTAAAACATACCTTGTCTTGTCCAATTTGTAGGCGTTTGTTCTGGCATGGGTGTGCTGAACGGAATTGTGGTTGCTCCTGCGAGTTGCCCTGTTAGTAGTCTTAATATCTGATGATGAAAGTGCATATAGCCTACCTCTAGGATACATCGAAAGTAAAAAAGTGGGTAGGGGTAGTTTGGGGAAACTCGGACAGCAGTAAAATTCGGACGAATCTAAATGAATGTCAAATAAATCACCACCTATACCCACCCTTTCTTATAAATGAAAAGCTTCCTCGTTTCATTTAACAATAGTATGATTTTTTTTATTATGTATCTTTGAATTGCAACAAGGTTTCAGGACATTTGATGCATGCTCATCACCATTCCTCGATTTGACGTCTGCTTCTCTTCGCGATCTTGAAAGTCTGCAGTAGGTACACTGCCATTTACAAGTTATATTTAGATCACATGACTGCTTGACGTGCAATTGCATTTGGATTTACAAGACGCCTAATGCATGGATATCCTGTTTTCTGTGTTAATTTTAATTAAAAAACATACAAAAAAGCATGATATGATAAAAATTGAGTGTCCAAATTTCCCCTCCAACTTTTTATAAGCTGCGGTAAAATTCGGATGCCAGTGCAAGGCGCCGTTTTTGAATCCACGAGATTTTTCAAACTCACGTGATAACCTTTTCATGTAAAAGAGGTCAATTCATGATTTAAATATTCAACAATGATGGCGCTGTTCGTCATGTGAAATACTCACATTTTCCTAGTCGGCTGCATACCGGCTGTCACATCGTTAAACGGTGGACATGACAAGTCGTCAAATTTTAAAGATGTTATTCGCTTCAAGCTGAAACTGATAAATTATAAAATTGTTTGAAATATTCTCAAAAACAATAACCTGTATACACTCTCATGTAAAGCCACAGTGGTTGGCCCTTGTACCGACACTTAACCGCAGCAGGTGCGTAGGTGGCAGGGCGGGTCCAGGATTTTGAGTTAGGGCGGCCAGGACACAGGAATAACCAGAATTTCGCCACATGCACACACCCAGCTTAAAATGTAGAGATGCAGGGATCCGCCGCTGGGTGGAGTCGGCTGGGGTAGACTACATCCGCGCTTTGTTTAAAATGGTATCCTGCACCCAAAGCCAGTGCAAAAATTGGGACAAGCTATGTTACTTATTATCCAAACATTAACTAAGGTGATGGCGTGTGTCAGCGCTGCCGGCAATAGAATGCCGCCGATGGTAATTACGAAAGGAAAAACAAACCGGTCTCTTCATGGATACAACGTGGCTGCAGCTCCAAATGATTGCGTGTGGACCTCCCAAAAGAATGGCTGGATTGATGAGGACATAGTGGAAAAGTGGTTTGTGGAAATCTTCCTCAAGTTTTGTGGTCCGGAATGCTTAATTTTGATGGCCACTCTTCTCATGAATCGATTGCTATAATAGAAAGGGCTATGGCAGAAAATATCTTGTTGCTGTCCCTTCTACTATGACATTGCACACACACTCTCCTGCCCCTGGACAGAACGGTGTTTGGTCCTCTGAAAGCAGCATCAAGTTCTGACGCGGATTTGGGCAACGCTGTCGGAGAAGTATTCCTGCCTCCTTCGCTGACCAGTTGAGAGCTGACCAAAAGGAGGATGGGATCGACCACTCATAAGCTGCTCACGTCAGACGTCATATAGAAGAAAAACGGCGATGTGCTGAGAAGGAAAGCTGGGTAAAGTAACACGGTTGCCATCTGCTACAATCGCCGCACTCGGGCATCCCATCACACATTTAATACTGGGAAGTGCTGAAAAGAAAAGTCAACGAAAGCAGCACAGTTGCCCTCTGCAACAATGGACTTTTGCCACTTGCACCGTGTCCCACATTTTGTACTTACAGAATTGTATTTGAATAATGATAATAAAAAGTTCCATGTGTCTCACTAATTGTTCAGTATTGACACCACCGAACTCTATTGGACACCAGAAGATTTGCTCTCATTATCATAGATCTTTTCCAAAACTGCAAATAAGCTTAAAAGATTAATATTTGAACCAATAACGAAATCTGATGTCACAAATATGTTGGTCTATAAAAACACGAATATATACAAACACGAAGTCAGCTCAGAGCAGCACAGGTTGCCAGCTTCGTTAACAGATGTCGCTGAAGCTATCGCGAACAAAATTTGAGTAGAAAGAAGCGTGGCAATAAGCGCTTATCCGTGGTTGGGTTGATTTTGTCCGAATTTTACCTATACTAGTCCAAGTTTCCCCTACGCTCTGTCCGAATTTCCCCCCCAGTGTCCGAATTTCCCCGTCTCTCTGAACTCTACCCTGCATTATGCCATTGGCATTGCACACAAACGATGCTCAGGAAGTTAGATATAGATGTGTCAAAAGTCTGCGGAGGTTGCTATCTCCATTCGCTCGTGGTCATCGCTGTGATTTACTTTTGCTTGGTCTTCAATCTGGGTAATTATTGTCTGACCCAGGTTGAAGGTCAAGCAGCAGGTAATCACACATGTCACATTGTGGCATGATTGCGAACCTTGCCAGAACTGCTGGGTAGAGTTCAGTAACACTAGTGTCATACTAGTCGGTAAACCAACCCTTAAACAGGGTTGTAAGTCCGTATGTACATTGAAAATGTAGAATTAAGTTATACATATCTCACTTAAGTTAAACATCAAATGTTAACCTGCACACGTCAAAATTGCAATCACTTGAACACATTTATCTGCAGAAATACTACGGCGAATATAACTGCATGGAAATCAAGCCCTTTGAAAGAACTTATTCACTCGCAGATTTAACTTCTTACTATTCACTTGTCACTCTGCCACTTACATTTTTGTGAAGTCAGGAACTGAAGCATTCACTTGGCTGATTGGCTGGCATTTGGGTCATTACGTGACGTTATTAGATTAAAAACTGAGATTGTAAGATGGCAGACGATTTGATTCATCATTGTTAGAGAAAGGTAAAAAGAGGCCAAATATAAGTGGTTTGATTGTTCGCGGTTCCTTAAGTATGTCGAGGGAATTCACTTTTGTTAATACTAACACACTCAGCAAGTATTTTCCCCATTCATTTGTTGTATGTCCATTTCACAAGTTTGTGAAATATGCTCTTATGGCCCATCTCTGTTTCACAGCTGAGTATTGGCAAATTTTGTGCAATGCATCCATGGGCTTATTTCTGCCTTTTGCTAATTCATAGAAAGAGCTGCTGTTACATATTAGTTTAACTTGCTGAGCATTGTGAGGTCTCTATCATTTTTCAGCAAAAGAATGAAAATAACGCGGCTGTAAAGCCACATTTTGTCTAAGATTCAAACTTTTGATTCAGACCACATACTGCCATAAGATTGGTTTCAACTTGTTTTTATGAGAACTAACAGTCATTCGTACAGACCATGCTTTCCATATGACGCCCCATGACAAGCCAACTTGTAGAGTCTGCTCCCTCAGCAGTAACGAACTAAGCAGAAAACTTTCAGGCTTTTTACACATGGCTCAAAATTTATAGACATGACTCAAAACTTTTTGAACATGATTATGGTGCATTACTGTGTTTGAACAGTTCATTGGTGAACAGTACCAGTCCCTTAACTGACAATTAAGTACTTCATATTACAGGCCAGCTGTATGACTGTCGACTACGCAGGACAGTATGCGATGCTGGCATCGTAAGTATTGACATTTACTTTTGTTCGGTCAAAAAGCCTTGAAGTTAAGGACATTGCTTTGGCTTAATTTTTCTGGATTTGTGGGTTATCAAATAGTGGACATTTCAAGTCATTGGATTGAAAATCTGTCAAAAGTTAAATTGTGCTGTGCACATTATTATCCAATAAAACAGAAACAGGTTCATGGGGTAAGTGGAGTCCTCTGACCCGGTTCAAGAGGGGGCGCTGACCGTTGATGTTTATGGCCTCTTTGACCTTACGAGTTGTTGTTTGCTAACAAAATCTAGAGACTCTACACGTGAATGCTATTAAAAACCATCATAAAGTTTATGGTTTAGCCAGGGCGAACAGAAATTTTCAGAAAAACTTCTGGGGTGACAGCTCGGGAATATGGTCCTGTCTATCAGAATACACAAACTAGAACAGCCATATGGTTGAATTTTGTCCAGTTAGGCCAAGGTCTAACTGATGCATATCTGATTTGTGTGAGTTTCATCAGAGTTAAACATTTGGCTCTGTAATGTTTCTTTGTTATTTGAGTTGATATCACTGAATATTTTTTTGATTTTTGTCACTTTTTATCTAATAAACTGTTCCATTCATTTATTTTGCCATCTATTGTTCTTATTGATAGAAAGAGGGCGTTGGCTCTAGTTAATCTTGACCAGCCATTGGACGACATCAAGAAAGTTAGTCGTCAAAGTAAATGGGAAGTCGGGTCACTACAGTTCAATCCTCATCAAGCACATTCAGCCTGTTTTGTGCTTTCCGTAAGTACCCATGGTGCAGTCCACCAAGGAGGTATGACTGTGATATGTGGACCCTCATTTTCGCAATAACCACAAAGAGGTAGACTTTATTGAACCGGGCTTCTTTTGCAGAAGTACTCATTTCTAACAGAAGTACTGTATGAATTTCCGGATAAAATCAAATTTTCATTATTTTTTGTTTAATAGTGTTGCCTAACTCATTGGATCGTTGTTTTGCAACTGACATTTTCAAGTGTTACATTTTTTCAATCTCAGAGTATTGTTGTTTTTCTGGCTCTTGCTTGAGAAACACTTTGTACTGGAGCTGTCAGTGGTGAAATTTGCCCAAAGAGCTAACCTGTTTTCTACAATGACTAATTACCTGTAAGTTAATTTATTTTGAATGGTTCACTAATTTATGAAAAACCCATAATCATTCACCACGGATTTGTCTGTTTTTTGAAAGTGAAAAATCTGGCTCTCTGTGTCTAGAGTTGAAGATATTAATTGGGTTTTTTAGCTCAAGGGGAATATTTTCCTCGTTGAATGTCAAACAACGCTTTCCATCAATCACTGTAGATTCCAGAAAAAATTATAAGTGAAATGTTCTATAAAATACCTACTGTTTGCAAATTTTTTGTTCAGTTATACGTTTAGGCTCTTACCTTGTGGGAGTTCAGTTTAACAGTGTGAAATTGGGGGACAGAATTTCACCCGTGATCATTTATGCAGCTGTTCTCTCCACTAACTACCCTATCGCCATCTAGTGACAAGGCGTATTTCATCATGTCGCCTCCACATTTAGAAAATGGCTATTGGGTGTTTTTGTGCATCTTTTCACTTGTTCTTAATGCTTCTACAATTATTAAACTATTGAAAACACGTTTGTATAACAGTCATGTCTTGATGCAGACAAACCAGGTGGCTGAGGTGATGGAGTGGGAGACTGTCCAGGTCACTACCAAGGCAACACTGAAAGGTCACACAAGGGTCATCAGGTGAGTTCATTGAACTACAAATCACTGACTAGTACTTTATCAACCTTGCCAAAGTTCACATACTTTATGACTAAAACTATTAAGCTACTGAAATAGATGTTTTTTCGCAATAAAATATATTATGAATGTTATTGTGTCATGCGTCAAGTTTATGTTGTCACAGTGAGTATTCAAAATACTTGGCAAAGTTCCAGCTAATAGACAGCCATAGAAGCAGTAATTGAAGAATTTTAACTTGTAATAATAGTAGAAGCCATTGTTTTATGAATAACATTATTTCACGGATGTTGGTATCTTTAAGTACAGTTACTCCCTGTATTTTTGCTGTTACGTCACACATTAGCTTATTGTCCAAAGTGTCATTTATCCATTTTGAAGGGCTGCCTTCCATACTAGATGTAATTTTGACGGTGATACTATACCCATTGTTGATGATATAAAACTGCATAGTTTTGATGGGAAAATGGTCTGTAATGGTCACTTGCAGGAGTCCCACATTTTGAGAATGGGTTTCCTCCGTGGGCATCAATCCGGTTCTAAAAATCCTGGACCTACGTTAGTGACTTCCCCAAAAATAAAAGAATATAGTAAAAATAAAGCAACAAGCATCAGTACTAAAATATATTAAAATATTCCCCTCCATCGCTCGTCGTTTTAATTTTACTATTTTTACTATTTTATATTCTTATCCATCGGTAACTGTACAGCATTCCAGCATGTATTTTATTTATTTAAAAATAAAGGCATTCAACTTTTACTTATTTGTCACATGTTGTAGTGAATAGGTGAATATTTAATTACCTTCAGTAATAGTTTTCTCACAATCCACGATTTAACACTGAGTTCTATTTGCTAGCAACTCATGCCTTTCAAACCGTACTTACTTGTAGTGACTTGGAGTGGTCGCCATTTGACCCCCATGTGTTGGCCACGTGCTCTGCAGACACGTTCACTTTTATATGGGACATGAGGTATGTGTTATTACTTTTATGCATGTGGTTCAGACATTTTGGCACGACATGACAAGTGCTTGTTATACTTCAGGTGGCTCTGCTGTAGGGTTTGTATCTTAACATACCTTGGTTGTTAACCACCGTCTGAGTGCATTTTAATTGTTTTCATTCCACCATGCCCAGACCCCCCCAGTGAACGTGGTTTCCTTAAGCGTATTACAACTAATCTTGAGTAAAACAAGAGAATGTTTTCATGACTTTGTTTTAGTATACTCTTATCATTAAAACCTACAGCCAGACTACGAAACTCCGTGAACCGATTTGTATTGGTCATCAAAGTTGAACTTGGTTTTGTTTCAGGGATACTCGAAAGCCGAGCATATCATTGCAAGCTGTGGCTGGCTCATCCCAGATCAAGTGGAATAGAGTGTCCCCAAATCTCATTGCAACAGCCCACGACACAGACATCAGGATCTGGGACCCCAGGGTATGTGGGGATATATGTCCTTCAGAAACCTTATGTGACAGAATGTAATATTCGCACACTTAGTGTTCAGTTGTATTGTCATAAATCAGAGCGTTGATATCGTATAAGTAAGAATGATTAGTTTTCGTACATGCCCTGTGAGACCTATAGTCTGAAAAGATCTCTTCCTGCTCTCCCTGCTCTCCCTGATCGTGACCATATGTGTGAGAAGACCAATAAGTCTTACTTACAGAATTACACTAGACAGTAAAGAGTATTGGTTCTGTAATGAATTCCAATTTCTTGATGTTTTCAGAAGCAGACGTCTCCTGTGCAGTATATCGCAGGTCACCTGTCCAAAATTCACGGTTTGGACTGGAGTCCCTTCAACTACAGTTGTCTCGCCACGTCCAGCCAAGACTGTACAGTCAAAGTGAGTTGTCAGTTGACACAAGTTAGAAACCTGTGCTACTCAAGTCTGCTGGTTTTGCTTCTGGTTTTCTCAAAGACGAATGACTGTTTTCAAACATATTTGGAATGTGCTATTTCACAGCTGTTTCAAACATGTCTGGATTGTAACATAACACTGTTGTGTTGATGGTTCCTTCAAAATTAAAGAAATTTGTCATTAAAAAAGACCAGTTCCAAAAACCCCATGATCCCTTTTTCTGTTTCCTCTTCTGCTAGAATAAACCGTCAAAGACTACAGAATTACAGTGACTTAAAACTTTGTTAGTAGGTAAGTTTAACTTTGACCTCCTTTCAAATCACGACATCAACTTTGTTGCAAAGGTGGTGTTGCTTAAATGGCGTGGGAAATAAGACATTTGTCTGGAACATGTTGATATTTCGACATATACTGTCGACTTCTTTCATCAATTGAATGTTTCTGCGTTCGTTAGCACCCAGCTCTGTGTTTTGGTTTATTGAGGACTTTCATCTACCACTAGGTAATGTTTTGTTTTGCAAACAGTAGGTAGACTTGTGTTCCAAACGGTAACTACTTTGCTGAGCATGTCTGTAAATACTTATTTACACCAATTTTGGGCTTGGAGTGGATAACTTGTCTGCATAGTGGCTTAGAATTTGCAGATGATTGAAATTTGTTAGAAAAATGGCGTGGAAATTGCCCTGACATCCATGCTAATCTGCTGTGGCAACTACCTTAGTGGGTTTGATCTGAAGCAAATCAATTCTTCTCAAACCCAGAAGTCATTTCTAATCTAATTACTAAAACAAAAAGCTGAGATTAATCTTCCAACTGATACAGTAAGTGGTTGACAGAAAGCTTGTATTGGTTGACCTACTAGTTCATCAAACAACTCATAACAAGAAGTTTTAGACCGTGTGTACAATCTACAGATTCACGCTTTAACCTAGTAGATACGTTTTCCAGTATTTTCAACACTTGTTTCTTCCATAAGTTTCATTTGATTTCTCCGCAGTTGTGGAACATAGACAGTCCCAAGAAGCACGAAGCTATGCTGTCTTCCAGCAGCCCAGTTTGGCGGGCTAGGTTCACTGTAAGTACACGCTGATGCATGCAGGTTGTGCCTGGTTCAAGAAAGGGAGGGAAGGATGTCATTTTCAGGGGTATCACAAACATTGGCTGCAGTTAGACTTCTCACGTAATATCTTAGTTCTGCCAGCGTAATTTCTGTCTGGCAACAGGAGTCTCTGTTGCGTGGTGGATATTTGACGTTCTTTCGTTGTGTGGTGTATTGAAATTGCAAAACAGGCCGTCAAGTTAAGTAGGTTCTTGCTCATCTCCATGGCGATAATAAACCATGTATTGTAAGTGATTCTGATTCTATATTTGAATTTCAGAGTGCTGATCAGCTCTTGTAAAATTTGTTCCACTTCTTTAAAGTCTCAAGTCTATTTTCTAATAACATCTAAAAACAAAGCTGCTGTGGCAAGGAAATTTTAAGCACACTCTGTCAGTTTCATACCAGACTTTAGGTTATGTAGGACCGTGGAGATGTGCATCTTTGGCTCACATCATATTTCAGAAATGGCTGATTGGATTTGTATGAAACTTAACTGTACTTTTTGAATTGTTCTGCAAATGCTTAGTAATAAAATGTTTCGCTTATGGTATCAAAATAGAATTTTATTTTTATGAAAAAAGTAAAAGCTAACGAAATGATAATTCAGAAAACTGAAACAGACTTTCTGAAATTTCATCTTGAACATTTATAAAAACCAAAATTTGGTTACATTATTTGACACCATTGTTTGGTTATCTTTTTTGTTAAATTTACGAAAAGTAGACAAATTCTTCTGGCTTTCTAATTTCAGAGAATATATGCTTTTACTGCTGAGTTAAAAGTCTATAGTAGATATTCGGCAAAATACACCGTCTTGTCTGTAAGCTCCTAATCATGTATAATGTTCATTATCATTCTATTTTTTGGTTTCACATCAGAACCTGTTTGATCCCCCGCAACCCACCATTGGCATAGTGAGAGTAGTGTTATGAAACAGGAGTAACAGGCTCAAGCCAGTTCTGATAACATCAGGTAATAGCCTGTAATACCCAGAGCACACTGATGCATTTGATGTAACCAGCTCTGACAAAAAGACTAGTCGTGAATCGATTGCCCGAATTCATCTCTAGGTTATTCACGGTTCACTGCGCATAATCTGTGGTGGAAAGAAAGTACAGCTTCTATTTGTATTTTTCCTGTATTTTTGAACGGTACCACTTGTGCCCCTATTGCAGCCATTTGGCCAGGGTCTGGTGTCAGTCAATGTGCCGCAGCTACGGCGTGGGGAGAACAGTTTGTTCTTGTGGTGCCTAGAGGATCTGACACAGCCAGCGCACACGTTTGTAGGACACAGTGACGTAGTGCTGGAGTTTCAGTGGAGGAATAAAGACCAGAGTAAGTGAGACTGTTTTTTTTCCGTTTCTACATTTTACAAAAGAACACGCGGTCAGACACGCCCACGAATGCTTAATCCTGCTGGTTAAAATAATGTGAAAGCTACACCATCTTTTTAATTTGAAATTTGAATTTTTGTGAGTCCTATACTTTTTACTCAAATAATAATGTTTGATGGACTTAATAAAAGTGCTCGATAGCAATCTTTTCGATACAAAGTTCTGACACGAAATAAACTGTTTACCCAACAGTAAAATCATGTTTTTAAAAGTGCCTTGTTTATGAGAAAAGCCCAGGATAACATTTTTGTAGGAGAGGCTGTGTTGGTTTGGTGCTGTGTGATTATGTATTGAGTCACCTCACATTGTGTTTTGGTTTAAAAATTTGCCTCCATCAGGTACAGAAAGCCATTGAACATTTTCAGAAATCCTAAATTTTAAGGAGGTTTACGTCGCTGTATCTTTGTAAGTTTTGGAGGTAGAAGGAGCCATTGTTAACAAATGCCAGAGTACTTTATGTATGGCAAGTTTGATGTATAAGATGATAAAATTCAAATGAAACCAATATATTTTAATGTAATTTATACATTGAAACCAATCATGATCTTTGATCTAGGTTGTATAAGAAATCCTCAAAAACCACAATGTGTTGGTTGAAATTAAAGCGGTATCCCAAAAAAGTCTGAATCTTTAGCAAGTGAATGCCAATGACCTCAATGTGTTTGTAGAAAACATTGTCATTATTTATGGAAACCTGCAAAATCTTTCCTAGTTTCAATTCTAAACAACTCAAAACCAATCAATCGTGACTGAAAAATTTCAATTCATTTTAAAAACTGGCAGGCATTTTGTTAGTGCAACATCAGAAATTCAAGTTATTTTTTTTTTTGAAAACGTGTTTAATTCTTTGAACACATTTGATGACACATTGATAGAGCCTCGTTAAGATTGATTTTCGGCCCTTTTACAAAGTTGTCAACTGAGAAAATAAGGAAAGAGCTACCATCTCTTTGGTTGACCATGTGGAAACAGTGTTGACGTCGTTTCATACCTTTCAGTGTTTGTTGAATTATTCCAGATGAAAACGATTATCAACTTGTGACGTGGTCTAGGGATCAGAGCCTCAGAATATGGAAGATTGAACCATTTCTTCAAAGGGTATGTCTGCTTTTCCTCTATTTAAAGCGGCATTAAGCTAGTATTAAGTGCATTCTGTCAAAAACAGGCTTTGATTCATTCCACTTACTCTTGGAAACCGTCTCATTTTGTTCCTTGGTCAAGATAGGTGTGATCTCTGGTTTTGTCCAGAACGGACAGTTCGTTATTTTTTCAAGCCAAGGTTTTTTGTGATTTCAGGGCTGTTTTCACGTGCACCAAGTAATTGAAACAAACCCCAAAAATTTTGGAATTGTAAGGGCGGACATATTAATACTGAATGTATTAATCAACATGAACTGTGATTGATTTGGACTTTGTGGGAAGCAATAAGTATCACCATCATGTTGGCTGGTGACTCTTGGTTCAGTAGAGTGGCATTGGAATGGATGGGTTGAGGGTCTATTGCAGTTTATGTGCCAGCCTTGGCTGGTAATCATTCATATTTAGTGGACTGAAGCAACACAGGTCCAGTGCTTTGTCCAAGGACACAGCCACGTGACTGCATTAGGCAGGGATGGAACCCACAGCCTTTCAGTTGAGTGTCCACTTTACTAACCACTGAGCTACACAGGCACTGCCATGTGGTCTACCCAAATTATAAGGCCGTACTAGTCACTATGCATTGTCTTGCCTTGCAGCTTTGTGGTCATGATGTGCTGGACACAGGTGCAGAGCTGGAGTCTGTGCAACAACCTGGAGATGAACTGGAGCTTTGTGCCGACTCGTTGTCAGAAGAGGATGATGATCAATTAGGTGAGTCACCATGTGTTGGACATAGGTGAAGGGCTTCAGTTGTGGCAGTAGCCTGGAGATGGGATGAGGCTCGGTGTTGACTCACTCTCAGATGAGGAAGATGTTGATAGTGAGTCATGTTGGATATAGGGTGTAGTTCTTGAGTTAAGGCAGCGGCCTGCTGGCACTTAAATGATAACAGATCTGGAACTGGGGTCTTTTTAGTGGAAATCAAATTTGAAATAATTTTTGTCATTGTCCATACTTTTGTGCAAACTCGAGATAAATATCTATTATTATATGCTGGAGTGCATGTAATGGCATAGGTGAATATCTTAATTCTAGTTTGCACTTGGTGACCCCAGCATTAATGCTTAAAGTTTGAGTGTGAACTTGAAATGTCAAGTTCTTTCTCCAAACTTCAAGCTTTTGCAGCAGTTTGTAGCATGGATGTAGGGGACATTAAGTGTATTGTGTAAACAATGAGCACAAATTAATAAAGGCATCTTATCTTGAGTTTGCACAAGCGTAGAATAGAAAATGCCAAAAATAATTTTGAGTTTTGCGTAAAAACATTATAGACCCCTGACTCTAGTATAATTTTATTGCTACCTGACTTTCTAAGATGTGTGTTGTTGAAGATCCTCTTAAAACATGATTACCCCTCCACATGACTTACAAGTTGCATTTTACGAATTACACTCCACTCAACCTGATCACCTACACACAGCTTATTATCTCACTCTTTGTGTTTCCAATGCAGTAAACTAAATCTGGTAGAAATAATTACTGGCACACCACTTTTTAACAAAAATTTACACGCTTTGGCATGTCTTAATGAATAGGCTTGACTTGTTACTTGACTGGAGTAAAGCACCTCTCCAGTGCTAGTCTTGGTTTACCAAGGTCTGTAAATGCTATTCTCATGGCATGACATCTCAGGTTCACAGCTGTGACTACAATTTTGGAACACAATCACTGTACTTATAATCAATGGCAAGTTTTGATTTGTCTTGATTTCTTATTTATCAGAAGAAGAAATTCAAATGTGGGTTAACGCTGTTAATTAAAATCGTTCAGTTGTTGCCTTTCATTTTGAGTTCTTGTTTCTCCAGGTCTTGCTTTGTCATGCACACCCACAGACCAGACAATAGACAGGGCTAGTTCATCTGTGTCACCACACCAGCCGAGGACTTTGCAACAAGAATTTTCATTGGTCAATTTGCAGATACCTAATCTTGAAGTGGAGGATGTATGTATAATAACATTGTACTCTTTACATTCAAAAGATTAAATTAGTAATTGTCAGTTTGATTTAGACATTAGGTGCTACATCTCATTTCCCAACCGACATCTCTTAATGCTTCTTGCCAGTTGATATTACAGTGTAGTTCTTTACCATTGTGCTTGTACATTTATGACTGGCTTCTTGCGTTTGGAGATTAGGGAACAGATAGATGGATGTCAGTGTTAGCTGCTTTCTGTTCATGGTAACATTCTTTTGTGACCATTTTAGGCACGACGGTCTACAAAAACTAAACCCATCATTATATTGAACTTTTTGTTGTTTCAATGGCAAAAATTGGCTAATTTCAACTGAAGCAAAGCGAAATTGTGTTCGTTATATGTGCTGTTCCTTTGTTGATATGTTCCAATCTTTGTTGTGTAACCACCCTGAGCATCAGAATGGGACGATTTGACTTGTTTACCCAACCGCACTACAGAACATTTATCTGAGTAGTCTTAATATCCCCAAAGAATGCTGAAAAATTTGAATGGGGGCGTCATGAATGGTTCTTTAGATTCTGTAATTTTTCACAGTCCTTTAAAATATGTTCAATTGTCAAAACAGAAAAAATCTGACATTATCTAACAATATAAAAACAAGATTTTAGCTTGGTGTGTTATTGGTCTAGGAAGTAAGTTAATGTATGTCCTCTGGCTATATGACTGCTGTTTCCCAGATGGATGCAGTCCAGCGTACTTGTTCAGTGACAGCTCACAGTGGGGTGAGTCAGGTACATCTCATCATCATGTTTCCGGCACAGTACCCCAACAAGGCACTGCCCTCCTTCCAGTTTGGCAAACGGACCTCCATCAACAAACAGACACAGATGAAGTTACTCAAGGTAAGTCAATCTGTTGACTGGACTACCAGCTTGGCTCGAAATGAAACTGTCGATACAGTAGTTTCAAAATAAACTGGACAGACTTCGACGGAACTCTGCCATACTCTACCAAACTTGAATAAACGCCTTGTCAGAATTATTGGGCAGTTCAGTCGAACTCTTGGGGTAGTAAAATAGTGTTTTTGTTGAGCTTTTGTCACAATTGAGTATGACGTCATTGCGCTTAGTCGCAAATTGGTTATTTTTGCAACTTAGCTGTGCAGTAAGCAGACGTGATTTGATAAACGTGGATGGAACAACATTACCTTATTCTTTACTCAAATTAGGGTTCACCTTATTATTTTAAAGTAGAAATTGCAGACTAATTACTTATCTCTGTGATTGCTTGACCAAATTAGTTAGAAACACAACATATAGCGATGATGTGAATATGAAGTAGCTTGAAAATTGCCAAAATGTTTTTAGAAACGAGTTTTGTGGCGAAAATGATTCGCTGCAAATCACTGAACCATGTCCAGTAAGTATCGTTACGTGTTGCTGGGGAATAACACTGCTTGATGCGGGCTGTGTGAGCCCGCGAGGTTTGTCATTAGTGTAAAGGTCACCTATTTTCCCAAAATTGAATTTCTTGCCTATGTCGTTTAATAAGCATTAAGTCATTTTGATAAGAACATGTTAAATGCGATTTCTTGTAATCAACTAATGTGAACATTAATTTGTTGATTGCAGATTCTGCGCGAGGCTTCATCACAGCGTGTCAAGCGCAATCGCTCTTGCTTAGAGCCTTGCTTGAGACTACTGGCCTCTAGTTTGGAGACTCTCACTGTAAGTTGTATTACCTCAATGCGGGGAATTATGCATTGAACTATTAGCTTTACTGTGTGACGTTTTTGACGAAACAATTAAATTTAATGCTTAGAACAGTATGGGATTGTGTGTGTGTACATATTCCACTAATATTCAACTACTAACATAACGTTCCAAATCAGAGAGCGTTCTGCTAGAACGCGTCATCATGAACGTGATGTTAAATCTCGCGTATGTGACATCTCCCCTCTTAACAAAACAAGAACTAGAAAACTAACGATTAACTACAATGGTGTACAAAACGTCCAAGTGTTTCTAACTAAGAGCAAAATCCTTGTACCGCTCAGGAAGTCTAATCTCTCGCCTAGGATGGGCAACGGGTGTGACTTCGTTGTCGCAATTATCAAGTGCTCTAGCGGTGTCCCACGTCCCCTCTGCAGGGTCCTGTAACGGAACATCTGCTGAAGGTTTGGCAACAGGTGCAGCTTTGTAGTCGCGGTTGCTAGATGTTCTAGTCGTCTCCCTCGGCTACTCTAGGGGATCTTGTAACGGGACCTCTGACACTACACTGGCTTTATGTGCACCCTATTTCTTTGGTATTCTCCTCCAGTCTGACTGTCTATGACCGTGTATGACCTTTCCCCATCCACAGATGTCACAATTCCGCGTGACCACTTATTAGGCCGATCTGAGGGGTTCTTGAGGAATGACATGGGTTCGCTTTCCTCTAACGGACAGGGATCGTTTCTCGACTGTCTTGTTCTTCGCTTCAGCATATAGGACTGAACGCTGACCAGCCTGTTCAGAAAGAGCTGTATCCAACATGTATAAGGGAATGCATGGCAAATCTGTGTTGACTTTCCTGTGGAACATGAGCTCAAACGGGGAAGGGATGCTCTGGCTGATCGGGGTATCTCGTATCATCAAAAGAATATCGTCTATTGCCAATTCATCATTCTTTGACTTATCCATGAGTAATTTTATCTTTCCCAATGTTCTCTCGCATCTACCATTCTGCCACTGGGAGTGGGGTGTAGCAGGCGTGTGGGTTATGTTATACTGCATACACATTTCCTGGAACATTTCACTCATATACTGCGTGCCTTGGTCACTAACAATCTGTGTTGGATACGCGAATTGTTGCATGTCTCTTTTACGTGCTTCACGATGCTGGCTGCATCTTGAGTTTTCAAGTGCCTTATCCAAGGAAAACCTGTGTGATAGTCGACAATGCACGAATATGTCTTCTGTTTGTGATGGAAAACATCCAGTCCTACGATCTGCATGGGCATGGTAGTCGTAACGGGAATGATTATTGTTTGACACAATTCTGTCTTTTCCTGACTTGACTTCACTTATGTCGAAGTCACTGTGACGATCTTTGCAAGTACTGGGCTCATCGCAAAGTATTTTCACTATGTTCATTGCTTTGCAGAACCTAAACGAGAATAGATTGTTTCCAAAATCTGAGTTAAAAAAGGTACCCTATGTCCAGCGACGTTGTTGTGGAAAACACGAGCAATCCAAAACTTGCCATGATTGGTGAAACTTTTTCCACCATAACCAGTCAGGCGGATTTCTGGAGTTTCTTGACTGCATCGGCCCCGTACAGCTTCTTATATGTGGCAATATTCAGGAGATTTACTTGGGCCCCAGTATCAATTTTGCCCTTCAGCCTAACTTGTCTCCCTGATGTCTCGATCCTAACAACAGCAAATAGGGTATCTGGCCCAAGGTCATCATCAAAATGGATTTCACCTGCCTGGGTCTCTACAGTCTCAACTGACGCACTGTCGTACTCGTCGTCAAACAAATTTTCCTCTCCAGAAGATTGATAACTGGCTCCAGCTTGGTGCAGTTGTTTCACATGCTTTCTTCTCTTTTCGGTTTCCCGCTTCTCAGGTTTAGTGTTGAGCTGACAGCACCGCTCAAAATGGTTCGTCTGTTTGTAGCGGTTGCATTTTTTCCCGAACGCTGGACATCGCTTTGGTGGGTGCATATATCCACATTTCGTGCAATTAATGTGTCGTGTGCGAGTTTGTCGAAGTTCATCAGTATTATCTGCGGTATCAGAACACTGTGTGATCTCCTGCCTCACTTTATCAACTTCTCGCATGTGCCATTGTGCTGCCTCCGTCGCCCTTGCCGTGTCCAATACTTGAGTACTTGTCGCGGTCTTTTTCCAAAATCTTAACATCTTTGAATCCATTTTTAATGGCTTCAGTCTCTATGATGCTTGAAATGTCATTTGGATATTCACATTGCTGTAACAGCTTCCTTATCCGATCATAAAATTGATCAACAGGCTTGTCGGCTTGCTGCTTGACAAACTTTAATTTCATCCGTGATGCATTCCACGATTCTTGTGTGCCTTCCTTCTTGGCACAAATGCCATCGAAAAATGTCCACAGAGGGTTTATCCTCTCGTTATCATTACCATCAAAGGGGTGGTTTGCATGTTTCACACATGCTTCTGGACCCATCCACATTTAATACCTTATCGACCTGGTATTTTTCTTCGAGTCCATCGTAACAATTCAGAATTTTCTGTGTCAGTGTTTCGTCATATAGTTTTTTACTAGAAAATTCAAGTTGTTTCGGTATTTCTACACCGTGTAAACGAGCCTTTCCTGTGGCTTCTATGTCATCTCTCGAGGTCATTTTGTTTGTTTAAGCTTACCGTTAAATTTGCAACTGTTCAATAAACTTGCTGCTGATCTATCACGTTGAGGTCACCATGTAGAATTAAGATAGAAGACATATTAATAAATATATTCCACTAATATTCAACTACAAACATAACATTCCAAATCAGAGAGTGTTCTGCTAGAACGCGTCATCATGAACGTGATGTTAAATATCGCATATGCGACAGTGTGGTGATACAATTTGCATTGATTTCTCTTTTTACAGACCCCCTCTTCATTAAGGGTACGTCCGAAACTTTTCTGCTCCTCATTCTTCAACTTTGAAAAATGTTGAAAGTGTATGCCAGCCCTCCCT
Source organism: Phoronis australis (assembly GCA_002633005.1). Classification (NCBI taxonomy): domain Eukaryota; kingdom Metazoa; phylum Phoronida; family Phoronidae; genus Phoronis; species Phoronis australis. Next base: position 102,946 of record NMRA01000376.1, on the reverse strand, counting down.
CCTATTATTAAGTTTTGTGCACTTTTGAAATTGTCGATAATTACGAGCGATCCCACCCGAGCACCTTTGTTACTAAGGGTTGCAGTTCTTCAAACAGCTTTTTTATAAAACTTGTCCATCCACAAAATATTAATTTTGATAACTCCGTCACAGAATCTCTCATTTCTTTCATGAGATGCAGACTCTACAGCTTTTCTTCTTATTTTCTAGATGAACGCATATCTATTATTTGTATGAAAACAATGCCCCTGTCTTAGGTACAGTGAACAACATAATACCATTTCCTGGCATGACAGTTAATTTCACCTGCAGATTTTTTTCACACCTTATTCTAGGTGAAAATGACTTGTCACCCTAGCTGTAATCTGTCCTCGCCATCTTCCAAGCTATATTGTCGTATTATTTATGTCCAGAATGTTGACCTAATTCCAGGCAGTGTACATGACTGCAATATTGCAGCACGAGACATAAGTAATTGGACAAGGTGTCATTTTCCAGTCATGACGGCTAATTCAGAAATCTTAACAGCAAAAATGTCTGGTAATAGCTATTAGGGCAGCAAAATTCTAATTACAGACTGGCTTAGCCACCTTACTAACTTTCCGGTCAATTCTTCGTCATTCGCGGTCATTAGGGAAGTCTACTCTGACGATGGATTCAACTTTCATCCAGCCATCATGATGGGGAATGTTGTCTCAATACTTTTTGCTTGTACTGTATAATAAGCAGCATCATGTCATCCACTACACAACAGTGTATTGTTTTTTGCGTTACGTTTTCTGATACAACATCAACAGCGGTGAATTTTTTAAATCTTTGATCGGTCAAAATTTCAGTTTTGATAGCACATGCTTGGGTGTGGTTTTAACACCGGGTTTTAACGCACTTTGTAGAATAGTGCCTGCATCTGGCCTATGTACCTAAAATTCCAATTTGAAAAATGATTACAAAAAGCCCATTTGCATAGAGTCATTGCTTGTCTTCCTGAATATTTGAACATGGCTTCAAAGCATGTTCTCGCTAAAATCTTACTATTCGTTCACCTTGCATGATGCAATTACAATTGAAGTGCGAGTCTCGATTAGTATTGTTGTGACAGGTGACCCAAATAGGCATCCGTATAACCTGCGTCTTTGTTCGCAACATGCTGGTTCTTTTACTTATTGGATCATTAGTGGAGGAACACTTTTCATCAAACTCCTCCACCTATCCCTGTCATGACTGGTCAGTTGTTCTCAGCCTTCATCGTGGGGGTTTCTGCTTGACTCCAAGTGTCATGACGGAGAACAATGGTTCATTTTGCCTTGCTACTTAAGACGTGCACCGCAGTCACGTAAATTGTATTGTAACTTTTGCAGACGAGAATATTTTCACCCAAAGCTTTATAATCCCATTTCTTGCAAATTTCATTAGCAACAAAAACCTGTTGGGGATAAACTTTTAAATCCCTTTATTCCTTGAATCTGACCTTTAAACTTTTTTCTGTGTGTTACAGCTGGACAACAAATCTCCTAAAGACAGCGACTCTGTGTACAGCATGCCGACAACCCGACCTTTCTATCGTTACGGAGCCTTCCAAGATACTTCGGTCCCGTTTCCTCGAACGTCGGGTGCAAAATTTTGTGGGGCAGGTAATTAACTCAGTTCTGCATTATGTCTTCTTTCAGTTGCAGTTCTGTACGTATTTCATAAAGGTTACAGTGCTGAGATTATAAACATGGTGGTTAGCTAAAGGTGCTGACGACCGTCTTGGCAAAACTAATTTTTCCTTCAGATTTTTAAACTGTTCTCAACTTGTTTCTTACTTACATTAGGTGAAAAAAATTTAATATTCACAATGAAGGACAGACACAGTAAGTTGGCTTGAAAGCATTCATTTGGTCAATGTAACCATAAGGTCGTCATCTAGTGTCCGATCGCAGAAGCAGGATTATATTTGTCCAGCCATATTACTTTCGGCCCTTTATGTGAGGATTCCCTCAAAGCCAACTTATTGAGTCTGATGTAACAACAATCTGCCAATACTTCCCAAGATGAGAAATCTCTCCCAATGAACTATGTGAGACTAGTATTTACATGGTAAATGGTCTGCAGCGTATTTGCAAAGGTTCACTTGTCATTGTATTTAAGTTAACTTTTTGACTAAATTCAGGTCCACTGCAGTTGTTACTGTAATGGAGAGTGGCGTCAGGTTAACTTAAACGTGTCACGTGTCTTGTCCCTAAAAGCTGCTGTTCAAATGAATTTTCGTGAGTTTGCTTGATGTGCAATTCCTTCATCCACTTGGAGATATACTAGGTGCTAGATTAAAATCTTGTTATTGCAATGTATCTCTCACAAGGTTTTTAAAATCTCTTAATGGAAACCCTCGCACAAGCCCAGTGGACTACAGTAGGTCTCACTTTTGATACAGACAGACGTATATGGACAATGATTTTTTTCATTTTCAGGCTATTTGGTGTGTTTCTGTCGTCCATCTGGTTTAAGTCAGCGTGCAGGCATGGAGATCACTCCAAAGTAAGTACAGGGCTACCGTATTGCCCTGTCATTAGGCCGGTGGGCGTCTGTGTGGATCTATGCTCATATACGAAACTTTGGTGCATGCGCCAATATGCAAATCACGCGGGTAAAAAAGGCGGTGAAAAAAGGGATTTATTTATTTCTTTTATCTATTTGTGTAGCATTTGGCTGCAGTGAAGTAGCATTGCTTAAACTCACTTGTGAAACCAGAGTTCAAATGTTGTGTTGGCTGGCAGACATCATGTGTATTGCACAAGTTGTCTCTTTTGTCTTTCTGCTAGGTCTTGAGTTGGTCAATTGGATTTGATATAGTGTGAATGTACCTAAGAGGCCTTCGAAGAAAGCCCCGTTCAGCACCGAACGGATTACTGCATATAAGAAGAATAAGTATAAAAGGGAATGAATATAGTGTGAATGTAGCCAGGGCCTGCACAGAAAGTTGTTTTCAGGGCTGGTTAGATTGCTGCATCAAACAGTTAAAACATAAGAGTGCTTCATGGTACAAAATACGGTTTCCCTGTACTACCTGCTAATTTTGTCTGTGGCTTCTACAGTGTAAATAGCTGACTCATCTAATCACGTTTCCATCCCGATAACTTTCCAGCAGGTTTTCTATCATTCCCAGTCACAACAGATGGCTACTAAAAATGATAATAAGTAATAAACATTTCTTTCAGATCTCTATCTGCTCTTGGCGCCTTTTCCCAGAATGCCATGCGTTCTCCGGCCCCCAGCGGAGTGTACAGTTCCAGAGGCTTCTCGCGTGATTTTGATGTGTCTATCAGTAACTTCTACAAAAGGGTAGGTGAAAAATAGTTGGAAATTTTCAACTTTAAAATTAACATACTAACCTAAATGCTGTTGTATACAAGGGTACGGCTTTATTATTTCATTACTGTTATCAACATCAGCACTGTAATTTATCACTCAGGAATTTAATCTTTGTTTCGTTGGTCAGTATTTTTTACATGATAAGCTGATGTAGTTTATTGAAATCCTGATTTGTGGTCATGTAACTGGATAAACATACCTTTGTGACAATTTGCCTTATTTTATTGACTTATTTTTTATTATTACAAATGTTTTTCTGGTTCTTATGATTTAGTAAACATTTGTTATTAGAGTGGTCTCAACTTGTGCCTTTTATTTAAATTAGAAATAATTTCTGTGTTTGGAAGATTTGACAGTTCATTGTTGCTTGAGACTAAACTCATCAAATGGCTGTTATGTGCACTTTATGCGCCGAATATTGTCTCGAGCAATATTGTCAGGAGCAATATTGTCGTGAGCAATATTGTCACAAGCCATATTGTCACAAGCAATATTGTCACGAGCGATAACTAGCTATCATTTCAGAGCCCAAAAAAGTATTTCTCATCTCAGTAGAGAACAAGTTGGTGTTTTATAAAACTACCAAAAGTGTCACTGTGAGATTTTGTTGTTCACTTTGTAGAAGACCGGTGGCCGGACACGTTCTAAGTCGAGACTCAGAGAGGACAGCTCCCACCATTCACCGAGCAAGTCTAGCTCTGCTAAGATTGGCCCTTACAACGTTAAAGTGTACGACATCTCTTGTCTTATGCCGCTTAATCGGCAACTTGCCGAGACATACATGTAAGAGTTTTTGAATCTATCATTGACTTGCTGAAAAAGCAAATGCTATGTACCTGTCTTATTTCGAGGCCTGTGCTCACAGACTAAAAAAATCCCCACCTGCAATTTTATGCAAGGTCTGGTGTGTTTTTTTGAAAAGCTACATAAAGGCATATAAGGAAGCCTAACCAAGATTTAAAACCCTGTGATGTGCCAAGCAATGAGTAAAAAGATACCAAACAAATGCCACATTGTTTTTGGATTTTCATATAAAAATATTGCACCATCAACTCAATTATCAGAAAAAACCCTGACCAGAACCAATTATGTGTGTGCCGATGGTGCACAACTAAATTCTGAATTTGATAAACGATTTACGATGTAACACGATAAAAAATAATAACGACGTCATTCTTTCATGATAACGAATATAGAGTCTATTCTGAACTAGCAATCACGTGACATGTGAGCATGTGCAGTTGTAAAAACACTCAGAAATGTGTAAAACATCAAAAACACTCGTGAACAATGCTTCTTTGGCAAATTTTTTGTTTTGTAGGCAACTTTGTTTTCTTGATGTAAATATTGGGTCTCAGGTACAAAGTGCCTAGTATGCTGAATTGTAAACTTGGCATCATAGTAACATTTCTCACATGACCTGGAATGTGTTATTCCACGACTGGTTATTAACACCAAGTACATAATTTTTTTACATTACTTGCCATGGGCGAATCACAAAGTAGTGCAAAGTAGAAATCTGTACGCCTTACATTTTATCGTCTGCAAAACACTAAAACGACCAAACACGCACCAACCAAACAATGCCGTAATTCCAAGAAGGTGACAAGGTTATGATTGACAATTCGGGTCTCGCAACTGTACGTACACCAGTCGGAGGGACATGCAAACAACTTCGACAGAGAATTCCACATCCACGTTCATTCAAAGGGAAACGAGCCCCAACTCAATAAAGACTGTCTAGCTGTGCTGTCTCTAGGTCAATTCAGTGCTCACGCGTGATGAAGCCTTGCAGACTGTTGCAAACATTTTTAAGTTTTAATATAACCACTTCAAAGACTATTTTATATTAGATTCTAACTTGAATATTTGCTATGAAAGCTGAATGCAATTTACAATTGTTAAGGCTTTTAAATAAAGCTATTGTCAAAAAGTAACTGAATTACATTACATTGCACAAGTGTGTTTTTACAAAGTTGCATCGTATGGTTGAAAGTTTTAGACACGTCGAGTTTTTCGGCAAAAAAGATCGTTTTTATGGTTCATGTGAAAAAACAAATCCTACAGTCGTCTCAGGTTTATGGCATGGGCAAAACCTCTTGGAAATTTCGTCAAAATCCCGAGGCTTGCCCATGTAATAAACCTGAGACTCGTGTAGGATTCTCTATATATCACGTTGCCATTTGTTATCAGTGGATTTGTGTGGCTGTAGTTGACAAGTTAGTGTCGTTGATGAAATGCAGATTATTTTATATTTATGGCAATGCTACCAAGACGTGATATGAATCTAGCACCATCTTTTGTCCTTGAATCTGTGACCTGTATGAAAAGTGTAAAGAAAGTTACATTGCAGATATTCAGAATATTGCAATTATTCATATATCTCAGGTATTAAGTAATACTATAGAATGAAGAAAATGAGAATGAAAAATAATGTTTAATTTTCGTTGTACCTGACATCCCCACACAAAGTCTTGGATCAGTCTTTCACAGAACATTGCAACATGCCTGTCATATTTTCCTGGCACATTGTTGTCATTTGTGCATTAGATATTTCTTTGGGTTATTATGACAAGTTAGTTATCAGTGGTTTCATACTGATACTGTGGGATAAATACATGATTCTGGATTGTGAAAATGTTTTATTACCATGTGTAAGTGTTTTTTGTTGGTCTAGTATTTTTTAAAATGAGTCCAGTTAACTGACCGAGTTTGTCCACTTTTCAGCATTGACAACAAAGACATCCCCAACATGTGCAAAGTGAATGCTAGTGCTGCTGCAGCCGTAGGTAGAAAGGATCTCATTCAGGTGAGTCTCTGGTGTGCGGTGCTAGTTACCAGGTGGTCTAAGGCATGTCAGTAGTCGCACATTATGGCTGCCTCATGGATTGTTCGATGGTCAATTAATTGTTTTGATGGGAAAGCAACGAGGTCACAGACAACATGAAAAGCCTTTTCCATGACACTATCCCCTTGTGCGCAGTGAACCTCGAGTCACTAGTGATAAACCTGTGACTGTTTGTTCACAGTCAGCTTTTTGCTAACTTTGGCTATGACACAGGGCTTGGAATTTTCCGCGGAAACGTGTATTTCCGCTTTTTTCAAATGTGCTTTCCGCTTTTTTTATAATATTTCCACGTAAAAAAATCGGATTTGATATAAAATTTCCGCGGCAAATTCCTTTCTTACCGCGCATTGCAGACGACGTTCACCTCGAAAAGCGGAAGTTGCTCTTTATGTTTCAAAGGAACGTAAATTGTCAACATTGTTTGGGACAGCGTGGTGGGATTTTCAATGGCATCTCGTGTTATTGTTAAGCGTGGCGACAAATACTACCGCTCTGCAGCCAAAAATGTGTGGGTTGGGAGTGGACGGGCGAGGTAAAAGGACGCAGACGCATGCTACTGATGGTGGTAACGTTTTTTTTTCTTTTTTTAGTCCTCCCGATTTTTGTCGGGGAAAGGTTCACATTGACCATTTCAAGGCTGGTTATCGGGCATGATTTGGGCCGTAAAAGTTTCAAAGTTTCCGCGTTTTTTGTCATTGGTCATTCCAAGCCCTGATGACATCTGGGCCATTTTTATTATTCCCGGGGGCTCACTCCCAAATAACAGATAGGGGTGTGCCCGTGCACAACCAATGCAATACTTTCAATAGCTGGAAAAATGGATACCTGACACAATACCAAGTAATAATTAACTCTAGACAATAGTTTCGCCATCCCACCCATCGTCACCTCTGTAGTTTATCCACCCGAGACGAAATCTCAAAGCCATCTGAGAAAGAGCAAAGTGCCTACCTAGGACGATATGCAAGTGGACAACATAATTATCCATCCAGGCAAGTTTTTGGCACATCCGTAATAACCCCACCAATGGGAGAACCCCCTGGAATCATTCCAGGGTATCAATACCTCGGACTGTCACTTGTATTACATGAGCTGGCTATCATTAACCTCTTGGCCGGAAAATGGGGATATTGATTGTAGCTTAAATGTAGTTGCTGTTGTTGGGACAGACTGTAGTTGTTATTTTATTACCTCTCTACGAAGCCTGTTCTGTCCCTTCAGATGTGGACGCTGGTCGGCCTTACGAGCTCCAAATCCTTAAAGCCCAAGAAAGAGCCTGACCACGGGCCACCGTGGGCTCACCACCCATTTGGACGCAAGCTCATCAGCTCTTTGTATGTATTACCGTGGCAGTAATACCATGGCAATTTATGAAATTAGTATCTAGGTAGTGACGTTTTATCTTCTCTCTGTTGTAAATGCACAATTCCTCCAAGTTCTGTTATGCACTTGAAATAGAAAGCCTTATTTCTTCCTCGCGTTCCTCATTGTTTATGTACCTCTCTCTGTGGTTCTTTTTATGCAAACCGTAGTACTTTTGTGATAGACTTTCCTACTCTTCCAAACATGGAGATTTTCTAACTTATTCTTTTCTGATGGTACATGGATTACAGATGCTTGACCCCTGTTTGGTACAATGTACAATGTATCAACACTACCTTTACCTTACAACTGGGAGCACATGCTGTTTATGAGAAAATCATTATTTGTATTCGTTGGAGTTGAAATGCGGCTCACAAGAAAAGAATGGCAACTAATTAGAAAGGAAGTCCATTAATGGAAAAGAATGTTGTTAATGAGAACATCAGTGTGTTCTGTGAGAAAGGTCTAAGAAACCTGTCTCCAGCTGTGCAACACCGTGATTGCTGCAGCAGTGGGTCTGCTATCATCACCGTTTGATTCATATTCGTTTCATGTAAATTCTTCAGTTGTTGATGTCTGTTAACTTTGCTACTCATTGGAAACGATATTATACATAATAGTTCTCCATTTTATGAAGTATACTGTGGAGAAGGACAAGTGCTGCATATTATTTTTATTATTTTTGCACTGACTGTTAAATTAGGTTCAGTTACAGAAATAAAACATTTTATTGACTTTGCTTTACAAAAAGCTGTTGACCAATACATTTAATACACAAAATGTTGTCAATACGGAAGTTGCTTGCCTTATGCAAGAATTGTTGTGAATTTTTGCTCCTGCTATGAGTCATCATGCCAGATGTTTGTTACTTGCTGTGTTTTGGTTACAGCATAGAACACTACAGCAAGCTACAGGATGTTCAAACTTTAGCACTGCTGTGCTGTGCCTTCAGTAGTGAAGACGACAGGACACATCGTAAAAAGCTGGTGTCAAATAGTTCCAGGGACTCACTCAGTCAATGGGATATCGTGCAGGGAAGTGTGAGTACAGGGCCTTTGGCAACCAAAATGGCACGCTTGTTGTCTTAAGCTATGGACTTTTGCATAATGCAGGGTTAATTTACATAAATTATTTACAGAATGTAACATGTCTTTCATTACCATGAGTTTCTGGCACCAAAGGTTTTAATTTTAGTAATTTGTAACAAAATTAGTGCTTCCTTCTTGCAGCAGTCTCGTCATAACAACAATTTCCAAATTGGAGTTAATCAGTGTTTTGAACTTAATGAATGATTACCTTGGTCAAGTGCTCTGGATGAAATTTTACCAAAGTTTTGTTTGATGTTTAATTAGGTGTTCAGTTGAAACTGTGCTAATGTTGCGAAATTGATAGCTAAAATTAAATTCTGCACTTGTCTGCTATTATGCTTGCCTATTTGAGGAGCATTTACTGTATAATTTTAATGTCTGTGTTTTAAGTAATACCGAGTACTGCCATCTGTGAGAAACTGTTGATGGACTTGATGTTGTTTAACAGTTAAGGGTATGTGGGACCTTATTGACTAGTGTGTACATTCAGCCATATATCTACAAAGCTAGATAGAATTTAGCTTAGCAAAGTATATATTTTCTGAGAGTAGAAGTTCCATAGAATTTGACTTCAAACCAATCTGCCACTAATTAGGTCAATCATGTGACCTTGTTTTTTTACAAAAATTTAGAAAATATTAAAGAAAAGTACATAACAAAACAACAGGATCAATAACATTGAGCAAATTTTGTATGATATAAATGTTCAAGATAACATCTCAAAAAGATGTTACAGTTTTCTAAATTATTGTTTCATTTTCATTTTATGCAAACTTAAATTTCTTATAAAAATCTTTCAAGTCCGTTTTTGATAGACCCTCAAGCAAAATGGAAAATTTTAATAACAATTCTTGACATTGTTTTGCATAAAGCATAGTATGTGAAAGTTTCACATGTATCAAATCCACAATGTTGTGAATTTGGCCAAATTTAGGATTTTTCCTTGGTCCTACATAACCTTAAATACTAGGTAAGTACAAGAGGAGTGTGGGCATCGGTCATTTGGAAGATTTTGTGAAGTGATGAGGATGGGTCCCATGAAACCAGTGGCGCCCTCTTGCTGACTAAGAGACAGTTTGACTGAACTAATTCAAATACATTGTGGATGACACTGGTGTGGGGGATAGATACCTTTTTGCTCGATGAATGAAAAGTATTGCTGGGGTACGCTTAGAAGTATTTTGCTGATTTTGACGTTTGCCACCAGCTTCACGAGACCAAATGTTTACTTTGCGACTGTCTTTCAGTGTCACCCATTTTCAGTCAAATGTCCCACAGTTGCGAACTAAAAGTAGACACATGGCTGCTTCAGTAATATTTCATGGCTCTGAAATATCATGCAACACCCTCTATTGTTGATGATAAATACCAATTGACCTCTAGTCTGATTTAAATGTTCAGGAGATCCAAGCCAGATCTTCCTCTTTGTTATATGGCGGGTTGTATGCACATCCACTGACCTGAGTGTGCGCACCTTGAACCAAAAAATCTCGTGTTCATTAATACAGTTGAATGTTAGTAATAGTCACCTACAGGTGTCCTGGATTTTGACACCAAGCTTCATGCCTGTTGTTCAGTAAAGAAAACTGGTTCTTAGAATGTGGGACCCCTGAAAGTGACTATTACCACATTTGAACATGTGGAAAATGCTTTGGGATTGCAGTCACTGGATGCATGCTTGGTTTCTTGGTATTCAACACCAGTCATGTGACTAGTTTTATTCATCTGCAGTAGAGGGTGCCACATGATAGTTAATCCAGCTATGACACATAATGGTGTTTTTTCAATCTGCTAACTATTGGAGCACCACAGGCTTCACATAGTCAAGTTTATTTTGAAACCCGTTTAAACACAAAGGGCTTCTTTTTGTAAGTAATTGCATATAAAAATCTTTGTGACGTCATATTTTTTAAACCCATTGAACACAGTCGATGAATTGTTCTGAAATTGTTTTTTGTTATTTTCAAGGCTTTTGGCTTCATTCCATTCTGGAAAGGTCAGATCCGAATAACTATTTTCAAAATCATAACTGCATGACATGTTTTCCGTTCTCTTCTAGTTTGAAGTTAATTACACTTATCATCTGCCAGACTCGAGCCATTTAACCTGGCCCTGTAAGTGTTACACGTTTACAAAGATTGTAGAGGGAAACTGCAAGCCATTGACGAGGGGGTTTGGCATCATTTCGATCTTAGTTGCTTTTGACTTTGTCAGGCAAATTTAGCTGTTGTTTTAATTGCACATGAAAGAAATTGGAATCACCTGATGGGAAGATTGTCTTTTATGTATTCAGAAAGTTCCTTTCACAGTAAAATCTCATCACTTTCAGAGGAAATAATTGCCAAAATGTCTTTATTAGATTTTCTTAGGCTTCCAACATTCTGAATGCCCACTGATAGTTTTTCAAAATATTGTGAGCTCTTGCACAGCTCTTGAAAATATGAGAGCGTGAATGTAGTGCTACGGGAATACTGATGTTCATAAAAAATTATGAAAAATTACATAAATTTCTTTCTCTTGCTTGGCAATTTTTTTCCTAATTTGGTGATGTTTTGCCGTTATTTGTACCAAACCTTCTAAGCTGTCCATGGCTTTGCAGTTTATCCCCTCCTCACTCCATGCCAGTAACTGTCACTTTATTGTCTCTTCTGATTGGTCGTTCCAGTACAATCCATATCACACCTTTCATGGCATTGATACATTGAAAACTTGGAATCTCTGTAAGTTACCTCGCTTGGCCTTACCAACGGTGTCTCTACACTGACATGGGTGACTAGCTTTTACCGCACATGCCGAGTGAATTTTAACATCCAGTTAGCTTTTTGTTGTTCATGCTGAAATAAGACAGATTTAGCTTCTTGTGTTTTCATCTGGCATGATATCGCTGTCATTTTATTCAGATTTATTCACTGTTTTTTAATTCTCTCCTCTGTTGTTTTCATTTTGTTCTTCAACTGATGAAGTGTTGCACGGCTATTCACTCACAGCTAAGCGTTACACTTTTCATTTATACGATACGAAATTGACAAAATGCATTGTCACCATTGCTGTCACTACCACGTTCAATCACAGTAAAATAATTAAATTTTATTATTGTTATTATTTTATTTTTAGTTGTAGTGTTGATATGTTACAGTTGAAGAATTAATTTTTTAAATGGGTGATGCTCGCTCGTCTAAAGGACGGCTCTGGGGTCTTGTTCATGACAGTGACTGATGACTCCAAACAGAAATTAGGTGTTACACTCCCGCTGTTGAAAATTGGTGTAGCAAGTAATTATGAGCGCATCACAGTCGAAAAATAATTTTATTTCTCATTAACTAGCAGTTGTCTGAGTGTTTATTTTCAGCTCAGACTAGAGTTTGCAGATTTTTCAAGTGGCATTAAATTATTTTTTTAGATTGAATAGTTGTGTGGATTGTAAGACCAAATTTCGGTCTTAAGTCATTTTTAATGAAACAAACACCTGGACATTGGATTTGCGTTGTACTTTGCTGGCCAGCTGGCCATATTTTATTGTGCACCCAGACATCCTGTCAGGCAGCTCCTCTGTCAACTATTTGAGGCAATACACGTGCATTGCAGTGTAAATTAAAACGCATAATATCACTATTTCCAGCTCTACTGTTAGACTAGTGGTGTTGCCAGTGGCTGCACTTGATTGACTCTGCCGGTTTAGCCAAACGGCTAAGATATCTGATTGGTTTGTAAGCTGGAAGTCGTCCTACTGAACCAATCAGATGTCTTAGTCGCTCAACCCCGACTGAATCATTGGGGTCAATCTATCAAGTGCATCCAATGGTATTGCCGTGCTCTCTTCTTTTTTGTCACACTTCATAGCTTTTAGAAATTGTGCCTCATGATGGCAGGTGTGCACGTCAAATTTCAACGTCTTGACTTTATCTGAACTTAGCGCTTTCCTCTTCTTTTTACATTGATTTATGCATCTGTCTCTTGTTTGTTGTTTTTGTTTGATTTTGTTCTTGGTTTGTTATCTCCTTTGCTTAATTAACACAAAGCATGAATGAACAAAAATGAAGAAGAATACATTCAGTTGAAACTTCGGTATTTTTTATAACTGTTTCAGGTTTCAATATGGACACATTTGTTTTGAGATACTTGACATTGAAATGTTTAGTCATTTATTTTGTTGTATATCTCAGTTGAGAATGTCACAGTAGACAAATAGAACTACTGATGTGCTATTTGTGGATCATCTAACGATGAAAAAGACATAAAGGAAACTTCTAAGTTTTGAAATTCGGATAGTCCGCATATTTCATTCTGGTTAGTTTTTCAACCCAGTATTGAACTAAATGTTGGTTATTTTCATAGTTGTCATCAATTTTGTATTGTTTATAAATTTTGGAAAATGTACAAGGAATGTTAAGATATTTTGCAGCTTATTTAAATTGTTGATTTAAAATTATTTTAAAAACTCTTGTTGATGTAGCTGGTTGAGAAATCGACAGCGTGAATTCATCGTATGGATGCTGGGATATTAAAACCACGTTTCAACGCTTCCAAGTTTTTCACGGTGCAGTCAGTAATGCTTCACTGACATGCCATAATAAAAGTGAAACCGCAGACTCTTTGTAAGGCAACTAGTCTACTATCTTTACAGAAGTGTGGAAAGGGACAGCCTTCCTACTTGTGGCGTTAATAGAACATTAGATAAATATATTAACAAACCAGAGAGAGTACAGTTAGCTACTTTTATGTTTTGGATTTAAAAAGACTATACTAGCATTTAGCAGTAGATTCTTACATTCAGCCACTCTGCTCATGTGACGTCAGAGGTTATCTGGTATTACTGTCTGTAAATTACGCAACTATGCATAATTGTCATGTAGGAGGTTATGTTATGTCATTACCCAAACTGCTGTTGGTGCTCCATGATGTAGTGATAGCACACTAATTAGTGTCTGCTGTTTTGTTGAAAATGATCTGTGGCTCATAGTTTTAGCACAACTCTCAAAGTTCACTATGTCAACACCAGTGCCTTAATTTATAAACTGCTTTGTATAACCCCCTTCAGTTTGCTTCAATTTAATTTTGATAAATGCTGGAAGACCAGTGCTCTTCCAGCATGGGAAAAGATCTCATCTTAACTTTCATTCCATGCAGGACTCACTACATAGTAAACGAGCCACTTATTCCTATCTCTGTTGTGACTTTTAATTATAATCAACTTATTTGTAGTATTTTAACATTTAGTGGCTTTGCACTTAATTAAGGGGGGTCCCTGGGCACACGGTAAAGCTGACAGTATGTTGTTTTTAAGAATTGTGCAAAATGTTTTTCCTTAAAAAATTTTGGCTGTCCCCCCTTATGTTATTGTAGATCTGCCATTGTTGAAGACTTTGTTTGCAAACTTGGTACAATGTGTGAAAATTTTGAAAAGTAAATCCAAGAAGTTACATTATCTGGCGTTGCTTTTTGTGTTGCTCTTAAGTTCCTTACAGCATCAGCTAGGTTAAGCCGAAATTGCAAACTTCAAACTGGAATAAATGAACTTAGCGACCGGCAGTCTTCTTGTTGTGTTAATCAGTGAACTCCATTTGGTCTGCAGTTTTATTGTAATTTTAATGGTGCCTAACTCACCTGTTGAAAAATAACAAAGGGCTCCACTCCCAAACATGGACCGAAACTGTGGTTTTCAAAAATATTCCTGCATACTTACTAGTAGATTACACATACTACCAATGCAATGGCTTTAATTTGTGCTTTGCATAAAAGTCCTGTAGATGTGTTTGTGCACTTGGAGATCTTTGCAAGATTATGTTGAGTTTACAAATCACTTGGTTTCCGGGTAATGACTGAGTGCATGCTTTGAATTAGCAGATGTTGCCAGTCACTTATAACAGCATTTATGGGCTGTATGTTTATTGAACTGTGAATAATTGCTGTAACTAAGGCATCACTGATTGTTTGAACCCCTCAATAATACAACCTGCGTTGATGTCCTTTTTAGTATACATTCAGGACCAAAAGTAATAAATCTAGTACTGGCATTGAGTAAATTTCACACATATGAGGTTGGAGAAGCGTTTGCCATGTTTTGAACATCTCAAGACAGAGATTTCAGAATAGTTCAAAACTGAAAAATACATTTAAAATTTTACCAATAATTGTGACCTCGCAGAATTCAATACTAGATGGTCCACAGTGGTTCTGTGATTGACCTAATGAAGTTAAAACTTAAGATTTAGGTTCACTGGATGAGTGNGAGGGAGTGGCAGTTTAGAATTATCTCATTACAAGTACTTGTAAATGTTACTGATGGATGAATAAATGTATGGAAAAAATAATAGCCATTTATTTCTAATAAGATCTGTATGATGGTACGTTGATGTTACTGATGAATTGTGACAGAAGTTTTTCTTGCATAGACCCAAAATATAGATCTTTGTTGATTTTCTTAGCTCAAATTTGAGAGACATTTTGTTATGTCTATGATGCATTTTTTGTTTAGTAAAGCATTTATGAAAAGTCTTTTGATACAATTTCTTATTCCTACAGTTCCTTTATTATGTGGGCTGGGATTTGGAATAGATTGTAGATTGCCAGTCATATTGTGGCCTGTTGTTCGTATTTACTAGTAAGTGTAGTTCGTAATAAATGCGAAATGGTGGATAAAAATTGAGGTGGTCAAGCAAGAGTTGATTTTTTTCTCTGAATTGATCTTATGCATGCTAGTTTACAAGGTGGAGACTTTCAACTCAGTTACTGAGATCACCCTGGTACAGAGTTAAAACTTCATACAGGTTTATTAGTAGACTTCCAGAGATGAGGTAGTCCAATGATAGCAGGAACTAGGTATAAATTAGCTCGTAGATGCTAATTGACATAACAAAACAAACATGTGTTTTACCATTTATGTAAGTATTTGAGCTTGTGTTGCCAAAGTTTACTTGAGACTCTTGACTGGAAAATTGACAAATTGGGTGGCACCCTTTGAGTAAACTTACACATATCACAGGATGTGGTTGGTCCAGTTTGTAGTTGAGTTTCTAAAAGTTTGGTAGTCTGTAGATACGGCTGCTGTAGGCATTGATCTGTGACAGTATGCTTTGGATTTTTATCACCTGTGTGCAAATACTAGTGACATAACCAGTAGAGTGACATCATCAAACTAGAACCTTTCAATCACTTTACTAAGGTGTTTAAAGTTATATTGAGCTTGGAAGACACATTTTCAGGTTAGGTGGGATTTCACCACTTGTGTTGTCTGTGGTGTGTTTGTACTTGTATTCATAAACACATAAATCATCCTGTTGACCTTTTTTTGAACAGCCAGCTTGGCTTCTGTGTAAATTTTCTGCATTTGAAACAGGGTGTGGTTTATTGGTTTGACTTGAATTTCACGAGGTGTTGTAAAAGTTCCAAAAATATTGAGTATTGAAATCGTCCAAGTTACTACAATCTGCCACACTGTGGTCAAAATGGAGGTCATAGGTGTTATTTTTGGCTTAAAACCATTATTTATCTTACTTTAAAGTTTGCCAGTGCTCAATATAGCTTTAGACAAAACAGATTGAGTGTGTGTGTGTGAGAATGATGTACAGTGTGTGCGCATGTGTGCGTAAACTAAAAATGTCTTTAGTAATGTATTCATGCATATGTGAAAGTTCTGTGAACATTATTCAGAAACATGTGCTGTGAGCTAACTTGGAATTAATCTGTTTTGTTTGTTACTGTGTCCACGAGATTGATTAAGTGCTTGTATTTAGATCAAAAAGTATTTGACCAAAGACATACCTTCCCAGTGCCTTCTGTCATTTTGTAGCCACTTGTCGTTTGGTAATTAGATCAAGCCAAATTTTAAAAGTTTAAACTGCAATAAATCATCTAGTTTTAGTAATCCATGTTTGGCCCATAGTTTTATATCATATATGATTTGGAACGCTAAATCACTGTGTTAAAGAATGAAAAGAAATGTTCAATTGCCAAAATGAAGCTAAATATCGGTTTTCAAAAGTAGCATTGCAAGGTGCTTTGTATAAGTTATGTATGCAGGCAGTTGACGTATTTTCCAGTAAGGGCAGAGATGGTGTGTTAAGCCACACCTAGTGTAACAATTTAATATCTGCTGTGACAAGACAAAAGGGCTTCTAAAACTTATTTGTCAATAACGATTTTATGAGAACAAGAGTTCTAACTCTATTTTCAGGTTTTAGGCAGCTTAACAGGGTGAAATGTACCTTTTGTTACGAGAATGTAGTTTTTGTTCTTGTCTCCCCTCTTTATTCCCCATCTTTAAACCTTCATTGCTGACCATTGATGCCAGCCTGTTTTCTAACCTTATTATGTTCTTGTAGCGGCCATGAAGATTAGACGATCTAACAGCTCATCCGATTTGTTTGATGAGGTCAGGTTTGAAGAGAAAAAGTCGCCAGAAGAAGCTGAACTTGAGAAACATGAAGAAAATATGTTGTAAGTTCTGTCTGGTGACATACGCAATTTAATATTCAATGTATAACGGCTTATATTATTTTAAATAATTTATTGTTATTAAAATGATGTAGGCAAGAAATCCATTTTCGAGCTTCAAAAGTGGTGCTCCACCCGAAGGCGGCCTAAAAGTGGGGCTCCCTATATTGACATAGAGGGCTCGCCTGACTGAAGGCTGCGGGGCCCTTATATTAATGTAGGGAGCCTCCTCTGAAGGTGGCTAAAAGTGGGGCCTTTTATATTAATATAGGTTGTCCCGCTGTTGGTGATGTTTGTGTGGGACTTCTTTGTTATTTTAGGTATTCCCACTTTGAGGCTCGAAAATAAATTTTTGCTTATGTCATTTTAATAACTTAAAAATAAGTCATTTGAAATAATGAGCTATGTTGTGGTTGTGTCAGATTTGTTTGGATTAAGACTTCTCTGCAGACAAATCTTCATGTAGCACACTTTAAAAAAAGGTTTTGATTTTGCAGCAAGATTTCAGATAAACAGTTAATTATTGTACAAAGTTTTTTAAAAAAGTTGATGTTGTCTCCATGGTTACCCGACAGGTTGTTGGATCCTCAACACCTTGCGCAGTACGACCATTTCAAGCTCGCCTATGCTGACATCCTTTACAAATGGGGTCTTGTAACTAAACGAGCCGAGGTGCTTAAGTATCATTCTGTGATCCCTGATAAGCACGTGGGACTGGGTAAGTAACTAGAATGTAATCACTAATAAAAACTTGAATATCTCATTCACCTTGACCTAAGATATAATAATTGAATGTTTTAGTATAATGGTGCATTCCTTGTGTGTTGTAATGCATCTTTAAAAGCAAACAAAGGAAGTAAATCGAGTTTTGAGGATTTCAGTGTGACAGTATACTGACTTGAGCACCATGCGTTATGTATAGGTTGGATGTGGAATTTAAGTCATTTCACAAACACTGTTCCAAACTAGTATATGCTTGATGCAGTTTTCAAAATAAACTGGCAAGACTTCAAGAAAACTGTGTCTAACTTGGACAAACTTTGAACTTTTGTCGCAGTGAAATATTTTGCAGTACTTCAGGTAGAATATAATGTGATGTCGCTGTGCCTAGCTGTGTAGTGTTTATTTGTAAATAGACTTGCAAGATCACGTGGTGTGATTTCGAAAAAGTGCATGAAGCAACATATGTCGAGCTTTAGTCCGAATTAAAACACTACACTAAAAGAAATGGATATTTCGTTGGGATTTTTGTGCTTTGAAACTTCATGGAACTTTGTCCAGTTTATTTTGAAAACGACTAAGTGGAGAATCACCACCTTCTTTGATTATTAGATAGAATGCCAGAGTTTGATCGTCATTTTTACTTGTGTTTGAAATCATATGATCAATGTGAATTGATCTTATGATCAGTAAATGTATTTTATATTTCATGTATTGCTAACGATGTGAAAAGTATAGGCATTGGAGTTACAATTAAACTTATTTCTAAATTGTAGAGGTTGTCAACGTATGCTACAATTGTGGCAGTGTTTATCACGGAGCGCAGTGTGACCATTGCAAGAAGCAGGGTTTCCAATGTGCAATATGTCATCTGGCTGCCAGAGGTATGTTCTAGCAATGCTGTTGTCTGGCTTGTGGAGTTTGCTGTAGTTGGACTGCCTATCGGTAATTTTTCACACCAACTCCGATATCAAAATGACTGTATATTGGCCTTGGGTGAGAAATAAATTAAGGGCGTGTACTGTTATAAATCTTACCCAACTTGTTGCTTGATGCTGTCCTGTTCGCACATAAAATACTTGCTGGGTCAAAGGTCAAACCATCTTTTGATCAGTGTCTGAACCAATAAAACTGCTAAACCTTATGTCTTGCAAACCATTGCAATGTAAACTTGAAATTGATTGCTGGTCAGTTACATAATTCAAGCTGAGTGTCTTTAGTGAATTCCGTCACCAAGCAAAACTCGTTTTCTTACCGAATGGTGATCAAAGTAAACATTTGCTGTGGTGTGTTTGGCTGTGACAGTGCAGCACTGAAATACAGTCGCATTGCTAGCAAGGCTACCTGACATAAGTGTGGAACCTTGGATAAGGTAGGCCCAAAAAGAAAAATTATTTCCTGGCACAGAAGACTGTTGGAATGCAAAAGAAGGGAGAAAATTCCCAGAAAATATGAGATATTAAATGAAAATCCTTCAGTCATTTTTAAAGTAACATCGCTCATTCATGTTTTCAGTTGTGCACTTTCATGGAAAACCAAACAATATGAATGGGGTCCAAGTTGTTTTTCGCATTGCAAAATTCCAAAACGTAGTTGATGTTACAGGTTTGTCTGCATGCTGTCTGTCGTGCGGCCATGGTGGTCATGGGGCCCATCTCTCAGAATGGTTCCGCACTCACACAGTTTGTCCCACGGGCTGTGGCTGTGAGTGTCGCGTGAACTGTTTGTCAGTCAATCTGGACATGTGATGAAGTTATCAGGCAAGTGGGTGAATATGGTCATTGAATGGTGTTAGAGTTGACTTTTGTACAGATAGACGGATGCATCACTTTGCAATGCATTGTGGGATGACCGTCATCCAAAGCAGAATGAAACCAGAACGGGGAACGTTTGCCTGCATTTCTAGCAGCAACAGTCACTTACAGGGGTCTCGGATCTAAAGAACCAGTTAGATGCCCGTGATTCAATGGAGAAAACTGGTTCTCAAAATCTGGACCCCCCTATAACTGACTATAGCCTTTCTAGCTGACAAGTTGCCTAGATGACAGATATCCCACAAATCCATAACAGTAAAAAAGGTCAATTGAAAGTGAGATTCACCATGCATATGGCAGGCTCACAATTAATGTTTCTATTACATTGCAACACATGTACATGTATTTCTGAGGCAGGTCTTGTTGCATTTCGATTTTGCGTTTGAAGAAATGCATCAAATTCTGGAATAAGTCAAGTCAATATTTCACGTTTTTCACGATTCTACCGTGTCCAAGGTGGAGCTCTTGGATGGTATAGTTGACTTGTTAAATGGTCTCGAGCTAGTTTTATCTTTGTTTGAAGTTGGAGATGGATAGGTCTCTAAAGACTTGCACATTCTCGTGAGGGTCTGGATAATGCTTTCAAGAGAAATTTGAAGTGGAAGGTACAAAAAATGTGATCAAAGACATTTTTGCTGTGGAGTGTTGCTGGAATTGCATTCAATAAACACGCTGAGTCATGTTATCACAGTTTAAGCTGGTCTTTTAATTTGTGAACTTGATCTTAAATCCTCACACTCTATCTTCATTGGTTTGGTTCGTGTTTTGGTTTGGAACACTTTTCGTTGTATTTTTAACTCAGACAGTTGTCATTCCTAATTAACCTGATGACATAATGGGCTGAATGGATTCACTGATTGCTCTAAGAGGAAGGCTCGTCAATACTAACCTGATTATTAGCTGGTCGTGCAGAGAGAGAGTAGTCCGCTAATTGGTTTTACCAGAGATTTTCAAGACATCTTGACAGATTTTGACAGAACACGACACAAAGATTATATGATGGGCAAATTTGGCTACTGAAACTCGACACGGAGAGATATATGGTAGAGGTGTGCCTTAATCAGATTTTTTGTACAGATTTGACTTCAGTGGCACCCCTGTCCATCATTTTAACTTTTAGCATAATTTTCCTTGTCTACCAGTTAATGTCAAAACTGCTTGCTAGATTTTGATAGAACATGGCACAAAGATATAGCCTAATGGTGCAGGCTATGGACATTCGTTCCAAGATAAAGGTATACAGTGTGCTTGATCTGGCTTCAGAGATACACAGTGTGCTTGATTTGGCTTCTGAAGCATCCCTTGTTGACTATTTCAGTTGTTGGCAAAATAATGGTTGTTTGTTGGGTATTGTTAAACTGCTGGACAGACTTTGAGATGAAATTTGACACCAGAGTTTACGCTTGAGATATTCCAACATGGTTAATAATTGGACTGACTAGACTACCGGTTAATAATTGGACCGTTGCACATCTTATTGACCAGTTGCACATCTTATTGGCTATTTTCAGCTTTGACGAAGTTACTTTAATTACACCCGACAGGATGTCCCTACATATGCTCAGTCTGCAAGAATTGTGTTGTTCATTGGCTTAGGAACAAGAATGTTTACAATTATTGGTAGAGCTGATCGGAAACGGAATTAATCTTGAAACTAAAATGGGAGTTTCTATGGAGATGTAAAACAGCATCAACAAAACATTTTCATGTTTCTTATCATTTTATTCACTAAGTGCTCTTAAAATGTCTGAATTAGGGTTTATACAGTCACATAGCTAAGTATAGAGGCAAGAATCTTTCACCTTATGCTCTCCCCAACGACAGTTTGGAAACTGGCTGACAAGTTTTAACAAATATGTAGTACCTCCTCAGTTCCACTTTGAAGTATTAGACTTTGGCTTGACCTAATTAGCAGTGCATGGGTCCTTTAAAGAAGCCTTTCCTAATGTAATACATCATGCTTTAACTGTATGCAAAACTTTGTCAGTATTTGCTGTAGATCTGGTGTTGTACGAGGTCAGCTGAACAGTTAGGGGGTGGAGATCGAGGTGCAGCGGCGGTTCGTTTGTTGTATTGCAGAATGTAATGATCAAATTATCTGTGATATTGTTATGCTGTTGATAATAAATGTTAATATAAACGTTTTGGGACATTTTGTCTTTCACAAAACTGGTAAAAGTATACTCCTGAACTTTTTAAAACGTCATTTGTTCCTAGCTAATACGTGAAATATGGTCAGAAGTGCAGGACCCGGTGGCATGAAACTTGAAATTTGTGATGTGGTCTTTTTCGGAAGGCCCATCATTTCGTGGGTGAAATTTAAAGCTGCATGTCGTCCTGTTTGTCTGGCCAAAAACAAAAATTCAACTGGGCGTTTTACTCTCATAAAAATCGATCTTCTAATATTTTGTTTACCTTTCCAACAAGAACTTTGAAATCATCAGCGACTCAAAAAACGCGTCAGAGTTTATTGGGGTTTGCCCACCCTAAAATGTACGCGGTACCTTAAATTGAGTTCGTAACGGAAATGCAGCCTCGTCACGGGAAGGAATGTTATGAGACCAATTTTATGACAATAGTGACACTCGATTCTCGCTGTATTACCAGCAATGCTGCAATAGCCGTCAAGCACTCGTGTATTTCGCGCCATTGGAGTTCCGACTAGTGTGCAGTGCTGTAGTGGTAGAATTAGAGGTAAATAGGCGCCCAAAGCCCACCGTATCACCTTGAGCACTGAACGTAACTTACGGTAAGTAGGCGCTACGTTCAAATGCCAAAAGTTGGTTGGCTGCGGCTACGTGCGTCTACGCCCCACTACAGCACTGCAGTAGTGTGACGCTCCAGTGGCAGTTTTGTTGTTTCCATCCCGCGGCAGTGTTATCTCTTAAACCCTGTACATGATCGTTGTTAAAGTGGCATAGAACGTGCATTATTCAAAATGGTTCTCTGCCACTGAAACGGAAGTCAAGTTATTCCTCAATGGCGATTTCAAGTAAACCTATCAGTACGACTTACGGCATATACGTGCATATTTATTATTAGGGACGGAGAATTTCAAAAATTAATGGTATGAAAGTTTTCATTTTGCTTGGTTTTCAAAAATAGTGAATCTGGCGAATTTTTTCTATAAATGCTTACAATATTCAAAATAAATAACACAGCATCCTCAAGAAGTACAGTAGATTCGACACGATCTGTCAACGAATGTATAATCTGGTTTTTGGCATGCGCCTCTATCGGCCAAACCACTCTGTCATTATGAAAATGGGCGCTTTTTCTAAGAAATACTTGACTGATTATGATTTTCGGACACGTCTGATTGTTGTGGTGCCATCTACCAGTAGTGCCTTTTACCTGTGACTCTATAACTACCTAGTTCCTTAATGAAACTTCATGAAATTTGGATTGTCTTTTCTGGATAGTTCATCTGAAGTGGATTTTGGGGCAAATCCGTTTGTTACACAGTACGGCATTTTAGTGGCAATGTTGTTTTTCTTTGCGTTTGTCTTGGTATCTACCAAGTTCCTCATGGATGCTTACAGTAGACGACAGCACGTGCCCTTTTTGAGACGGATTTGGCGTACGTTGTGCCCCCTCGTGGTCTTAATTTTTATTGTTTTTATCTGTTCATTTTCGATCTCCCTATCCTCCAAACTACTTGCAAAATCGTGATGACTTATTGTGCATTTCATTCCCAAAGGCTTTTTTTGGTTTACCGGCATTTCCCCCCTTTAGTGAATCGGAAAGATTAAAATGATGACCCTCCTGTATCTGTGCACACTTTGGACGCATATCGTCAACAGCATGCGTTGTTTGTGCTACTAAGCGAATATAAAAATAGATTAGCTTCTCAGTTGAGGTCTTTTCGATCGAAAAAGGTCAAATCAGCCTTGGCTGTCGTTGACGACCCGCGGTTAATAAGTTGTACTGATGACAATTATCGGACAAAACGACCGCCAAGGTGTCTCATTAAACCAATGATGGCCAATGAGAAATTCTAATGATAACAAACACAGGCTATGAATGCTGTTTCTGTCACGACTGTGTCTTATCTAGGAGGTGATTGATGGCTATTGTAATATTAAGGGAATCGTAATCAAATCATAAACCGTTGTCAAAACGTGTTCCAGCAATACGTTTTCTAAGACTAACTGGATAAATGAAAGCGCTGAAGAGCGACACTTGGTGAAATCGTATAAAAATTTAAAGGTGAGGTCGATGACGAAAACAATGTGTTAGTGAGCCCGTGGAGAGATCTATTTACATACCACTTGAGAAGGTTCGGCCAGAGGATCCCGGAGCGAGCGCTCCGCCAATTATGATTCGAAAAATGGCCGTCACAGCGTCACCTTCCATCCGATTTCGCCTAGAAACAGAAGTCCTCGAGCTATTGACTAAGTTAACCCTGTAGGTAAGTTTCATGTCGATCAGACGAAAAATGCGATTACTAGCACAAATGTGACGGGATGACGGCAAAGGGCAGCTATCAATAATTAGTCGACAAAAGAGCAGCCATCTGAGCAATAAATCTCGAATGTCGCGAGAAGAGAAAGTCGTAGCAAGAAACTGGTTTCACAATGCTGCCATTAGAAAGATCTATCCAAATACCAAATTTTAGACAGATACGTCAAGGGACGCCGAAGACACGAAACAAAAACTCGGTTAATTGGCGACCACTAAACAGTCCTTGGAAAATCTCGAATAACTCGAGAACGTTAAGAGCTAACAAATGACACACTTGCGATAGCCCTTGGAATGATCTATCCAACAAAATCAGAAAAATCCCACCAGAAACAGCGGTGGCTCAGCAAACCAAAAAATTAACCGACTTCACCAAGTAAAAAGCGCGCAATACATATACGTCCATAAAGGCCAATCACACCAGTGCTCTCGAACCTCAAAATAGTGGAAGACATTCTGCATGGGTACCAGGCAACTTTTGGAGAATGTTGCAGATTCTTATCGAGTGACCGCGTAAATGATGGCGCTGTTAAGTACTGAATGTAAATTTGTCATTCATTGGATATAACGAATAACTAATTCAGCGCGTTGATTATGTAAAACTACCCAATGATTAAGCACATTTCAACTCGAAGAAATGTACTCGTTTAAGAATCCTTTTCTTGTGTGAACGCCACGTGCTGGGCTATGAAAGTTTACGTCGGGAGAATATGACATCATTCATTGGTGGTGGAGTGTTTGTCAATGGAGGGGGAGGGTGAAAATTCAAGTAGGCCTGTTACGATTTGATAAATTGTAATCCTGTCGAACAACAAAAAACGACGGCTATTTGGTTAAACCATGCACACACGTAGAATGGAGTTGCTTGTAAATATGGGTAATCAGAAAAAAGTGGGGCTGAAGCGCCCTCAGCCCCCTCCTCGCCTCCGCCGGCAATGCCTTGCTAAATAGTATCGTCTCTCCTGTAACAGAATAGCGACGTTGAATGGACTGATTTCAGTACAAAATGATTTCCAATCGAGCTACAACCGGCGAGCATCATTGGTGTTAGTTACAAAATCAACGTTTCCCTGTTGGCCTGTGGCGGATAAAACACCGATCACTCCATCACAGCTCGCTTCAACAGCGCATACTTATTTCAACAATTCTTCGTTCTCCACCGTGCTTCTTTTTTCATTTCGTGGGCGACAAAAATGTAGCCAAGTTTTTTTTTATTTTTGGAGCATTCCCAGTTTCCCTGAACTTAACCAATCAAAATTGTGCATGCTCATGATTGGCTGAACCAATGTATTATGGATAATATAAATTTACTGTTTGGCAAGGTTTTCTTTCTCCTACCTGGTGACCTCGTGGTTGTTGTTTAAAGTGGACTGTCTCGCTGCCAGAATTAAAATTCTAGCCGGCAAAACCACTTGCTCTGTGCAGGCCCAAATTGCTACAACGACGTCCGAATTTGTGACAGTTTGGGCCAGCACAGTGCTCTCATTGAAAATGCAAGGTGACATCTCGCGGAACTAGTGAGATCTTGATTTTCTAGGGAGGCACTAGTAGTTTTGAACTCGACCCTGCATTTCGCCTTGGTTAGATGACAGCAGTGAAAATCAAATTAGGCCTTTCACTTTCGTAAAATCAGTCTCATAATATTCCGCGTGCCATTTTAGAATTCGCAATACGCGAATTCAGGGGTTCGTTGGGCATGCCGTAGCGCGTACACAGTAGCGTGGTAGAGATGTTGGTAGAGTGAACAAGTCTGTTTTCTACAATGCGCTCTATGGAAAACTGGCAATAAAATGCAAATTTCTCAATGGCTGCACTTGATTCACATCTCTGTTTGAGCGGGCTAACCGTCTTAGACATATGACTAGTTCTCGGCGACGATTTCCAGCTTACAGACCAATTACATGTCTTATTCGGTTGACCTAGAGGAACCGGCGGCGGAGTAAGTAAAGCGCAGCTCCTGCAAAACTGAGACTGAGGCCTACATTTGGTGGAACTTAGGACGAATAATGAACTTGTGACAATCATCAATACGTTGGGAATGACATAATTACGACATTTGCCACGTTCTTTTACGAAAAAAAACATGAAATTATCTTCTCGGGCATCAACCGCAAAGCAAATCGACAATTTCCGTTTTTAATAGCTCCCATTTTTCATAAATTGTCTTTTTGATGAACTATATTTGCAGATTTGGTGTGCTTTGTTGTTTTTTTTAAGTAGCCGGATGCACTTTCGATAGTCGTAAAAGGTGGAAATTTGACTCCGTATCAAAGGACTTTGTCAAGTTTTAAATTCTTTGATCTAGTATATTGTTAATAGTTTAGACACACCCTCTAGATCAGAGTGATGGAGCTGCCAAGACCTACTTTTTCTAGCCCTAAACCAGCAATAGATGTTGGGTGCCACCTGAGAACTGATGTGTAAATAGTCGTCGGTGGCATTGGGACGGCAACATGGTAGGAGTACAAGAACTTGCAATTTAAAGTAAAATTTTCTGTTTTTTTTTTCGCCAATGTCACATTGCGTACACAGAATGGACGTAACTGGTACGAGTTGTATCGTTACGCAAAAATTTCGCATTATCTTTGTAAATGTCTCCAGATAATGCCAAATAATCAACTCTGTTTGATTTTTCTTGTGAAAGAAGAAAAATAAAGATAATGTGTTCAAGAAGCAAACAAAACTTTAATGAAGCTGTTTATCGCTGGTTTCGCCACCGTTATGCGATTCGAACCCGAAAAATAGTCGCTATGACCAAATTATATTTATAACTGGACCCGCCCTGGAAGGTACCCGCTATTGTAATTTGTCATAGGCGTATCCGGTCTCAAACATAGCGGCCCAATTGATCACCCTTTACTGACAAATATGAGCTCACTTATAATCATATTTTGCATGGGAACCGCCATATTTCTATGGGTACCCACATATCTACGTACAAAACAAATATTTAATAGATTAGGAAATTGCAAATTCAATAGGGGACTGTTTATTCTGAAACACCAAACAAGCTGAGACATGACGAAGTCAAGACTTGGAGCAGTAGTGCGATAATAGAAATTTCCCGCTGAGAATCGTAAGTGAAACTTGCATAATGTTAACTAAATCTGTACGCTCTAAATGCATCTCTCCCAACTGACTTATAAGATATACTTTATGTATTCTGGCGGGCCAATTTGATCAGCATGCGCAGTATGGCGTGTATTTTACTGTTTTCCATTCACCAATGTACTAGATCGGGTTATATACAATAGTTACTACTTAAGGGCGTGGATGAAAACTGACTTTTAGATCTACTACAATTAATAAAGGGTCTTTGATGTAAACTGGGCTGCTTATTAAGTTTCCTTGTTTCTGTGAACATTACTGTCATTTCGCGTGTCTACTTTATTCTAGTTATACGTCCCGTAGGGGATAAAAATCTTTACTTAAAGTGTTTCTTATCAGCTGGAAATGTTAAAGATACCACTGGTATGAGCAACATCCGTAACTTCAGATAGTAATTTCATATTCATAGCATTTCTTCCACTTCAATTCGTCACAACGAGTGGGCGAGGAAACCTATGCTGTTACCGATAATTAATCCACGTAGGTTCTCTAAGTCGCGTCGAATAAATTGCATGAAGATCAGCCAACGCTTCTCAGACCGTGTGACATACATGTGTGTTTGGTTCGTCAAATGTCCACCTAGACGTGAGGATTGTCAGGTGTTCTCTAATCAACGGCGGGTTTGGACTCATGTGACTGCACCGCTCTAGGGATGGTCCGTCTTAACTGTCGCATTCTATGGGTTTTGACTGTCATCGGAGTCCTATCTGAAGCCAGCAAATTTCGTCATGACAGCCAACAGACCCGCTACGACGGGTAAGTGAGGCATTGATACTCCGACATACTATGTGAAAGCCTATAACTTTATGTGTCCATTGTCCATATTCAAAACTGAAGACCAAGATTCTAATTAAATTGAATAACAATTTTCCAAATTGTTTTTTAAAATGATAATCAATTTTCTGAATATTTGTATCTGTCTACTCAAATCATAACCACTAACCGATCTTTTTTGCCCAATAAACTTTTCAGTCATGTTTTTTTCTGATTATACAGCTTAGAAATTTATAGGGTTTCCGGTGATGGAAATCAGTGGCGTGCGCCCAGGGCTACCATGTAGGTGTAGGGGCATTTAGTGACTGGAGATTGGCAAAGTGAGTCCTTATGGAAAACATCAAACTTGCGATGTCTATTCCGTGGGGGAAATACGGTTAAGGTCTGCGGTTTCCCCGTGAAAAAAATGTGTTATGACGCAGCTTGTGACTTGATAAAACGAGACCCCTCTGTCTACGTGAAGGTTATACATAGGGAAAAGAATAATCCATAGACACCTTGGCGTACATATCGTCGTTACCAACAGGCTACATCGAAAGAAGAAAAAACATTCACAGTGAGGCTTCCCATGTATTTTCTTAGATAACATAAGGCAAGAATTGATGAAATAAAAAGGCTTCATTGAAAAATTACTGCTGGCATGCTTGGGTTGTCTTACAAAATACATGTGTGGTGTAAAATAACATTAGCACTCTAGTGCAGTTTTGCATTTTGATCGTGAAACGCTGACACTGATGTCGAAAACACTAAATCATTGTGTTCAAGGTGGTTGCCTCTCCACTCCATTCCATACCATAACAGAGAACGAAGAGATTACCCATGGCGGCTTTGGAAAATGATAAGAATGGCAAAAAGCAGCTTTGGCCGACTGGAGTTGACCAATCCAGTGGCGCAGTTAGAGGGGGCCAAGAGATTCATGCCCTCCCAAAAAATTATCCCAGATTCCATTTGGCAGTTCGGAGATGCAAATGTCTGACGGGCAAAGTCCTGGCTAATACTCTGCCCTGCTCCTCCTAACTCAAAATCCTGGATCCGCCCCTGCAATCCATCCAAACTGGCCTGTTCCTTGTCAGTCAGAGAGAGTCCCTGAAACCCCTTTAAAGGTAAAAACAACTGTTATGACAAGGGCCGGGAATTTTTGTGACCGGCTCGTTAGGGTTAACCAGTTTCATTCATAGTTTTCGTGTTTAGACCATAAGTTGGAGGAGTGTGCTGGACCACGACGATTTGTGGTACGTTTTTGCAACTTCTACTACGGAAAACTGTTAATTATTTATAATAACACGATTTGTAAATTAAAAGTAGTTTAAGAGCGACTTATAGCAATTATATTTCTAAAAATATGATATACGGCAACAGACGCTAGACCTAAATCTTCGAAGTTCTTATGTAAGATCTACATGTATATTCAGAACGCTAACTATATGTTAATCAAATAGCCGACATCTGAAACTGCAAATACTGTGATGTAGGTGGGTTCCTGCTTTAACGAGTCACCTTGATACCATATGGGAAATCTTACACGAGTTATCTCTAATCTACCTCAGGAGTTGAAATACAATGCTCAATGAATACCTTTGTCCTGTTGCATGAAGCAGCTTCACACAAGGACTCCACAATGCTTCGTAGCATTCCAGGGCACCGTAGACTTGTTTACTCGCTTATGTTATATTTTCCTGTCATTTTATCTTTATTGTGAGCTCCTCGTTTACTTGCAATATATCTGAAAACTGAGCCCTTATTTCAACGAAAATATAATTAGTGACTATGGTCTTAAATTAGGGGCCTTGCAAGAAAAGGTCTCAATATATTTAAAATAATATTAAGATTTCAGCAAATAGTTTACTCTCGGTATGTATCAAAGCTAAAACTATGTGCACTAACGACCAATAGCAGAAATAATGACAATAAATTATTGTACACAGTACACAAATATGCCGAAAGGGAGCATAGCTATTGCGACTATTTCATGCAACCGTTGTCAGATATCCATTTCAGCTGCCGTTCCTGTAATCGCAAAAACCTCTTTCATGTCTACATGCAGCTTATTGTTGAGCTAGTTATGCATACTTTTGATTTTGGAGATTGTCCTTCCTTTATATTCAACAAGTTAGAACTCGGGATGAGTGTCGTTTGTCCAAAGATGTCACTAAAGTATAAACATTTCGTAACTTTTAGCTCTTGTTTTGTTTGTGTTTGCCACAGTTTACTATTACCTTCTTAAATTTTTTTTAAGTGGGCGGGTTTCCGCGGAAACCTCATTACATATGGCCGCAGCTGAGTGAATACCCAAAATGCATGAGTCAGCTGTCACTCACTACGGCAGCCATTTTAGGTGGCGGTGCACCATCAAAATTAAAAACCAAACTAAGAACTCTTAATAAATCCAGTTACTTTTGAACATATTTGGAGTTGTGTTTGAATGAGCATTATTTAGACTTAAGTTTCGACTGAAAAAAAATTGCAATAAGTTCTGTTTCTTGGAGTTTTTAACTAAAATGAAGAGGAAGGAGTGTATTTAAAGTAACACTCCTTGACGCGTTGACCGGCAGAAAGTAGGTCAATTTGAACGCCTGCAAACCATTTGTGAGTCAGGGATATTGCCGCTCAAGATGATAATGCAGGCACTTCAAAAAACGGTGACATCGGTTTTGAGATTATATTTTGAATGTCTACACAACAACATGTATCAACATCGATTTTGAGATTATATTTTGAATGTCTGCACAACAACATGTATCAACTTCAATTTGGACATGTTATTGATATTGTTTTTTGCTATGCACATGAACCTTTTTTCATAATTGATAAATTTTACTAAAATATTGCCATGCACCTCAACTTATGTCAGATTGCTGTATTAAAGTGCACAATTAGATTTTTAAGGCTTTATATTTTCAAAAATGTACATTTTTACTGGGTTAAATTTTGTGGCTTAAATGCACAAACTTGATGATTGGGTCACTCACAACCTTAACCGACTCAAGTTCAGAAATGGCGAAGGTTATCCACGAAAGGTTGAGCGAAATATTGACTTCAGTTTTCCAAAATGCGAAACTTTTCGAAAAAAACAATGATGCATTCAAACGATGGAGCTTTGATGTTTTAAATTGCGCCATCATACAGGTATGTATGTATATAATGTATGTATGTCTATATGCGCGCGCGTGTGTCTGGCGTCACAAATGAAGAAATGACGATTTATAAAGCTGTGAATTTTTATATCTTTCAATAGAAATTTATTCATGTTACTGGTAATATCGTTTTTGTTATGTATGTATCTGAGAATGACGTCGTTGTGACGCCGAAATAACAAAACTTCAGCGCAAAATCAAGGTCATTCTAATTATTTCTGAGGTCAAACGGTGAATTTGTGATCATGTGTGAAACTATAAACATTTAGATATACCACAAGTTAACGCAATTTGAAATGTTAAGTTCTATTGTCTGAATGGATCAGTGTTATGTTTTGAAAAGCTTCGTATTTTGGAAACTGGAGTCATATTAAACTGACATAATTTCAACTAGTTTTAGGCTTTGTGGCAACTGTGTCGATCCCTTATGTATGTCTATTGTGTCGTCCCGTAGTCCACTCTGTTCCAGGTGTACGAGAGCCAGAACTGCTCGATCATGTTACATGTCTTTTCATTAGCTAACAAAACAAAATAATATTCGAACATTCCGATTGTTTGCAAAATAACACCCCAACATAGCGATTCGTTCATTTTGTGAACATACTGTTCCATCTTTTGAGAAACGTGGCTTGCAGTTTCTGCGATCACAAGAAGAGACGAAATCGATGCCTTCCACACAAGTTACACTATACCGGGTCATTCCGTACAACTAAAGGTCCAAATCAAAGCATGCATACTGGTGATCACACCGTCCGTCACCGTTCACCATCATTTCAGAGGGTCGCATTACTATGTAGGTGGTATTGCGACAGACAGTGCCCTTCCACCAAGTTTAAACACCATAACGCTCACATCCAGTTAATTTTACACCATATGATTATATCTTGGAAAATGCTGTGTAATTTTCTGATTCAAGGTCGTCATGGGAAATAAGTGACCCCGGGAAATAAGTTACCCATTAAGTAGGAGTTCTCTGAAGTATTCTTTTATTGCAATACGTTCGAGTAAATGTGGTGCGTCCCTAAGTGCTTGGCGTTTTAATTTTAGACTCCATTGTCAATTAACTTTGCAGTAGCACTTTTGTTGTATTTCAAAGTCTTTTGCTGGAGTGGTATAGTAGTCACTACAGTGACTTGCCTCAGAACTGTGTGTTCTTTAGTTTTATATCCCGACACGCATTTGATGCAAGCGCAGGTCACTACAGTTAATGATACTGGTAAATACTGACTTGTTCAAATGAAAACTGACATATTCGCGAATGAAGAGAACAGTTATGTATGCACAAGAATGCGGAAACTACATTACAGAGTCAATATACCACCTGACCCACAACAAATTGCAACAAAAGGTTTTGCAGTGGTTTTGTGCTCTATTAGGCATACTTATTAACAGGAAAGAAATCTACCAAAATCTGAGCACAGGAAATGGGTTAAAACTGGGTCATTTCCAAGATGGCCGCCACGACGTTTCGAAATCACTAAAATAGATACAGCTTCTTCAATAATTGTGATAGAGACATAATTTTTAGTTCTAGTCTATGGTTTTAAGGGTTGAGCAACTCACTGGTGTGGTTAAAATTAAGATTTGATCAGTATTTGATATGAAATTCAAGATGGCGGCTAGCTAAAATTCAAGAGCGAATAATAATTGTTTGTCCATTATATTGGGTGGTCAAAAATGTTTCGAACTTTAACCTTTATTTTTTCGAAAAATTTTCTTTAAAATTGCACGAAATTTTGCACATGTGCATATTAATCTATTGTCAGTACACCATAAAGATATAATGATGCACTGTGTTTTCCTATAGGTCAGGAAAGATACTTTTGTAACTCAAAAAAGTCAATTCCAAATTAGCCTACATAACTATATAATATATATCAAGGATGGTGGCACTTGGCAATCAATTTACTCAGAAGTATGTTTTCAATGCTTGTGTCATAAAAATGCTTTGTCAGTTGGGTGCCACATTTTGCGAAGTAAAGATAGTGTTTTCAAGTTCTGAGAACTAGTTAACTGGGGTTAATTACAACATATTTTACACAAAGCCCTGATTGCAATCTAAAGAGCTACAGCGTTTGGAATGCCCTGACAGAGAATGTGTACCAAGGTTTATGTTGTATTATGATCAATAACTTAAACCTGCAAAAAATTCTCCTTTACTTAAAGGCATCTGTCAGTATCAAGATGACTGAACACCAGATGCCAGTAAAATATTTATTTGTCGACATGACGCATGAACGATTAGGTTACATTTTCATCCAGGAATGTTATGTTCATTAAACAAACTGCACCAGTTCAATCCTCATCACTGTCTTCAAGTTCCTCAGAAGCTTGATTTAGTGAACTGTCACCATATGTTGCTAAGCACAACCCATGTACATGTAGATGTACATGCAAGCCCATTCTTTCTGCAACTGCAACGGCGCGTACTACAAACTGTGGTTCAGTTGCAGTGTATCATCTTCAGGAGTGTCTGGTGCAGCATGGGTACGAATTGATTGTCTTCAATTTGTTCCTAAAAGATTCATATCCATGCACGTTGACGTCTGCGTTGGCGGCGACTACACCATAGATGACATTGCGTTGCACAGGGTCTGAGGAGAAGGGTGAACTTTCAGTCAGCTTTGTGCTTATCTTCGCGAAGTCGCATGCACCTCTTTCAATTCTGGCACCGGTTGTTTCTTTGTGTTGTTTGGGTGTTGTGTACGTGACGTCATTGAAGGCCTGCAAGGTGATGTGAACATCACCTTGCAGGTGACCGACGTCCACATTGCTCCCTGCTCCTCCGTCATCTTACTGCCATGAGTCAAGCCGCCTGAGCTTTTTAGCGATCGCATTTAGTAATTTGTCCAAATGGCTAGATCACAGCAGAGGCCTGCCCAAAACTGGTTTGTTCGCCGAATCACAGGAAAGTCATTTTTGAAACTTCGCATACACATCTGCATGTTTGCTCTCCATACATGTATCAGCTATTTCTCGTATGTAGAATTAAGCGGACATTAGGTAGTTGTGGTGTCCAGCTGCAGCAAATGTTAGCAAGGCATCACCAACAGCTTGCAAGTGATCATTCCAAGACCGAGTACTATCTGCCTTGATCATTGCCTGAGCAGTATGGAGCATCTTCAGTCCAGCCACTGACTTCTTTTTATCAAGATTGTCGATGATCCTGCCGCTGATTGTGGGAGACCTCAGACAGATGTAGACATTTTGCCCTGGTTTCTAGTTTCCTTGGTGAATTTTTTAAATAAAAACCAGAGGCAAACAATAATACACTAGACACGTTTTGTCACCTTTATGCAAGCCAATGCTTTGGATTAAATATTTGACAGCTGATGTTCATATTTTAACATAATTCAGTCAGAATTCATTCAAATTTTAATGCTTTAAGATCATTCAATCAGAAACCAGTCACATTTAATCATACTCTCGTTATAAGGGATAAGATTATAAATAATGGACAAATCAGTGATTTTTAGCTCTTGAATTTTAGCCGCCATCTTAAATTTCATATCAAATACTGACCGATATCTTAATTTTAACCACACCAGTGAGTTGCTCACTCCTTAAAACTATGGACTAAAACTAAAAATTATGTCTCCATCACAACTATTGAAGAAATTGTATTTTTAGTGATTTCGAAACGTCGTGGCCGCCATCTTGGAAATGACGCAGTTATTTTCGGTGGTCAGATTTTGCCGGGTAGGCTTTTTTCCTGTTCATAAGCATACCCAGTAGAGCACAAAACCACCGTAAAACCTTTTGTTGCAATTTGTTGTAGGTCGGGTGTGTATTTGTCACAAATTGACTCGTTAAACAAGTGTAAGACCATATCTTAACTACTCACAGGCGCATAACTTTCGTTACAAAGCCCCACGTCTTTAATTCTTATGATACATTTCAGCCACAGACTATTCCGAGTAACGCCATCTAACGAGTATCAGCTGAAAGCTCTTCGGGACCTAGAAGCTAGCGGGGTGAGGAAACAACACGATGTCTATGGTTCTTATTCTTTGTAAATTTTGCCCTGTAAATGTTTATTTTTGTGTTTTTTTCTCTACAATTGTCGATCTTATTCCGACACTTCATTAGGTTTCCCTCTAACAGTCCTGGTTCTGAAACATACAATGCAGTTTTTGCCATGCGTAATTTCAAGCACGAGAACTGAATGTATCAGCGGTGTAAAGGGACTGAATGCAGCTTGCCAGGTACATCCGGGGTTCACCGAATAGCTGTTCCATACAATGTATGTTTGCACTGAAACCATGCTCAGATTAGGCCAGGATTTCGATGAAGTGATCAAAGACTTGAAATCGTGGATTTGCCGCTGTATGTAACAATTATTCTTTCCAAAAGGACGGTTTGCGATTCTATGACTCCATGCCAGTAACAGTTCCAGCGAAATATCAGAACACATCAAGTATGCAGGGGAAGTCCGTCATATTCGGGACTATGTTGGGCGAGACCTAACTGCGATTGTCGAAACTATCCATGGCGTCTGTGGAACGCAACCCCAGTTGGACACAGGTCCCTTCAGGGAATCTCCTGTTACTCCGGAACATGTGTCAAGGCTTGGAATTTTCCTCTTTTACGAGGATTTCCTCTTTTTAGGTTTCGATTTCTTTTTATTTGATTTCCTGATAACTCTTTTTTCGTCTCTTTTTATCATTATTTTGATGCTATTCATGTAAAAACGTTTAATTCATTAAATTTTACACAAAGAATATTTCTTTCACACAAACCTATTTATTTGTGGAATGATACACCGGCTGGACAATTTTCCTCTTTTTTCTCATTGGCCATTCCAATCCCTGTTGTGTAATGGTTACGGGAGGCTCTTTTGGAACTGTGCTTAAAAGTCTCTTGTTGAGTGCCCCTTTGCAAACAAATGTACGCAGCTGATCATTAAAGAGAATCCTCACATTCTTATCGTTTTTGCAAACTTAACACCCATCGCGAACCATTTTCGGGGATTTTCACTGAACAACGTTTTTTTTTCTCATAACCGCACAATAGACCTTTTTGCAAAATATACGATTTTCGTAACTCTACAGCTATAGTTATAGTTAACCTATTACTGCTCTGCGGGATTCCGTCTGTGGTTCGTGACACCTCACGCTGGTTTTCTATGTGAAAAGCTATAGACCTTATGCGAGGTTGCGCAAGGCGATGACAATATTATTCCTCCCTATTCTTTGCTCAACGGGGTATTTCTCGTGGAAAAAACAACGATGTTCGTAAGAAAAGAATTTTGGAGCGTGATAAAGAAAGTGCCAGTGTCTACGCGATACAAACACTGCTATTTTGAGTGTAAGTGTGCCTTGTCTGGTGACAAATATTTTTAAAATCCAAATGCAATTGGTTCCGTCTTGACTCCTTTCAGCAAGAGTGCCCTTGCTTAAATTTGAAAATTTTCGGTAGGTTTAATACTAAACCATTACACATTGCAGATGGATTTTTGGAGTTCACCTTTCCTGAACAATCGTGTGTCCTTTCGCGTGCCGCCCGCGCACCTGGAGGTAATGGAGAGAACAATGGCGAACTTGAGCTTAAATTATGACGTAGTTGTTGACAGCATTCAAGAGTAAGTTATGATATATACTGAATATTTATTACATCGTTTCATCTTCCAAGAACAAGAATTTAGTGCATGGGACCAATTAGTTGTAAGCACCCAAATTGTCACTGACTAGGGGCCTAGATAGTTTCGCTGCATATTCCCACCCCGCTACCCAAAGTAACCGCCAGCTTTACGTCCCCTCGTTCATCACCAAGTTTGTACCGCCGACCTCCGAAGTCGTCACGCCGCAGCCCTCGTACCCTGTCAGGGCGGTCCGCTTTGTACAGTGGCTACGCCACTAAAAACGACTCTTGGCTCAGTAAACATGTATGAGTTATTTTATAAAGTATTCAAAGTATATGTGACTCATCTCTAAAACCTTTGCTTCCGTAGGGCTGGCAATTGGCAGACCTAAAATCTTTACGTTTTTAAGAACAGCACAGTGACTACAATGAATATGCCATTCCAGTTTACTTGATGGCGAACTGCACGATCACCGGACGCACCGACGAGAGGCACCGGATGACGTAGTCGTGGGAAATTTTCCAAGACATTCGCAAGTAGGCCTACATACGACAATCAGTTCTCAATGATTAGACCTTATCTATAATGAAAAGTTCTCTGCTGAGAAATATTTAGCAGCTGAACCATACGAGCTTCTACGTGTGCTTTTCGATTATGATCACAAATCTTAAAGCTAATTTTGAACTACCTAATAACATACGTAGTTCCTTTTCGAAAGTTTTTTCCGAACATTGGAATTCTGTAATAGGCCTACGCACGTGCGTGTGTTGAAGCTATCTGCACTTAAACGAAAGTGTTGATAAACATGTTGATTGTCGCTTAAATTCCAGATTAACTTGTGGTTAGAACAGTTAACCAACAGGTACCCCCATCTGGCGACTACCATTGACATCGGTACAACATTTGAAGACAGAACACAAAAGGTTATTAAGGTAACATTCAAGTTCCCAGTTTTGCCCAATGATTAAAGGAGAAGGAAACCTTTGTTCATTAACTTCGCCGGTTCCACCGTGTCAACCCGAGAAGACATTTGATTGGCTTAAAAGACGGAAGACATCAACCAGATGCTATAGCCGGTTGACCCGGCGAAACCGGCGAAGACAATCAAGTGTATCCACTGTGACTATTTTATTTCTAGTCATTTGTCTCGGAAATGTCATTATTTTTGAAAACTTTCAATGGGATTTTGAAGACAGGATTTTTTTTGTATGTTAAGAGAAGTAATTATTACAAGAAAATTTCACAGCTCTTATTTGTGTGTATGTGTACGCATAAGAAATCAAGTTCTCTATATTTTGAAAATATTGATAGCGTGTTGAAAGAGCATCATTTCGTGACTAACTTATGACAAACCTGTGGAAACATCCTCCACAATAATAGTATAACTATGTTGAAGCCGTCTTGTGAAAAGTTAGCCCATCAAAACAGTAATTAAGCGCGACATTGATAATTTGATGAGAAATTGGACATTCCGACGTGTCTGCGTCATCTCCAAACAACTAACATGATTTCAGATAGGATCTCAAATCCAACGAAACAAAACTTCGATATGGATTGATGCCGGTATGCATGCCAGAGAGTGGATTACCGTGGCAACGCTGATTTATGTGATTGACAAAGTGAGTAAAGTAGCTATGAATATTCACTCGATTTGCGCTTCGTCACTCAAAGACAATTATGTTCTGGTTTCGTCATGTCTGTACTTCGGGCTGTCGTTATAAATTACGAATTCACAGAGGTCAGGGGCCGGGAATGTAACGAACGATAGTCGCGAGTGAAAGCTCACTGTGCTTGTAAGGCATCGCGATTTCTCACGGAGCTTTTCGTGGCACTACTTACCCCAAACATCTCTGCCCTGTCACTCAAGAGCTGTGCTCAACTCATTTCGTGTATGTGACATTAGTTTTGAAATTTAGTACGTGATCGATGCTTCAGACAGGGGATTTCGGTTACATTTTAGAAAATTTCGTTACAGCTTCTCTTAAATCTTTTTTCCAAAATATGATTTGTGCGAGACCATGGCTTTTAACCTCATTTTGCTCAATATGCTTTCAGTTACTAGAGGGCTACGGTGAAGATGATGAGACAACAAAACTGCTGGATAACTTTAATTTTTTCATGCTTCCTGTCGCCAACCCAGACGGCTATGAATTCACATTCACAGTGAGTACATATTCGGGCACTGATATTCAAAGTGTCAGTCAATCGCAATTAACACGGAAACTTAAAAGGGACTTTTTAGAAACACTTAGCCATTCATTGTAAAGGTGTCTACAAGCACATGGCATTCCGAACTGAAGGTTTTTTTGGTACTAAATTTCACTTACAGTACATCGTTGCATTATCAACTGACATTTTTAAAGAAAACTCAATGTACCACTTTTTAGACCTGACTGCAACGCACCGTTGCATATAAACGAATGTTCATGTATTTCCAAAATAACGCATTTTTCCTTAACATATTTCGCACGTGCTTTATCTTTATAAGCGGGTCCACTTTTCCTACGAGTCCTAGAGGGACATTATCGACAAGAACTGCGATTTTCTAAAATCAACCCCTGCACGGAATGGAACCTGAAACCCTCGCGTCGTTTAAGCGTATTTCACGGATGCAGTCCCCGGCCTTGATTTCAGCGAACAATGTCTGGACAAAACGAAGGGAATTGGCGATTTATAACAAAATCACATGAACGCAACGTATTTTGTTGTTTCATAGCTCTAGTCAAACCTAATAACCTCAAAAAGTNGCAACGCACCGTTGCATATAAACGAATGTTCATGTATTTCCAAAATAACGCATTTTTCCTTAACATATTTCGCACGTGCTTTATCTTTATAAGCGGGTCCACTTTTCCTACGAGTCCTAGAGGGACATTATCGACAAGAACTGCGATTTTCTAAAGTCAACCCCTGCACGGAATGGAACCTGAAACCCTCGCGTCGTTTAAGCGTATTTCACGGATGCAGTCCCCGGCCTTGATTTCAGCGAACAATGTCTGGACAAAACGAAGGGAATTGGCGATTTGTAACAAAATCACATGAACGCAACGCATTTTGTTGTTTCATAGCTCTAGTCAAACCTAATAACCTCAAAAAGTCTAAACCATCCAACAGTAGCCGCAAAATACGTTTGTCGGCTGTTAAACCAACAATGCCCCTTTGAGGAAACTATTTGTTGTGCACTCATCAGAAGAATCAGAAAGAACTTGTACGAATGCCTCCTATTTGCAGGACCGTTTATGGAGAAAAACGCGCACTAATTACGGTGGTTGTATGGGTGCAGATCCTAACAGGAACTTTGACAATGATCATGGTCGTAAGTACTAATTATTTACAAAACGAAATTTATAACAAGCTTCATAAATCATCACAATCAGTATGTTCTTTTGCTTTACTGTTATTGTTGTTCTAAATTTAAAACTTCATTCTCTGTTTCAGGATCAGAAGAAAACCATAGCCCTTGTTCCAATACATATCCCGGACCTCATCCATTTTCGGAAAAATGCAGTAAAAACATAGCGCAGTTTCTCAAAAATAGCAAAAATAGTTTCGTTCTTTATCTGTCGCTCCATTCACATGCTCAAATGTGGCTGTTACCATGGGCACATACTACAGAGAAACCCGATGATAACGAAGAATTGGTAAGTATTCTTTCCGTTTGTGACACTGGCGGATCTTGAAGAAGAGCGCTCGACTGTGATTTGCAAATGACAGATATTAACGAAATAGTTCCACAAGCCCTAAAATAGCCGGCTGGGGCCATTTTGTCTTGGCGCCGTTTTTTTTTTCTTTTGGTCATGTCACCTCTCAAAGCCACTAAATTTACCGACGTCTGAAATGCATGCGTACCAGCATGCCGTATAAATCATTGCGTCACTTTTTCTGAATTGACAGTAGGCCTACTATAACTGGTTTAGCCTAGATGTATACGTTTATCCATGAATCCTGCGAGAACCTGGGACCCGGAGTCATTAACGCAAGATATTAGAGAGAAAGTTACAATATGGAATGAAAAAGTGTATTTTCTTACATAATTCAACATTTTGTTTGCAATATTCACACTTATGAACGCTAAAAAATGGGACTCGTACCGTAACGCAAGATTCTCGCGAGTGGAAGCTAGAATGAAACGCCATTTTGAGAGCGTTAGTCGAGAAGTCGATGATAGAACGCCGTTATTCAGATTGAAGTACACTGGTAAAAAGCATAAGGCTCTAGGCTATAATCAACCGCGTGTGCCAGAATATATACATCTGCAGTAGGGGTCTGTTTCATAAAAGTGACGTATGACTTAAGTCAGAAATTTGTTTACACTATACACAACTATTTTTTGAAAAAAAATTAAACCTCATTTGAAAAAAAGTGCAAAGTCTCTAAGAATATGCACATAACTGCTTTAAAAGAATGCTAAACCCTGTTTTGTTGATTTCTACCAGAGACCGGAGGGAGACATCAGCACCACTTTATTTTTGGACGAATTTAAGTGCAGTGCTATTCTGTTTTTAACAAAATAGTGCTTGTCCAAAATTATTGTCAAAATGGCTTAACAGTGTTTAACGAAACATGAAACAAATAGATGGCGGAGATGGATCACTTTTTGTGCAATTTTGACTGCAGTTCGAGGTGCACATTTATTTTATATCACGGAGTGGGTGCCAGTGCATAGTAAATATTAATTTATGTTTTTTTAACCTGCTTGATAATTTATTATAGGAAGTGTTGAAGGAAGTGTTCTTTTAAAGGCACATTGAGCCTTAAATCGGTGGGTACTTTGGTAGCATGTGTATTAACCTTGGACACCCCGTTACACTCAGTGACGATGTCGCAGGTTCAGATTGTTCTTTTGACACCCGTCTTAAATCATCAAGTCAGGAAATAAGGCGTCCTTAAGTTATTCACTTTAAAGTTGGCCATTTTTACCTTCCGATGTAGGCTGAATATGCCTTTAAGTAATCAACTAATAGTTGATTTGATAAAATGCGAATGGTTTACAAGAGCTGGAAAGCATCGTAAAAATACCCTAAATGGGCTGTGTATTAGATTGGCATCTTGGCTGTTTTATGGGGGCACACTAGGCAGGTTTACTGGACTGCAGGCAGGAATTCCACCTCTTGCTGGTTTTCAACCCCCTACCCCTGTTGCCCCCAGTTTCATTCACCACAACCCACCCCAATTCGCTACCCAATTCAGATCCCACCAGGCACGGATACTGAGGGTCAAGTAACCGGTTGCATGAAACAGTCCCAAATAGTGACACTAATATGTTCCCTAAATCTACTGCGTATTTGTGAGTTTTGTACGTTGCATTCTCAATATTATGGAAAATAAGTAGGGTTCTTTTCATGAAACATTCCCTAAATATTTTGACTGAACTAGGGGGTCAGTTTTTAATTATAGTATTAGAAAACGTCATAAGTCAAAAGAGGAGCTCATAATAAAGATAACATGATAGAAAAGTATAACAGCTGTGAATAAAGAACGAAACAAATACGCAAAAGATTTAGGGACTCCGCACAGGCGGATCGGGGGGGGATGAAAGGGGTCCGGACTCCCACATTTCCATTGATTTTAGTGATATCAAATCTAGAATTTTCAAATTGTTAACTCGGACCACCCTGTTTAAAAATCTTGGATCCTACCCCCCTTTTAAAAAAATCCTAGATCTGCCCTTGTTGAGTCGCTATTTGGGACCGTTTTATGTAACTGGCCACAGACCCCCCTTGCTTGAATGTAGAATGTCGTAAGCTCTGAAATTTCGAAACAAAGATCTGGACACGTGTTTGGATGGCGTAAGAACTAGTCACTTTTGGCGTAGGAAACATTTGATGGCCGTTTGGGGTGGAGAGTCTGTTAATTTTCCAACTTTATTTTAAAACAAAGTTTAAATAATGAATTGTTAATTAAGTGATATTAACACCTGGAATATTGGGGCGCAAAAAGCTATCTCCCGCCCCCAATCTTTTGGTTGGGGGGGGGGGCGCACGCTCCCCGTTTTTGCTCCTACCTCTTCTTCAGAAGATCTATCTTATGTTTATTACTTCCCTGACCCCCCTAGACAAAACCATACAGGCTCTGTACCTGCCCATCCGCACCATACAGGCTCTGTACCTGCCCACCCGCCAATCACCTACTTTCACTTGGTCACCCTCTTATTATACTGAGTCACCCTCTTGCGTATGATGTATATCTCGTAATTTATATTACCTTTGCTGTCCAAATTTTCTCTTTATTTACCCTAAATGTCCCCTAAAAATATGCATTTTCCAATACACTGCACATATTTTTTGCTCTCAATATTTCAAACAAAAACCCGTAACACTTTGAATTTGACAAACTAAAATCAGCCATGGTTGTCGCACATACATCCGCTAGGTGTCGCCACGGTCCATAACAATAATGTCAGAGGCCAATTAGATCTGTCTTGTTAACGTATTTGTTTCAACCAAGGACTCGTGCTGCAACCTGGTAATGCAAAATTCGAGTCAAAATTCACAATCTATGAATCAAAAATAGGATATTATCTTTCACGGTGGGTGGTCTGCCCTACACTTGTGTAAGTCTCCTAAAACGTATAAGTCACGCTTGTCCGTTTAGCAGACTTTGTAAGGCGTTAACGAATTTTGCTCCAAACTTTTGAGAGTTGTCGAGGGTTACAGAGCATTCTTTTGTTTCTAACAACTGTATGGTTAAGTCGTCTTCAACATCTATTTAAGTTGCTATGTAAACCCCCACGTTCTGTGAGCAACTTCCGGATTCACCGCGCGTGCGTTGTATCTTGAGGATTTCTATGCATTCGTATGAACTACTACAATGCACCGTTCTTGAAAGAAGACGTTGGGAGTCAGTATACAGTTCTCACTGGGTTTTGCTGAGCAGTGCACACGTCACTCACTTAATTGCTGCCTTTCTTCCACTCTGAACAAAATGAAAACATGTGACATTACGGCGTTTTCCTTTGCTCCCAACTTGTTCGATTCCATTGACCAACAACAAGTTGGGAAGATCACCCCTGTAGCCAATGTCTTACACGACTGATTAACTCCATGGCATTTATAGTTGGAGGGCCGGCTCTCTTTTGTTCGATAATTGCTCTAATCTCCGATCAGATCGTATCTAGCGTGACTGGGCTGTGCTGCTAAAAATGAAAGTTAAGTTATAACATATTTGAACATAAACCAATAGCATTTCTGCATTCCTTGTCAAATGCTGATCATGTTTAGTTTTTGAATCACCAAAATCGCCCGTCTACAACATAAGTTAAGACAATCCATTTTGCCAGGTTTCAGTAACCCTTTGAAACCTGGGAGATAATTGGCCTGCTTGTTGTCATACAGGACAAAAGACTGTGCTGGGCAGTTAACAAACGAGCCAGATGTTCCTTTCACAACAAGCCCTCATAAGCTTTCTTCTACCTCGTTTTGTTCCCTTTCACTTCCAACGAAATAGAAAGGG
This sequence comes from Phoronis australis, assembly GCA_002633005.1. Lineage (NCBI taxonomy): Eukaryota > Metazoa > Phoronida > Phoronidae > Phoronis > Phoronis australis. Next base: position 58,820 of record NMRA01000376.1, on the reverse strand, counting down.
AGGCTCCGACAAAGGTGGCAAAAACGCAATACTGACAGTTTTCAGCCCCAAACCACCAATTCCGTGTCAATTCTAGATATAAGCCAACACTAAATTCTGTAAGAAAATTTCCTGCAGTTTCCAAAAATGTGGCCCCAGAACACTGTCATCCAACACTTTTTTGCATTTCTGGGCTGTTTGAGGGATACCTAAAATCGCAACAGATTTCTCGTAGCTACGATGCTTTAGTGGGCAGCCATCTTGTAGCAGAACTAGAGCACTTTTCTCATTCTCAATATGTTCACAAACACAAGCAATCCAAGTTCACTGAACCTACTAGTCTATAATGCCTACAGTACCTCAAAACTGCTATCAAACCTGACTTACCCCAAATATTTTAAAATGAAAATTTGTTGGCTCTGCAAATTGCGCGCTGCTACAGTCTAACTGTACAGTGCCACCTTGGCTTCGGTAAGCTGGTTCGACAAGTCACGATTCTCTTGTAATACAGTACACGGTAATACCTCGCGAATACTTGCGTGTTGTCACCTGAGTTATATAAAATGGCCTAATGGAGCGCTGCCGTGTTCAATCATGTACTGATATGTAACACTGCAACGCTGTTTTACTCTTGTGATTTCTTGTTTCAGCTCAGAGTTGCTCAGATCGGCAAAATGGCCTTGCTGTCGGTCAACGGTCGTGTCTTCACTGTAGGCTCACCGGCGAAAGTGTTGTGTAAGATTACGCTTATTATTTCGTAAACAAGTAAAAGATAATTTTCGGAGCTCAAGTAACATTCACAAGACAAATATCTTGGTGTCATTCACCTGCGTGGTTTTCCAAGAATTTCAGCAAACTACTCTTCCCAAATATACGCCCACTATAGTATATCAAAAGTTTCGGAATTTTACAAAATTTACTGTTTTAACAAGTGCCGGTCAGAAACAATACTTTATTAAAGTTTACAGTCATTTGACTCAAGTGCCTGCTTTTAATCGTTATGTCGTTTTGGGAATATACTTGCTGCAAAGGAAACACTTAGGACGACTCATTTTCTCGTCAACTACATGTAGGCATCAGTTTGGAAAGGAGGCCTGCATTTGCATCCGAGTTATAAGATTAAAAAGGTATTTTTTCTTTTCTGAATATACACCCTGGGGCTCACTATTAGAAAGCCCTGGTGTGATTTATTCGTGTCTACTGAAAAACGTATTAGGCTTACTTTAATTCAAATAAAATATAAGTCTTGAGAAATTATTGAATCATCTGACCTCTTGCTAAATGGGCACATATCAAAGAGTGGGCTTTGCCAAAAAAAAAATTCTCCCGTCCCACACTTCTGTCAAAAACTAACATTTGATTTAGTCCACTCACTTTTATACGTTTGTCAAGTTGGTCTTTACTCAGATCAGGAGCGATTTCTAGGCTTGGCAGAACTGACAGATCACTGGTTCAAAAGGTTCAATAATTTGGCTTTTCGAGATTGATTACCTTGTGCGCCGAGTATTGCCTCGAGCAATATCAAATATCAGATCTTCCCAAGCCGAGAAATCGCTTTTGAGGACGAAGGTGAAAATCAGTTTTATAACTGTAAACGGGCCACGTAAAAAGTTTGCCTTTTTCGGCAAACTTCGGACTTTCATCAAGTTAATTTCTGCTGACACATTTTTTTCTTGACAGATATGGCATCTGGTGTTTCATACGACTGGGCAAAGGCACAAGCTGGAATAAAATACTCGTATACGTTGGAACTTTACCCATCCCTTGATACGCCGGGTGGGTTTATAGTGAAAAGAGAGGACATTAAACCAAGTGGGGAAGAAATTCTGGCTGGTATTAAAGCAGTTGGATTTGCTATGAATTCTCTTAGTTATAGAAATTGTTGAAACATTGCTCTGTTGCTGTGGCTAAGGTACTACTGCTGCTTGAAGTCATAAACTATAGACAGGTTCGCAACTCGGATATTTTCATATGGAATTCCCAGTAGAGGCGCTACTTTCGGGTTAGTGAGCAGACGACTTACTTGCCGGAATTAAACCCGTGACTCACACCAGGTGGCCAATAGCGTTGGTCGCGGCTTTTTCACAAGATCACAGATTTTGTGCATGTTCGTATTCCGTGAGTGATTATGTGAGCACCTGCCTGCCAGGGCCCAGAGTGTAATGTACGGACACTAAACGTGAAATTTAAGGGGCATTATCGGCGAGAATAGTGGATTTCTGGAATCAGCCACGACGCGGAATGGAACCAGCGACATGAGCGGCCGCACTCCAACGCTCTGTTGGCGGACGGAAGTAAACCCCAATCGCAGTAATTTAAGCGTACCTAAGTAGTAATTATAAAGTTACGGGACTTAATTCCAGCAAATATCTGGCAGACAGCGTCGAGAATTGACGATTTGTACTTAAAACACAAAAACACCGTTTTTTGTTTTGTAGTTCTGGTCAAAATTCCCATCCATCTTTTTCGGCTGTAAACCGACAGTGTCCCTTAAAAGGGGACTGTAGTCAAAATAATGTTGCAGTTAATCGGTTCTAACATACAAATAAAACTCACATTTGCCTGACTTGCGTGCCAAACTAAAGCCAATTCGAATTCATGGNATTTTCGTCTGACGATGACGATGACTGGGTATCACTTTGTGTTGCCTCGGCTCAAACAGGTATCCCTGGTGACCCGACATTTCACACTAAAATTTCCTATTCCGACAATATGAAAAACGCTACTTGATTGCACGCTAACACAGGACAGTGACTTTGCCCCCGCCAAATACGTCACGAGACTAAGTAGCGCTCCAAGCCGGTAATTTTTTTAGCTTCGTTAGAGAGTATAAGTTTAATTTTTGGTGTTGAATTATTTGTGAAATTAATCAACAATTCATAGAAAACTATCCAGAATTTATTCAGAATAAATTACAGTTCCCTTTTAAATCACGCTGCGTGTTTCTAGTACAAATTTTCTCAAAGCGTGCAGTTTTTGGTCAATTTTCGAGTCGAGTTTCGAGTATAGAGGATTGACTCCGAGCCTTGAGCTGAGTTAACTAAAACATGTGCACAACTCATCAAAGTTTATTTGCAGTGAGACCAAATAATTATTTTATATAAAACCGCGGAAAATGAGCGCGCCCGAATAGAGTGGTGGAGCGAAGGTTTTTTGACACCCGGGAGCAAAAATACCAAAACGCGTCCACTAAGCAGTAAACATCAATTTTGCACCACAATGCTGTAGTAGCGTTGCGTCAATTAATCCCAATAAGGTTATGTAGGACCTTGCCCACCATATTTAGCTAAATACCCACAAACTGTATATCGTAACTACGTAAAAATGTATGTTTTTTGAAAGAAAAAAGCTGGTAGTATTTAATTTTTTTTAACCTGCCATTAATTTGGCTACGTGAGCATGCCTTGCTAGTACAATTTAACAAACAAAAGAGATACGTTCACACCAATAGCATGTCGACCAAATATTGTTTGATTTAAACGTTTTTCGAGAAGAAATCTCAAAACGCTCTTACAGTTTTCGAAATACTCATTTTCATAAAATTTGCCAAAGTCCTCTTTTTGATAGCCTCTCGTGCAAAAGTGGAACATTTTAAGAACAATTCCCAACAGCCATTTGGAGAACAGTGCATAAACTTATCTGAAAGTTTCATTATGAATCCAATCAGACATATGTTCCCGAGTTAGTTAAACTTGTACATTTTATAGGGTCCTAAATAACTTTAATAACAAGTTACTCGTTGTTTACTTGCTTAGATTTTGTTTGTCAGAGTGCGAATGTAAAAATTAGCAGTTTTGAGGACTCATCATCTACCCGCGTTCGGTATTAAGAGCACGTGTGAAGCCAAACCCTTGGCCAAAGACTGAACAGGGTTGCGGCGTTTAAAGTAGTCTCTCAAGCGACCAATACAGTTAACTCAATCAGCCTGGTGAAGAGGTAAAATGTGAAATTCCATTCACCGATATTTTTAAAATGGCACTGTACGTGAGTGTGATACAAGTGACGGTGTTACTCAGGTGACAAACTTGTGCGAAAAATCATGGGCACTGAAAAAAGTGAGGGCTATAGCCTCCCAGCCCCTCGTGGTGCATCGCCCATAGACCATGGGTGGCGCACTGCACTGAAAAAAGGGAGGGCTATAGCCCCCTCCAGCCCCCTAAGGTGCGCCGCCCATGAAAATAACTATTCCTGAAATCTTGTCTGTGAATTTGATACCAGAGGAGTTTGACGCGAAGCATGTAGAACAAAATTGGCTGAATTCGTCGTCGTCATCAAATGAATCGAGATATTTTAGTGTTAATACGGGCTTTTTTGTAACGGGTCATATAGGAGCACATGCACACACAATTTACAAACGCACAGAAAAGACAGAACAGTGACATGGGAACAGCCATGTTTTTTAAATTTCATAATTTGTCACGTGGTCTTCTGCTATGACCGATGCGGACAACAGCCGAGTCGGTTACTAGTGGTTGACATTAGTACTGGGTCGTTCGATTTGTAACGGATTCTTTCTGCTTTACAAGCTTCCGTGTTAATGTTACGTGGAAGAAAATCATTTGCGCTTGATGCCCTATCGGTTTCCCTAAGACAACTTAACTACCCCACCAGCAATTCCTAGCAACTGCTTGAATTGTGAAGCTGTGTATAGGAGCCAACTATACACACACAAGCTAGAGTACATGTAGTTATTTTTCTGTTAGATTAGAAAAACATTCAGAAGTTAGTTTGAAGTTACTGAGGAGGTTACGAGACCACATTTTCAAGTAAATACTGGCATGAATACATAGTTTTGGAAAATGCATTCTTCGTAGCAAAAACAAAAGCAGTAAATAATTACATTTCTTTTGACAAATATGTTAAATGCAATATAAAATCTGAAAACGCATCGCATTGTTACACTTTTGAAAATCAAGTTATCAATTTTATTTTAGTCTCAGTATACAACAGTTGAGTTGAACATCAATATTTGTATCAAAAATCTTAATTTAAGTCTTGGAGTAAATTAGGCAAAAATGGAGAATTAACTGAATTCGTATAAAGTTTTGAAGAACAACTATTTGAAAAACCAGGTCTACGTTTGAGATACGATCATGACATTGGCGGAAGACCAGGAGATGACTGGCAATGGAAGTTTTTTATCCAGTAGTCACCAAATAAATCGTTGCGTTGCGGAGTTGGTAACGTTAATCGTAAATGCAACGGATCAAAGGCGTGAAAAAGACTAATGTTTATTCACAGATATTTGTGATTTTTTGTCAGGGTTCGTATATATAAATATGTATGTGTATATATGGAGGAAAAGATCTTATATGGTCAACATGTAAATGTGTTCATTTCGCAATCAAGCGAAGAAGAGCTCGCATTACTGTTAGTGTTTGACATTTAATTGTTGGTGATTTGATTGTAACAAGGGCCGCAGGCCTAGTTATTGAATACAGTTATACACATATCACTTGAAAGTTCTAAGGAATCCGGGAATCAGCGGGGGAGGTACCGACTGCACTAACCACCAACCTGTACCATGAATGCTTGTTGTTTCTTTGTGTACGATCAACTCACGACATCTCTTATACGACCCCACTGGCGCGCACACCCTGTCCCAACTCCGCTGCTCGTCAAATCAATCCCATGGTCCTCGAGTGTTGTTGTTCCCTTAGCTTGAGATGGAGGCTTCGCTCATTCATGAATAATGTAAACACCCAATGCGCGCAGTGTTGCGACTAATGGCATTGAGTGTGGGATAAAGCGTGTGTCCGCGGCCAGTGAAACCTATCGTGTTTGGCCATCAAATGTGAAATATTTTAGCTGTTGATCAACGATTATGGTGAACATTTCACATTAAGAGTTTTCCTACTGCGGCTGATAGGATGATTACCTTGCCCTACACGCCAGCGAGGATTGAACAGGATTGCTGATCGAGCATCGTCGGACACCCATCGGTATTTGCCTGGGGGTGCAGTACGAATTATGAAGAAATTATCTGGTGTTGTGGATATAAAATATCGCAGGGGTCTTAACTTTGTATGCGAAACGTTTGTTAAGGTCTACGCCGTGCTTGATGACTGCTTGAAATTCTACGCATCGCAGGAGAAATGGGTAAGTGCTCTAACAAAAGCAATTTCATTTACCATCACTCGTATCAAGCTGCAGAGCAACAGCGTAACTTCTTTGTTAAGGTAACTGCCCTGCATGTATGGTCACCACCCTGGGTCACTGACTTTAAGCAAGGAATTTCTGTTGTAATGTACAAATAAGCCAAGTCGATGCACTGGAATTGCAAACTATGCATACCCAGTTGATTCACAACCATGGGTTGATTGGAATCATTCCGTGTGCGGGGGGTCAGAAAAAAGTTCAACCTATACAGGGCCTATTCGGCTTACCCGTTGCCGTTTGGCACGCGTTTGTGTCAGTTTCTGTAACGATGGATCGATCATCCTTGCGGACGTGTAACTTTCTCTTAACACGCATGATGTTATTTATGTTGCTCAGAACTTCATGTTATGGGTCAAATGACAATGCCATTTGTTATGTCGACAGTGTTGGTATTCAAAATGAGATGCATCATAGTTCTCCATTTCAACGTGAAACTAGGGCTTTAGCCGTGATCTTGCTGCAAGTACAACCTCAAAAACACTTGTTACATCACATGAGTTGCGGCACTGGTCAAGTTGTGAAGAGCAATAACATCGTACGGCGATGGTACTTTTATATCCAACATCCCAGTGTGTGTTTAGCAAACAATCTGGAATAGGGTTGAGTTTACGTGTAATGTCAGGACCAAATACAATGAAACCTGCATTATTACGACCTCCATAGGAAACCTTAAAATTTTGAATGCTAATAACACTCCCGCGTTGGTCACAGTTCGCAAAATTACGAGTGCAAATTACAGTACAGCCAGCTTTGGGCAACTTGACACCATCCATGTCAGTACTAAGCTAATTGTCTTGTCGTAACCCCTTCTTACACGCCTTGTCGTCTTCGCGATGTGTTTCTAGTACGAACCCGGCAAACATATAGTTTACTTTAATAGCAACAGTATAAAAATAAAGAAAAGTTGGAATATCACCAAATGTCTTGAAGACCTCTAACCGCATGATGGTTACTTATTGTGAACACATGCTCCTCATTGGAGACGTTAAAAGGTAAAACAAGAATATTTTGTATGATGTATGTAAATGGGAACTACCGTCCAACTTCTACGACACAGCCGCCAGGGAACTAGAAGAAAAAACACGAAAAACGCTGGCATTAACGTACCCCTAATGTATCAAATTCATTGTTCAAATAAAACACTAAAGAAGGAAACAAATGTAACCTGCAGTTACAGATATTGAAAACAAAGTGGCCGCGAGGACAAGAATTTTGTTACAACGTACGGCAGCCCTGCGTTTTTTCTCTTGTACACGAACTGTGATACCAGGTAACATGTACTGAACATTCAGAGTTATACCCGAGGGCTAAGTAGCATTACATTCCGCTACGGAACAAAATGCTCCAGATCTAAACTGTCAAAGAAACAATAACTGAACAATGAAAGATTTCCTTGACATCATAAATAACCCAATTTATGCGCTCCTGTGATTTCTAGATCTCGTGGGATTCTCTTTTAGATAATAAGTAGCGGATTGCCACCAATCTAAAATCCAGGAAAACGAAGTACTTGCGTAATCCGCAAGTCATAGTTGCCACTATTTGAAAATAAAAAGCGGGAACCTGGATTGACAAAAAAAACACGACAACAGGAAACAAAGTTCGACATCTGGGTCTATGCCAAACGCTAGGGTGAAATGTCCGCCGCCACACCAGAAAACACCCTGACGGCGTTTTTTTTTTTAGTTGAACGGGAAAAGAGAGCTACATCGCGTGAAATATTACAATGGTGTGGAAATTTTTAAATTTCACGAGACATTTTCATGGTGTGAGGGAGCAAATATTCAAAAAGCAGGACAATCCCGCCAAAGGCGTGACAGTTGACAAGTGCGCTTGAATGGTACCCAAGCCAAAATCACCATACAAGGAATGCTTGAAAAGGCAGAAATACCTGCCCGGTACGATACCTGAGAAGTAAAAAATATAGTATATCCAATGGTGGTGACACGTCCCTATCTAGTCACTATAGCATCAATCCCGTGTTCATTATGGCATTTTCAGATTTTGAGACCATGTGTGTATTCGTAAAAGTAAAACTTTTACTCTGTTAGTTCTCATATATAAGTTGGGCATAATGCAGTTTGGAAGAAAGTTTAGCTTCTAAAGAATCATGTGTATTTGCGATTTACAGCGGGAGACTTGCCAAGAACTGCACACGAAAGACTAGTCGTAAATCCATTCATCTACATTCAATAATAGTTCATGGACAAATTATTCAATTACGATGCATATTTTTGCGCAATGCCCTGTGCCAGAGTATCGAACCACAGACATAACGTGATGTAATCTGGCACACAACATTGTAGCCTCGGCCTTTAGGGCAAGCACATCATGTCCCGGTAACAAGTAAAACGACCTCTTTAACCTCAGGTGTTCTATAATCAAGCCATTAAGTTCCACCTTTCGACAATCTTAGGAATTTATTGGACAATGTAAGTACTTCTGTTCGCAAATTTCTAAATGGCTCTTGGGTAATCCGATTTTAACCTTGACTACCCTCCTCGAACCATGGAGCTAATAAGTCATGTGACAAGTATTTGACTGATCAATCCTATTGCCATATTAAGCGACTATAGTGCGCAACAATATTTGTGCTTGGTTTTAATTGATTTCAAAGTAAATAGTTAAACATTCATGACTTGTAATCGCTTCATCCCAACCCTCGTATGACTGTGATCACACTGGCAATTAGACTAGAGGAAAAATCAAAAACACTTGTTCGAGCCACCGCTTATTCTGGTTAGGTATGCATGGGCGCACCCAGGGGGCAAAAAAGACCGCCTCAGCGAAACAAAAAGTCCGAGTAAAGGAGACAAAAATCCACAAAGCCCACAGGAATTAGGCGCGGATGCACAATCCGTAGGCCTGAACCTAGTGGCCCGTTTTTTTTTAGTCCTCGCTGATTTTTTCAGTAAAAGGTCCGCATACCAGTTCGAGTCCCCCTATATTTTAGGCTGGGTGCACGCATGGGTATGTGATTACGTGTATTGTGTTTTTGTTTTTGTGTATTGGTGAGTTCAAACGCAGTACTAAAAAATAATGTATAATCTACTAATTTGACTAAAATGAATTTCAGAGCTTCAAATTAAAAGTACATAAATATGCTTCAACTGTGAATGGTACTTAAATTATCGAGGAATTCTGGTAATGGTGTTGGGATCAGTGAGTGCAAAAATGTTAACCAAATAAAAACTGTTATAAAACATTTGCACACATTCCCCAACAGGACATAGCGTAATTGACAACGAAACGTATTTACAAAACCAGGGACTTTGATTCAATGTCAGAGTCAGACATTTGCAACAAAAGGTTCATCTACAGTTATCACCTGCAATGCATATAATCTGTTAGGGATAAATACCGGTTTAAAAACAACGTTTGTACGAAGCACTCCCTGGGTCACGAACATTCTGACAAATTTTCCCTCGCCTATTTACATTGAGGAAGGGAAACCTGCATAATGACTGGTAATGCCGTCCCATTGCCAGGCATCTTAGGACAAAGGAGAATGGCCGAACAATGGCAAAGGCCAATTCTACACAATACACAATGGCCAAATCGAACACGATAGCCGCAAGAATGCCATTTGAATATTTTTGTTACAATTGATAGCTTTGGAAATCAATAATGATTGCTGTTTTCTAAAGGCGATACGAATGACTGTGACATCAGTCGTGCAATACTAATATTTGTGGTTGTTTATACGCCATTATAGTAGGTCAGTGTACAATAGGGACGGTGATCGGTGAACACTACAATGAAGAGTCTGTGATGTACTGGATGATTAAAGATATGTCAGTAGAAAGAGATATTATTTTGTACTCCTGGTGTGTGCTCGCGCACCTGTGGGTTGATCAGGGAATGCTTGAATATTTTTGACGGTGTGGAAAATTGATACCCACCCCATTGGGATGATGGACACCAAATAAGGAGCTCCCAGGAAAAAAACACTCTTCGGAGATTTATTTCATCCACGTCATCTTTTTAGCTCTATAACTTCCTAACCGATCCCCTTTTGTGGCGAATAAATCAGAGACAGCAACCTGTCGGAGAAGCGGTACTCTTTTAGGCAATTTGGCAGTGAAAAAACCACCGGGATCTGTGTGCCACGCCCTGTGTGCACCTTCTGTGGGAGTTCCCTGTGGTGCTGTTATTCGTCGGTCATTCAAAATTACTGTATACTGCCTGAAAAGACCATCGTCCTTGTTCGAAATCATGGCCAGGCTGGCGTGTCGAGTTCGTTTCCTGAACCTGTTCTTGTACATGTACATGTAAATCAAAACCTTAATATTCGCCTATCATTATTTGAGGTCAAGCGATGACATTGGGACGTTATCATCCAGCCTTTTCGCCATAGGCCAGTGATTCTCTTGAATGTGGTGCCTCTCGCATAATTTATCACAAATTCTATCGCTGTTTACTCTCTGTGACATAAACTAGTTTAACGAAGGAACGACAGACGACATATTGAATTTTGTGTTGTTATTGTAAATATTATTGGTTAAAGCCAAATAATACTGGGCGCCCGCGAATTGGATAAGTACGCTACTCATGTCATGCATTTGATGCAGCTATATACCAAAATGAGTTTTGGGTATCCTTGAGTAACTCTAGGCAATGTAAAAATGTGGGTTTACTTCGGAACAACGTCTCAGAAATAGCTGGTCTAATTAAATGACACTTTTTCGTATCCAGATTTATCAGGAATGAAAGCGATTCCATGGCGCGCCTTTGAGTTACGACCCCGTGGACCCCAGCCAGTAAACATCGGTCCCGCGGTACAAATCCCTTAACCGCGCCCCTGAATTCGACGCATGCTTAGTGCCCGGCAAACTCCATATCCGAGGAGTGGTTGCGGGTAGAGATTGGTCACCAGGTATGGAGTGTTTCCGGCTCTTGTTTTGGAGTTTAAGGGCGCTTGTATAAAAACAATTGCACCTGGTTCCGAATTGGGTGGTCTGGAACAGGGATTTAGGGATCGCAGTTGGAATTTAGAGACGCGACCATGGAATTGTTTCCAGCCAATGCTTCCTGTTCGTCACCTGCCCTGGCCATTGTAACACTATATAGGAATACGTCTGCGGCCAAGGAAGGGGAGGGGGGTGCGGAGGCTCTTCCGTCGGCGGCTGAGATCCGTTCGAGGAACCGCCGATGAGTGGGCATCCCGCCTCAGCTGGAACAGTTTTGTTTCTAATTGAGTCTGAAAATTCCGTGAAGTAAACGACAGACGTCACGGTACTGGGGGTGAAAAAGTTGACAATGATCATGCAATAGAAAAATGGAAAGTTAATTTACACAACTGTGACAGCGTTTTACTTTATTTTTTAAAATATTCATGACAGTGGAAATTTAGTCATTTTGTTGGTACTGCTGTTTTGCTACGAATGAACCTTAGGGATTTGCTAACATTTATCAAGACATGGTCACGCAACCAAAGCAACACCTTGAATATTACATGTACAAGACTCCCACTTATATATAGGTACCTGGTGGAAACTAGCAGTTTCACCTGTGTAAAATAGTTTTGAAAGTAACTAAGCCGAAAATTTTTTAGGATGATGATTCCGAGCCAACAGTACAAGTGGCACTACCGAGCATTGTGTGTGTTGAGCGCTTGGCTTGCAGTGTTGAGAGCAAAGAGTATGTATTACAGGTGAGAGTAGTTAATAAGGGACTTGTATTTAGCCACTAGGATCGCTAGTAGATTGGGTTGTTCCGGTAGTTTTCCTTCAATGTAGTTGTGATGTGCTGTGCAAGATTACTACCTAGCAGACATTAGATGGCTCCGATTTATATGTCTTAGCAGCAACGGCTGACACACCCAACAAGTGCACGGATTGGTCCTCTCATCGCAATTTTATGCTTTCACTCTCCACGTATGCTGCGCAGCGATGTTTTAGTAGTAAATGCTGGCACTTGCGTGGCACCTGTTAGGCTAGTCAACTCACGTGACTTTCCAAATATGAAAATCACTGAATACAGTCACAATCTTGACTGGTTTTGGCTTGCGCGAAACCGACTGTGCACTTATGGCTGAAAAGAGGCTTGTACTGGGTGTGTTTGTCACTGGCTTCTCTTATACTACCGATTAGTGTTTTACTGCAAGGGACTGTCAATGGTAACAACTTCCAAATTCACTGGCTGCTCTTGATTCACGATTCAGTGACTTCGACGCCGGATTTGGCTGGGTCAACCGGCTAAGACACCTGGTTGCTTCTCAACAATGATTGCGGACTTAAAGGCTTTCTAATCATTAATAGTTAGAAATTAGTCTCGAGAACATCTTAAGCAGCGCACGAAGTGTTTTCCGAGATTTTTGACTCGCAAGAATAACCGAGCTGCGGTTTCGCACCAGATGCCTTTATATTAGTGATTAGTTACAGAATTTGGTTTAGATGTCGTTTTATTCTACAATTACGCAAACACCCGTCATGATCGTATGTCCGGCCTTACTTTTAGGAGGACTTTTGAATCCGTTTTCTAAATACGTGTACTGGTTTTTTTTATCAGAAATTCCTCATAGCCAGCTGCACTAAAATTATTAATAACCATGAAGACGTAGCGTCACTTCCAGTTGCTCGGGATATTTTTCTTCTCATAAATCTCTACTCTGTGTTGTACGCATAATGGCACTCTTGTAAAAAATGTCTTTCTTTAGCCGTTACGTTAAAGACAGCCTAATTTTAATTAAAGGTGCTATGAACCCACTTTCTATCCTCAAAACAACATTTGAGTTAGACCACGTTCCGTAATGAAATTGGTATTAAATTGTCCCTTACTCGAACTGGATGGGATTTCCCGGCTTCAAAAGAACTGCCAGTTATCTTTAGCACGAGACCGAGGCTCTACAAGCTGACTTGTCACGGCGTGTCATTTTGCGCGTCGCGCGTGGTCTCGAGAATTAACGAACCCTCGGTGTTTTGCAAACCCAAACTTCACTTAGGAACAAGTTAAAGACAATTTGTATAAGTTTGCATACATGGTCTAAATCAAAATTTCACTGCTTGCACTGAACGCAAGTTTAAATCCACATTAAAATGCGAAATCAGTACTAATACCATTGAGCATTTAGGTACATTTTGAAGACAACGACTGTCAACAGATGTTGCTACTCTCTGCCCCAGAGGAGGAAACGTTGTTTAATTGGCTGAATGCAATACGAGCAGGTGAGATAAAAAAAAAATGTTCACTGTTTTACAAAAGAAACTTAACGACATCACTCTGAATACACGTAAAAAGCATTGTACGTAATACACATGGGTCCAGATTAGCTCTAAGATTATTTACAGTTGCCAGTCAACAATGATGTCAGTGAGGAACATTGTCCCTAAAAGGCATCTTTTTAAAAATCAAAGTAAAGTTAAGTCGTTACTGATAGACAATTACATAAACGCGGCAGATGTGTCATAGACTCTGCCTACTCGTTTCAGCGTGTGTTCAAAACGAAACGTGGCAAACGCACTTTCATGACGGTATCCATAGCAACGGACGGTGGGCGTGTTGCCGATCTGCGAGACGAACCAACACGGGGTGTAAAGAGACGACAATACTAGGACTTCCTCGCCGACTAGAAGGATTTAACAAGGTTGAATTTGCCAAAAATTAATTATTGAAATGTAGTTTAATTGCTCTAAATTTCCATTAGATATGGTTGTAGTAACTTTGACACCTGGAGTGCCTTCCGGCCTGAGGCGAATTTAATGTAATTTTGTCATGATCACGCAAGATCATGCGCATGAAAGGCCAATGTTTTGCGAGTAAGAACGCGATCTTACTAGTCTACTAGTAAAATTGCCGACACGGCAGTGAATGGTGGACAAGGCTGGAATGTTGAATCACTAGGAAAACTCTACTTACTATGTCACGAGCCAAGGTGTCTTGCCGCAAGTGTGTCGCGAGTGTCTAGCATTACGGAACGCACCTCTATTTACTGTTTACTTCGAATATGCCATGTGATTGCGGAAGGAAATAACACAATAGTTTGCTCAGAACTGTTTTTCTAAAACACATATGGAATTATTGACGTCGTTGGTAAGATTTGGTAACAGATGTGGTTTATTTTCAGCTTGTTTCGCCTCCACCGGCCTGTCAGTTTTGGGGGTTTACAGTCGTAACCAAGTCTTCAGTGGACACATCGGCACCAGGACAGATGTCCGTACAGAAGGTATTTTTTACAACAGCGTGGTTTAATAAATGAACGTCTGAAAGCAACAGAATTAACTATGTGCGAAATACGCTTGACACATGCTGTAAGTCACAAGAGAGGACCTACCGTACAAACACAATGTTTTGAACAAACCAACATCTTGAACCAGCAAAGGAAAAGAATTTTACAAAACGTTATTCAGAAATCGTTAATTTAGACCGAAATCGGAAATCCGTTGTTGAATTAATCAATGTCACCCATAAGCGTGTCATTGAGTTCGGTGTTTTAAAAATTTGCTCTAAACCAATCTTCCGCCAAAGAACCTTAGTATTTTTTACACCTCAACTTGTACCCTACTCTTACGAAGTTATTTCTGACAATTTGTTATTGATTGATGCTTGGCGCATAAAATGAAAGGTTTGAATATTGTGTTTTTCTAAAAGGGTTGTTAACATGAGAAGCAGGGTTATTGACAAAAATGTTGCAAGTCAATTTTTTTCATAGAGCCTAAGTTAGCGTGTGTGGACTAGTTGAGAGATGGCTATGCGGTGCGTATTGGTCCCGATGATGCACCATCTGCAGGAATTTTGGTGCGTGTCGCGCAGCAGTGTAAACCTTATTAAATTGTGAACTTTGAAAAAGGACAAAACGAAGGGAAGAGCTAGTTCTGAACATGAACAGTGTTTACAGAGAAAAGAAATTGCCACCACCATCGTGATACAGCAGGAAAGCAAGTGGTTACACTCCCTTTCTTGCAAAAAGTGTGTGAGAGGTATGTGATAAAAAGATCGAGATATGCTTCCGTGGCTATGTAGGCTCTAGTGACTACCTGTTTATTCAACAGGGACAATAACTAGTCTTTCTTTGAAAATGTAAGACTTGGTCATTATCACCGAGGCAACTTATCATTTATGGCTTTATTTAGAATGAAGAACTCACCGTTCTTGATGCCTCGGACAAGTGGATCTGGCGCGTCTACTCCAAAGCCACAAACCGGTCGGGATTGTTGTCGCAAACGTTGTTACAATTACCTCCCGTGTATCAGCAGCCGTGGTTCTTTAGAGAGTTGTCGTCTGCCTTGGCTTTGTTCGTTCTTCGACCTCACGTAAGGCTTTAATGATATTTAAAGTTTGTGTGAGAATAGCTGTGTTTGCTAGCTTGAATAAAGGGGCAACCTTTGCAACAAAAGTTTTATATTCCAATGTTGGATAGGAAGAATAACGCAAACTTATACCTCTCACATTGTTTGTTATAATTCATTCTCATATTTTGAATTGCTATCAATCGTTTTGTTAATACACTTCCTTATCTTTTTAGGGTCCTGGTGCGTTTTTGGTGCGAAGTTGTCGCAAACGCTTGGTTTTGTCGATTAAGTAAGTCAATTGTTGATCGTGTAAATCTTTGCATTCTTAAATATGTGCGTAAAGAGTTTTCATCATTAAACTCGTTCATTAACAAAAATTAAATTCTGAAAATACAGTTTTTAGTAGTCCCTATTCCACCGACAAGTCGTGTGTAACAGTATATTTGCATTTTCAAACTAGCACGTAAATACTACCACCATTACAGTGCCCGTGACGCAGTCAAGCACGTGGGTATCTACCAAACAGAAGAAGGCCAATATTATGTCATCAGCACTGACGAGTTCGATTCGCTGGTTCAGTTACTGGACCATTATCGCAGGCATCAAGGTAAGGAGTTTTACCTTATTTTATTAAAATCATTTTTAATCAATCAGTTCAAGGCTGATACGGCAATGGTTTTTTTAAACTTTTGGCCTGTTTAATAACAACGGAGCTCTATTAAGAAAGTCGCACTTCCACTAATTCTGCGGTTCGTTCGACGCTTCTAGTTATTCACAACTTCTATTTTCAATTGACATCCACTTGCTGGAACATACATTGGAGAAAGACGTCTTGATGTTCAATTTTTGTATAGTATACATCTAAACGATTATAAATATATAAAACATTATATTTCCTAACATTTTCTAACAAGTAAATATCGCGATAAAAAGTAATCGATGCCCCATAAAAGTTCGAAACATAGTATCAACGTGTTCGTGACAACAAATCGAAACTTTATGAAACTCATAGAATTTTTTCTAGTTTAATTTCAAGCAATTCAAAAGCAATCAAAATGGTAAAGTATAAGGATTCAGCGAACTTTTAAAAGGTTTTGAAAAGTTTGAAGAGTCACGTGTTTTGTTGTTCATATTTTTCTTTTTCTTTCCAGTGTTCGGTGTCCATTTGCAAACCCACCCTACTCAGGCCCATCTCAACGCCTACTGGACATCAGACTTATCTAACATTAAAGTTCTGAATAAACTGGACACTACTTTTGCGTGGGTAAGAAAGGCATTTACTCTCACAATCCTTGCTACGACAACTCATCTATCTGCAGAACTGAAAGGGGGTTGTGAGAGGTGGTGGAACTAAAAAAAAACTAAAAAGATATTGTGTTAAATCTCTGGATATCTATGTATTTTGTCTCACCTGCTGAAAACGTGTGCGCTCTTGGCAAGACTCTGGACTTAGACGACATTTCTAAGAGGTTTTGCCCATGTCATAAACTGGAGACAAGTGTAGCATTCTCTATTTCTGTCTACTATTTTACATGAGGATGCCTTTGATTAATATCGAAACTCGTTTTACATGCGTCATTTTTGTTTTCCATTTCTTACTTCAAATTTGATCAAAATCTAATATTATTTACATGCACGTTTCCGAATGATTCTAACCAGTGCTGCACCACCAGTAGCAGTTTTAGCGTTTTGGAAACCGTTCATATGTCTAACCTGTGCCGCCCCCCCCCCCGTCAGCTGTTACAGTAACTGATGCTTTGTCCTGGCAATCTGATTTTGTCATTGTTACTGGCTACTAACCATTTAACCAATTCCACCCAAAACAGATTTTGTCACTTGCTGGCACACTCCCATAGGAGATAAAAATAACATGATTTAAATATTTCGGATGCACGGGTTGTCGTTATAGCTAAGGCTTACATCTAACAAAGTTTTCTGAGTACAAAATTAACATGTAAACTAAAATGATCTTGATAACCTTTTGCCACAATAAGTAACTAAGAATTTTAGCAATGCAGGCTGAATCAAAATCGCGTTTATTATCAAAGCGGACATGCATAATTGTTACCATGCCGACTCAGTACCATAAAAGCGTTCCTTCTAAGCTAGAATTTGACAAGTATGATAATAAAAAATGAAGCTATTAGGCTGAAAGATCCGAGGAAACTTCACTCTTCATAATCCAGATGGAAACTGCAAATCAAGTAAGATTTTTCGCATTTTGATGATGCTGAATTAGAAAGTAAGTAGTTACAAAACATGAATCAAAAGCGCAATTTATGCATAAAACTTAGAAAAATATACATAATTACACCTTGAAGAAAAGTTGACTTTCAAACAAAAAACGATTTCAAAACTTAAGCAGAGTGCAAGGTCAATTGAATGGACACTTCCTATTCAAATAAATAGGACATTCATAATTCTTATGGCACAAAAACCGGAAAATTGTACAAAACTGCTTTTTGCAGCAGTGTATCTACAAATGTGTTAAATCTTCACCGACGACAATGTAGACGTTTGAAAACGTCTTTCAGTTCAACAAAAGTCGCCATGTTGTCTAACGCGAATTGTGAGCACTTTAATTAGATCTGCGTGATTAAATTCTGGTTTAAACTCAGGGATTGTTCAGAATCGTAGACAAGGGTATGTTACTAAATTTTATTGTTATAATATTTGTGAATATAATGTTTAGGCACTTTTAAACTCGTAACCTATGCAGCTGAAATGCAAGATGGCCAACTCTATCAAAAGTGAATGTCAAAATTCAACACATAAATAGCGTCGATTTTTTAACGCACCATGGGATTTTGATGTTTTTCATTCTTGTGTTTCAGACATCCACGCCATTCCTGTGTATAGGCTTTGTCTGTAGAGTGAAAAAATAATTTTCGGTTCGTCTGCTTCACATAGTCTCGAACCCTTAATTTCAAAGAATCCTTCATGAAGCTAAATCACCTTGAAATAGTGTACGAATCGGAATATTTCACGTGAATTATTCACGTCAGCCTAAAAATTGTCTCTAAGCGCGGCAACCGTTTTGGATATTGGCTCAAGGCTAACATGTCATCACCAGTGCCTGCGTAACCTCTGACTCATAGTCAGCTATGAACGCTTAATGAGTGAAATGGTGTATGCATGTGTCAGACAGCATTATGGTATCTAAAATGTTAATTTTCATTAATTATTTCATCTTGAAACCATTTTAAATGTAATAAAGATACAAAAACTTGTTTAAAAAGCGTAGAATACTACTACTAATAATAATAACATTGGAGCGTTTTTAGAACAAAAACTGAAAAAAGCATATTCGAGAGTTTTTAATTATTTTTTTTTACCCATCCAAGATCTATCCATAAACATATCGTTGAATGTCCACAGCCCTGCAAACTGGCTTATAGAAGCACTCAAGTGACACCCGTTAACAAAAAAGTGCCTCCGGACTTATCTCCCCTGTCAAGTAATGAATGCCGCGAAATTATTAGTGTCAAGTTTATTTGGTAATCCTTACATCCCACTTCCTAATCTCATTACGTTTTTTCTCTCAATGCATAAGATCTAACTGTTTTTACAGTAGAAAACTTGCTGTTTTCGGTATGCAAAAACGTGCAATTTTCTTCGTGAACCTTCGAAGGTCTATAGGTACAAAACTAAGAGGTCAACAAGTGCAAAGTTGGTGATTGGTTTTTGTGTCAGAGCCCCACCACGATTACATACACAAAGTTAAAAAAGAATCCGAAAGATGACCACTAAAGTGATTTTTTAAAATTTATTTTGATATTTTCGTGGACTAGCTCTTAAATTTGATGGAGAAAACCGTGTCCAACGCCACAGAGAACTAGGAGATGTGCGACCTTGAATTAAAATTCTGGGGCGCCACTTAAAGACGAACTAAAATAAATTTGTTCAAAATATGACTATTTCAGTGTATACAAGCAATGGCACATTTTAGCTATCCAAGTTCAGTAGCCGGGGATGAAAGCTCGCTTTTTTACGAATTTACTGGTGGGATTGCCAAGAGCTTTAACAATTTTATGCAACCGAGGGACGCGCGTGTATCATGAGTTTTGCGCCCGTTTGCGCCGATTGTCGCAAAAACATGTTCAAATTTAAAGACTGTATGCCTGATTTCAGACATTGTATTTAAGAGAACGGGTACCGTTATTTATGTAGCAGAACCCCATGTCGTTTCGAATTGGCTTCTCTATTGCTGTTCATTTATTTGAATTCCAGGAAATATCTACAGCTTGTTACCGCGATGGAAATTTCAAGGAAGAGCTTTTGGTATATAAAGAGCATTCGTCGTCTAATAGTGACAGAGAGAAGTTCAAACAAATGACCGACATTCTTTTGTAAGTCATAACAACTACATTGTATACACGACGACAATGTACCTTTATTAAAGAGGCATAGAATGCGAAATCTCGTCAAAAATATCTTTTAAACAATTTCTGACGAAATTATCATCTTGCAGCGTCTTGCACAGAGTAATTCACTCCTCCGTGTGAGCAAATTTCCAGAAAAAATCACAAAATTCACTATTTTTAAAATACGCGCGAAGGAAAAATTTTGTGGTTACCACAGAGTTTCTAATCTCCTTCCCATTATGATAAATGCGCGCATGCGCTCACAATCAGTTGCTTGAAGTCCCTTGAGGTTGACGGTCACATTTTTCACAAAAGAGAAATGTGCTACCTCTATGTCTTGCCATACCAAATAAGGAGACGTGCTTTGCCTTGTGGGAGAAAAATTGACGAAGCGGCGAGCAGTTGACAGGCCTTTTTTGAAATTTGAAAATAAAAGAAAAGGCTTTTATATTCACAGAAATTAAAAATCTTTACCAAAAACCTTACAAATATCTGGTGAACATGCTGAATTCTGTTACAGTGGCAGAGAATAACTTTCAATTGCAATTTAGTTTGTTTATCTAGTTCCAGACCTCTTTAAGGAGCAAGTAAGCTATGAGTTTTAAATATGAATCATGTTTTCTTGGCTTTGCTTGGAACCATTACGTCTTTCACATATCGGCGGAAATTACCACTTATCCAGTAGCGACTTATGACACGAAAATTTTAAAAGCTACGTTTGTTCGGCCATTACCGACTTTTTCAAACTTCTGTGACACCTAGTGACGCGTGTCACTCTTGGGGAAAGCAGCGCAAAACTTTGAACAATACCTAGTCCCACGCATGTGATAGGCGGGACTTCGGTCCATCTCCTCTGTCAACAGTCGGCTATACATTGCACCATTTAAGTTTTGTATGACCAGATAATACATATACCGTTTGCGATGGAGCGCGCATGTCAAACAGTGGCTAACATTTCAGTTCCATGCTGTTAACTCATCTTTAACATGAATGCCAATTTTGATCATTCAGATGCATTCACCACAGTAACATTCAGCGCCTTCTTGCCTTGGGAACAGATGAAAGTTTCTTCACTGTAGTTACCGATTACCATGGTGACTTTAACCTGAAAGATTACGTGTTAAACAACAACGTGAAAGCATCGGCGTACCTAAAATTAATGGCGGACGTGTGCGCTGGCATGACGTACCTAGGAAGAAGGGGAATCGTCCACAATGAATTGGTATGGCGTTACTTTTGGTACATGTTATATGCATACTTTCCTCGGACTTTGTAACTATATGGAGACTGGTAAACATTCATTTGTAAGCTTATGGACAACTGACCTTGTCACGCTTCACAAAGTGACCACGACTGAAATAGTGTTTTGCTGTATTCAGCCAACATTTGTGTTTAGGTTAATGTGCTCGCTGCATTTCTGTACACTTTTTATTTTCTCTGACCTCTGTTGGTGATATGTTAAATTGGACTCAAAGCTTTTCCGTCTGCTTGTCGCAACCTCCGACATTGCTACAACAAGCAAACATAAACGTTTTTTTGTGCTGTCGATTACTCTATCGAGGAATTTAGATGTCATAGTGACATAAATTTACGTGTCTCCTGGACAACAAAAAGCTCGTCACTCAGTCACCTGTGTGTACATGTAACATGCTTTAGTTAATGATCGTGACGATGTCACACTTTCCCGCGGTGGCTGAACTCTCTCTGCGTCAGCATAAGTTCTCTATTTAGACAGAGGCTGGTATTTTTACTTCCCACAGATTCCTGAAAACTGCACGGTACATAGCAGCTCGGTGGTCATCACAGGATTTCATTACGCTCAGTAAGTGTAACTCAATCTATCTCTGCATCTCTCCGTGCAATCTGGGGGATACATCATTTGTACATTTAGCGAAAAAAAATTCCATTCTAAATGTACATGCACCTGATCAGTTTAATGCATGGCCTAATTCACTTCTCTCTTCTGTTAAAGGAAACTATCATACTGTAATTGTCATTTCGTTGCCAAGAACTATTTAAGTGAAGGGTACCGATAATTTAAATTTCTTTTTTATGTTTGAAAAATAGAGAAACCGGATATGATTTTTAGTTGGTCTCACTTTTTGTTTGAGAATTTTCATGTTTAATTCAGTTAGGATAATAAAGCATTCAGGTAAATCCGCATGTTAGCAAGCAATTTTGTCGCTTTGTTGTGTTCTTCAAATGCTCTGAGATTTTTATTTCATTACAGGCACTCTTTGGTTTGCACGTGATTGACTTAATATTCAAAAACAAACTCTGGATCTTGAAAGCAAACGTTCTATTGGAATGTGGGGGTCACTGGGACTAGAACCCAGGACCTCATGCCAAAGACATGCAGCCTGCCTTGCATCTAGCCTTGGTACAAAACTATATACTAAATATACATCTTTGCGCCGGTGTGGGTAAAAAAATGACCAAATAATATGTGACACAAAATTAGTGTCATTAAAAGCTACAGTCTTCCTTGAGTAAACTAAATTATTTATCGCTCTATATGGCGTTCTACTGTTATTCTGCTGCTAAATTTGTAGAGCGATCTTTTGCGTCGGCTTTCGGCGCCATGAAATATTGCGTCACCTATTAACCAGATTCTTTTTTCGTCGATTCTTCAATCAACGAGAATGCGTACATGTCACAACAAATTATCGGAAATGGTTGCATTTCGTTACAAGTTTTTAGTCTTTTGATACCAGCAAACCGAATTTCAGAGCACATTTTGCTGCTGTGAAATTGTCATCATCTTCCGAGAGATGTCGCAAAATTTTAGGAAATGACGCGTGCCTTGTCACCAGCGCACTCTTTTCAAACTGACGACATACTTTTCATTGTCACTAAAAGCGGAAAATTATTCGAGAAAACGGCGTTTATTAGATTGTTTTTCACTTAAACG
The DNA here is from genome assembly GCA_002633005.1 of Phoronis australis. Taxonomy (NCBI): domain Eukaryota; kingdom Metazoa; phylum Phoronida; family Phoronidae; genus Phoronis; species Phoronis australis. The sequence continues at coordinate 36,177 of NMRA01000376.1, read as the reverse complement.
GACAAGGTAAGTGTTCGTTGATTTTGCATGCACCAACGTCTGTTTTAAGGTCTACATGTTGATGCAAGTTTCACGGAGATGTGACTAGCAGAAGTACCCAGATTGTCAGCAATTTCGAGGTCTGTTGGCGCTGAACACACAGTGAAACATAGCTGTATTTTGACGGTATTTTTTGACAGCTAGATGGCTGGTAGCCAGCCAGCTAGCTGTATGAAGACTATCATCGAAATACAGCTAGGTGCCACTCTGTGTTAAGCTTCCATAGAACCCGAAATTGCACACAGCCAGGGTAGTTCTGCTCGTCACCTCGCCATGAAACTTGTATCAACATGTAGAGCTAAAGACCGGACGGGGTGCATACAAAATCTGCTGGGAATCAAACGACACTCGCCATGCCCGTTACAGCCGTTTAAGTGGAAAACAATCTAATAAACGTCATTTTCTTGCATAATCCTCCGCCTTTTCTGACAAAGAAAAGTTATGTCGTCGTTCTGAAAACAGTACGCTCGTGATACGCGCACGCGCCATTTCCTAAATTTTTGCGACATCTCTCAGGAGATGGTGATAGCTTGACAGCAGCAAAATTTCTCCTGGAATTCGGTTTTTCGGTATCAAAATCCTAAAAACTTGTAACTAAATGAAGCCAGTTCCGATAGTTTGTTTAACATCTACGCAACCTCGTGGAATAAGAACACTTGATTGAAGAATCGGCGGATAAAGAAACTGGCCAATAGGTGACGCAATATTTCATTGCGCCGAAAGCCGTCGCTAAAGATCTCTCTACAACTTTAGCAGCAGAATAACGCCATTTTTTCCAACACCGATAAATAATTTAGTTTACTCAAGGAAGACTGTAGTTTTTAATGACACTAATTTTCGGTCAGATCTTATATGTCCAGTATTTTACCCACATCGGTGCAAAGCTGTATATTTAGTATACATCTTTGCGCCAAGGATAGCTGGCTGGCTGCTTTTCATCTGGCCAGTCAGCTAAAAGGTACACGTAAGTCTAGATGGTGTTGTCTTCCCGTTATTTTCCCTCAAATTTTGGGAATTTAGCTACGACTTGTCCTTTTATGGAGAAATAAGAGAGCTTCGTGAGACTTGGTATACATGTACTTAATAATCTCAATTCTCATATCAAACTGGTGCAAAATTTCCAGGTTCGAAGGCGTTGCCTACCCAAGAAATCATGTGTCCTATAATCGACACCGATTGCTGCCGCCAGAGGTGGCTGACGCTCATGGTTTCATGACAACAACTACAAAACTTGACGTGTGGAGTTTTGGTGTTTTGCTGTGGATGTCGTTCAGCTGTCCCGAGTGTACAGAGTTAACTTTGGAACAGGTGTGTACTAACTGTACAATGACTGTGCACAAGGTGCACGTGTACATAAAGGCATCCTGATGTGAGGGAGCATGACTCTGTATGTCGTATGTTGTCTTTCTATGTCCTGTTAAAAGAAACAGTCCCAAATAGGGACTCAACTTGGTTCCCTAAATCTACTCCCTATTTTTGTCTTTCCTTACTTACAAAAGTAATTTTTATCATTTCATCTTTATTATGAGCTCTTCTTTAGCTAATGACATTTTCTAATAATATAAAAACTGAGCTCTGAGTACAGCGAAAATAAATAGGGTCTTAGTCCTTAAATCAGAGGCGTTGCATGAAAAGGTCCCTATTTATTCTCGATAATATTGAGAATTCAACGTAGAGTTCACTCTCGATTTGTATCAAAGCCAAAAGCTGACTTCGTAATAAAACTGAAACAGTATAAGAGTGGCCAATAGTTGTTTTCACAAATACACAGAGGATTTAGGGCCGTGTATTTTGCTTTACTTATTTCCAAAGCGAGAGAAATTTACTGTTGGTGAAAATGTACAGAAATGAAGGCCTTATCGATATTCCGCTTCTTTTAGATTTTGGGTAACACGCATCGCTCTGGTGAGACCACATTTGGGTCTAATCTTCAAACTATTGCTGAGAGTTGCCTTCGGAAGGTAAGTAACGAACTGGTGGTGGTGTGCATGTGTATGCGTGCGCGTGCGTGCGTGTATGTGTGTTTGTGTGTGATTAAAGTAATGTGAAGTACAACAAATACATAAAAAGTTTTTGTCATTGTCTCTAGTATAGGAAAAGAATATTGCCAACTGCATGTTGCAGGCAGAATAGCACAAAGTACGCATGCGTGCCTTACTTACTAATGGCGGTTCTTAAATCATTGCATTCAAAGCGTTCCTTGGGTGTCTTTTGAGATTATCTGTCATTTATGATTCAACCAACCCATTTCCATCACGCCGACCACAGCCACCACCTTTCCCAAAATCGTAACTTGTAGTCTCACTAGTACCACTTGCCACCCCATCACTGCAACCACCTCTGTTTTTACCATTAACAAACTTCACCACCTTTACAGCAATCACAAACATTGACGCTATCAGCTCTTTCCTCAACCCTGCCACCAATGACTACTACATCCTCCGCTACCACTTTTAGTTAGTGGCGGTTTTACAAGTATGTTAACGATGCTTTAAACCAGGACCTCAAGTAGCTAAGGGGTCCCCATTGCTGTATTTTCTCACTAAAAGGATACTACACTCATTTCGTCCTATGCAATAAATATATGAATTACGCCTTTCCCCACCCAGCTGTGTAAATTAAAATAAAACAATGTAATCCCCATCAACTCTCAAAAGCTTAGGGCAAATTTGAATACTTCTTACAAAGTCTGCTGATGCCGCAAACGTGAACAACACTTGTGGCGAGTTACACTACAAATATAGGGAAAAGACCACCCACCACAAAATCTTTTTTATGATAGAGTGAGTACGTGTTTCTATTTGATTCCGGTTTTCGTTACCTAAATCAGAGATAGCAGCCTCCCGTGCAGTAACGCTAGGACTTCGCTAAAAAGCAAGACTTCGCGAAATTACGTGAGATATTGCCGTGTATTTTAAATGAGATCACTAGATTTTAGCTAGGTCCTAGCGTAGGTCCTTGCGTTACTGAACGCACGCCTGGAGACAGAACGAGGATTGGCAGAAATCGTTAAAACAACGATGGATTTAAAATGGCTTGACATGTCTCGGCGTTTATGAAAGCACCATCACCAAAAGCAAAAACAGTGGCCACTTTGCTAGGTCCTACTTGCTATCATGGAAATTATTGAAACAGTTTTCTCCCGTTCAGCTGAGGCACTTGCAAGAATAAGAACCCTCGAGATGGCGGTCTTAGCAGTGCAGGGGGTGGGGTAGAAATTGATAACGGGGACCAGCCACATTAGCGAGGGCCACCGTAACAAATCGAGCTTCAGCCCCACCTCCCCCATCCGCACCCTCCACCACCTTCCCGGGCCACCACCATCGGCAATATTACAATGTGTCCATCATGGAAGTGAATCTCGACGTTTTCTCATTCAAGGAACCAGAATCTCGTGCCAATTGTCGTGACGTTTGGAAACTCCTCAGACAAGTCGAAAAGAGCTTACCGAAAGAGTCATCCAGTAAAATACCCAAACTTTTTAAAGGTAAGTTGCCGTAAGTTGCCTAGAACAGGGCAGTATTTCTCATGGAACACAATCCTAAAGACGTTTTCTTATTTATGTAGAATACAGACTTGACAATGCATGAAATTTCTATAATTGAAGATCACAACAAATGCGTGATTTCATTCTACAGTATCTGTTTTTATACAAACACGATTTTATCTCATTCACAGGGAGAAGTCACATGACCGAGAGAAATTGTTCCTTCTCATCTACGTCCACTCAGACGACCTTGCCCGGTTCAATGGTTAATTTTGGTCAGCGAGCGATATCCAACATGTCTCTGTTTAGCTACGGCCAGCGAACGCCTTCGAACATGTCGTTGTTATCGTCGACAGCGGGTTCAAGTCCGGAGAGGCCTTGTGACGTCACTAACGTACGTAGTACAGATTCCTCCCGAGTAGTAACTAGAAGTTCTTCAAGTGTCAAATCACTCCCTGTTGGAAAACCCTTATTGCCATGTAACACAATCCCTTTGCTGTCAGAGTCTGAAAAGAAGTGGACTTCGCTTTCTGATTTTGCTGGAACGTTGAACAACATTCGCCACGTAGAACTACAGAGCAGTACAATAGCACTAAACGAGAAAAGCAAGAGTGGAAGTAGTTCGGCCTTGAGTTTCGATGGCGACAAATGGACCGAAAAAATCCGCAGCTTTTCATCAGACAATTTGGAAAAGGTTGAAAATCAGCCAGATCGCATGTCACCCTCACTGGTGAATAAAGCCAATAGTTGCGAGTCGGTTAATAATGAAGCAACCTCGTATAGTGATGACAACTCTTTACTTCAAGAGGGTTTCCTTAGCCGCGCTAGCACCACTATGCCCAGTTCAGCTTCTGCGTATAGCCCTCAATGCGAGTCGCAGGCGTATCGGGACTTGAGAGCAGAAATGCACATGTCTAAAGTGATGCATATGGCACAGAGAAGTAATTATAAATACCAGGCAGTTAAAAGGGAGAAAGACGCCATATTGCAAGCATCAGAGGCAAACGTGAAGAAGCACCAGCAAGAGTTGTCTGCCATTAACTCTAGGTTAGAGGAAACTGTGAAGCAATTAGAAGATGCGAAACGAGAAAATGATGCTCTTCGGAGATGCGTTGATGATACTATAGTGATAGCGAACTCGACACTTGAAAGAGTGCAGCAAGAGTGTTTTGAGAGCGAACAAGAAAATGTTATGATGAAGGAACGCAACGAGACCCTGGGACAGGAGGTGGAACTTCTGACCGAGGAAAATCAAAGTCTTGGTGAACAAGTAGTTAACTTACTTGAAGAAAATCGGAAACTAAAACAGGAGTCTGACAGGTCAAATTTAGCTAAAGCGGTTAACACAAAAGCGGAGGAAATTGAAGAAATGAAGAAAGCCTCAAATCGTCTTCAGTCGGAAGTTACACAGCTCTCCAATGAAAACGAAAAACTCAGGAAAGACAACTTTTCTTTGTCTCGTGAAATCTCATTGTTGAGAGCGCAGGTTAGCAGTTTGCAGCGGCAAATGAAATCCCACGTTGAAAAGAAAATTGCTACCCCTGTGCCATCTGTTGGTGACGAAGACACTGAACCTAACGTGCTGCCATCCGAGCAAATTGGACAAAATATTGACAATTTAAATGACTGCCATACAAAATTTCAGTTGCAGAACAAAGCGATTTATGTACCTGAAAAAAACTCACCGGCGCCAAAAGGTGAAAAACATGAAATCTCGGACAGAGACGTTAGCACTAATACATTCAATGGCAGTCACGGTAGTGTTATCGTAGACAAGAGATCCCCGAACGATAAACCTGTGAAATCACTCCCTAACTCTATACTGTCACGCCTGCCAAGATTTTCTTGGTGGAGTTCAAGAAGCGTTTCATTTAATGACAAGAAACCGGCACAGCACACTGGGATTCCGATACCTTCACCACGAAAACCAAAGACAGCAAACGAGCCAACAAGTTCTTCTTCACAAATCAAAGCTGATTTAAGTGAAGATAAGATGACGAAACTACGTCGACTCTCGGAATTATCAGGTGTAAAACATTTGGGTAGCCAAACTAAGGTGATCGACTCGAATGCAAAGAAAGTAAGACAAAATGGTCTGGCTGTAAAGAACGAGACAGTTAAACGCAGCGCTGGACAAAGAGAACATTCAGCGGTACAGATAAATGATCAAAAGGTGCCGTATCAACTTTCAAACTCAGAAAAGAAGTCGAGCTTTCACGAGTTTGGTTCTAATTCCAATTTAATAATTTCCAGTGAAGAGAGGATAACGCTTGTGTGAATCTGTGGATGTAGTCCCAAATAAAACATTTATTTAATACTAACCCGCTACAACTGAGTTTGTGTTGGAACAGGGGAACACGGAATTATACCCCACCTTCATTACCCACCTCAATTGTTCGTGCAGCAAACAAATTTTCCTCGTAGGTAAATACACTTCTAATCAGCTGCAAATACTGTCTGAAATTGCTGATGATCAGGGGTAGGAGAATTTAGCTATCGCAAGTTCCGTCCCTTGCGAAAAGTGGACAAACAACCAACAAGCTGTACCCGGCAACGTGTTGTTTGTCGGGTAAAATGGTGGCTTGGAAACGAAGGTGTGTCAAAAATGCTGCGTTCTGGTTGGTCAGTTAAGCTGTCACTCAAAATCTTGGCGATAGGTCAATTGACGATTAATGGAAATTTCAGACAGTTATGTATGCTCAAATGCCTTATTAAAGTTATGTAGGACCTTATTGACAAAACTACGTATCTAGTCAAATATCTACAAAATTACATTTTAACTCAGGGAAAGTACACAGTTTGTAAAAGTAAAAAGATTTTGTTTTTTTTTCTTGTACCAATCTGGTTGGATTGGGTCACGTGAGCATGTCTTTTCAGAACAATTTAGGGAGAAAGGAAGTTATATGATAGCAAAACGACGGCATCGATATCAGACCAAATAAAAGTTGATATAAATGTTCAAGACGAAATCTCAAGATTTTTTCGTGAAAATCGTAACAATCGTATTCTCGATAGCCCCTCATGCAACAGTGGGGCATTTATAACTTAGGGGAAGAGTGCAAATGACACAGTGTCTGACAGTTTCATGTGAATCTGATTAGCCATTTCTGAGATATGTTGTTCCGAAATTAGATAAATGTTGACATTTTCTAGGGCTCTACATAACCTGATGGTGAGCCCTCTATGTCCCTGAACTGCAGTCAGAACAAGAATATTCTCGTGTGCGTGGACGCACGCGTTTTCGTCTTCTGCAATTTTTTTTCAAAAAAGCAGTTTTATTATATCACTGTTTGGTTATTAATTCATGTCGCTACAACACACGATTCTACACCAGTGTACCATAAGTATTAAAATACCATTAAACTTTACCATCTGGTACATCCTCTGAACTCGACAAACCGTCTAACGAGGTTGGTAAATAGTAGACAATTTTGTTTACACGTCGTTCAGAGAGTGGACGAAATGCGAATTACAAAAATCCTCTTAATTTGACTCCATTGCTACATTCTACTTTTAAAACGTGTCGACCCTACCTGATTTTAGTCTTCGGAGTCTTAATTAAAGCAGGAAAAAATTATACGCGTTTACAAGCGATAGTTTATAGTAGAACAGCACTTTACCAGGTCAATCTGCATATTAGGCCTATTCCATCAACAACATTATTTCAAATTCCGCTATCATGCTGACGCCAGACACTTCGACTTCTTCCTAATCGTGGATTTTCAGAGCCTTTTCAGAGTCGACTCTTGATGAAGATTTTTTCTTCCCCACGAAAATGGCTAAAGACACAACCAGCGCAATCAACACCACAGCTGTAGCAACAGCAATTGCTACAATGGCGCCAGTTGACAACGCCGCCGGGCGGTCAATCCCAAGATACCTCTGAGGTGCTTCAGTGGTGAAAGCAACTGGAACTACGTTAGAAACTTTTCCCGGTTGATCTTTGTCGTCAACGGCTCGTACAGCAAACGCAAAAGAACCGCCTTTTGTCTTGTCAACTTTAACAACGAAAGTTTCCGTCTGCCCTGCTGCTTTTGGATTCGACAAATCACCTTCAATCAGATCCTTTTGTAGTACAGTGCTTGCCTTGTCAAAACGTTTTCGCAATTCAGTGACACTTGAGTCCATTCTTAAGTCATACTTCATGGCTGAAATTATGATAAAACATGCATAAATTTCCTGTCTATCTGAAATGCCAATTATGTTACTTAACACAAAAATTTCTCTATAAACCTATTTGTGTATTCTAAATGTTTCATAGGTCTTATATGACACATTTTGAACGACACGTTTATTATCCAAAACAATACCTTGTCCTTTGTCTAAATCGTCACCAACTGCCGTCCAGCGGAGGGATACAGTGGAGGAGTCATGATTTGTTTCAAGTATCTGAAAGTTTACATACAAAAACAGCATTCACACGTGGTTGTGGGGCCACTTTCTCTCAAAAAGCCAATGATCAATGGATTGACTACATCTCAATGGATTTTCTGTTGGAGAAAATAAAATAACGTTTCGCACACCAATTTTACATTGTACAAGAAAACTGATTACTTCGCCACTCAGCATGCTTGAATAAAGACGATTCCATTTGCCAGTGTAGACTTTACCATTTTTTGTTCCCTAAGCTGTATTAGCTTATTGTCACAAATGTTTAACCCCTCCCATGGTCGCCACAATTATGACACCACCTCTTCGACACAACTTTCGAGAGGCACCTGTGGCTCCGAGACGGAACCCTAATTTTTGCAAGGTCTTATGCAGTAGCATAACAGGGGCGTAGATAGCCATTTTTTCTAGAATGCTCAAACCGTTTCATAAAATTTGATGTAGAGACACGTTTTGACTCGATGGAAAGCTCGAACAAAATCGTCCCGTTTCACTCAAATATAACAGTCTGTTTTTCATTTTGTCTACGATGCGCGTACGTATTGTCGCATATTGTAGCTACGCTCCTGCATAGTTAACTTACGGCATTGCTTTCTAACGGATGATGCAATCGTCAGACAATTCGTGAAGCACATTGAAAAACGTTTAGCACGACAAAATGGGCATATTAACGACACGCTGACAGGTATCTGCGTCAACTGCTTTGTGCTAGATATCCGCACTTAGCACGCACCTCTAAGTCAGTAATGGCGTCGGGTGCATACATATCGACACTTCCGGTCGGCTGGTTCTGAACTTTGAAGAAGCCTCCGGATGTAACTCGAGAAATCTGACCAATTGGCAGCAACACCACTTTGACTTTTTCGGCTAAAACAAGCAATAAAATAATTTGGAACACCGATTGCCGAATACACACGTAATACGTATTCTTCTTGAAATTGTTTAAATGTCTCTGCGTAATCTTCATTTTTCTGTACTAAGTGTTTCAAAAACGTGCAACCCATGTAAATGACAACTTCCCGTTTGAAGAGAACATTTTATAGTGTAGTAACTATTAGTTACAATGCTTCGGACGAAGAGGGAACATATTTTCACACTACTAATATAATTTGAAAGCTAAACTTTTTGACACAGTGCTAGCAAACATTCTCGGGAGGCTCCATCAGGAATCATCTAAAAAGCGACAAGCCTCAACAAGATCAGAGAAACGCTTGAGGTCGGGAAGCTAAGGGCGAGATCTGACCAGGTGGATGCAATGAGAGATTCTGTATTAGGTAAGAATTGAAAAAGGTTTATGTGGAATCATAGCCAAGAGTATGGACTTTCAAGAGCACCAGTGCAAAAAATAAATGCTAGTGGTCTTAAACTAAAAAGTCCATTCGTGGTCATCGTACCACCACTTGGATTTGTTTTATGCAAGCTATCTTGTTGTCACAAAGAGCAATCAAAGGATTTGTGACATTCAAAGGGAAACGTACTTTCATTTCCTTCCAAGTATCCGACATTGATTGAATTCTGAGCGCCAGTTATTTCGCCAGACTTCAATTTGGCCTGTCCCGAATCGTCATCAACTTTAACCGTAACGGAATAGTCTCCATCGCCATCCATATCTATGAAGTAACCGCTATACACACCATCTTCCTTAGAAGTGTCGGCGCCTGCAACGGAAATCTACTCTGTAACAGGGGTTAGGTGTCTATAGGTATTACATTCTAAATCATAGCCAGATTGTCATTTGAATATTTATTAAAGTTTCAAAACACTTGCTGTCGATTTCCGACGTAAAAACGACAGGCCTTGAATTAGGCTGCGTGCCGTCATAAGTGCTCTTCTTTTATATCAACGTTAGAAATCATTTCTGGGAATTCAAAGGACTGGCGATCTCTGAGAAGTCAATTACTTAGGGTCATCACATTTTGCGCGTAAAAACCAATGCAATGATACTTGTGCATGATTTCAAGCATGTTCATTCGATACAAGTTCGTTCATTTCCGTGTGACGTAGTCATTTACATTATAACGTCGTACTGAAAATTGTATCGAATGAGCGTGGTTTTAAGTGTGCAATGAAACCGCGCTTTCTGTAAAAACAACAGAACCAGACTAAAAATGATGTGTGTTCGTTATTACTTTAGTCCAAGTTCAAGTGGCCAGTTGCATGAAGCATTCTCAAATAGGTACTCGACTAATTTCCCTAAATCTTCCACGAGTTTGTGTATGTTAAAAATACTCTTTCCGCTACAGTTACAAATGTTACAAAACAGATTTGAACGCATATTTGTTCAGTCGAAACGTCAGCCCAAATAATGCTCATTCAACACAACTCCAAATATTTTCAAACTTAAGTGACTTTGATATGAATGTTTTAGTTTAATTGTTATTTTTGTGGTGCACCACCACCTAAAATGGGCGCCGTAGTGAGTGACAGGTGACTCATGTATTATGGATACCTTTTCAACTGCCGCCATAGGTAACAAGGTTTCCGCGAAAACCTATCCACTTTCAACAAAAAATTAAATTAATTGTAAAATAAAACAAACGCAAACAGGACTGAAGGTTAAGAAATGTTAAAGTTTATATTTTAGAGACATCTTTCGACTCACGAAACATCCTGTGTTTTAAATTGTTGAATGTAAAGGAAAAGTGTCTTTAACTCAAAAATGTTATGAATTTTCTATCAATTTATGTTTATTATGAGATTTTGAATGATGGCCTCCTTATATAATACACCTGAAATTTAACTCTTAATTCAATGAAAATAAATAGGGACTTAAATTAGGGGCATTGCATGAAGTTCACTCTCGGTGATCACCAAAGCTGAAAATTGACTTAGTAACGAAGATAAGTAGCATTAGAAAGATCAACCAGTGTTTGCGCAAATCCACACAGGTATTGAAAATTAAAGTTAGGTAGCACATTTGAGTCCCTATTTTTGAGTATTTTGTGCAAATAAGCATATAAAGTTAGCTTGTTACGGCGGGTTGATTTCAACCACCGAAGCAATATGGCAATCGAGGGATTTCCAGGCGTTTTAATGCAACCAAATTTACATCAGCAATGTGTAAAGGATAACAACACTATGACGCTGCTTTGGAAGAGCAACATGTCGCCTATTTGATATCAAAACATGGTTTAAAGCGGCATTAAAATTCAAATAGTACTATGCTGTTCGGTTCACCAAGTTTGGAAACAATACTTAAAAGCCGAGAAATGTATCGAAGTAACAATTTCGACCAATTTCATTTTGTGACGTAAGCCATCGTTTTCAGTCAGAAACACAATGAGCATGAATAATCTCATCTGTGGATGACAGCTTATATTCACATACCAGAGCCATTGTCGTACAGCGGCTGGGAGTAAGTCTTCTTAGAAGACTCAATCACAGCAGTTACTTTGGCAAAGACAACGGGAGTGAAGCCTTTCTTCAACGTCGCGTAGATGATCAGTCTCGTCTTCGAAGCTTCAGTGGCTAAATGCAGATAAAACAGGAATGTCAGTTACATTACAGTACAAATATCAAAGGACACAGCGAGAGTAAGGTACCTGTCACAGTAATAATTGCGTTACATACCTGAGCAGGGACCCATGAAACTAAGTCGCGAACTATTGAAGATACAGACCATTCGCTGGAGAACGAGTCACGAAATTCGCTGAACTTGTATTTACAGCAAGACAACTTACATTGTACATACTGTAATACTGCTTTCCCATGTACTTTATTTGTATACATGTAAATGAGGTGAAAACATAAATCCTCATACCATTGAAATCAACTTTGGACGAGCTGAGGAAAGACGTTAGTGTGATGGGCTTGGTTGACGACGACTTTGCACGTGATGTCACGGATATCTGCAGCTGGTACTCTTTCTCATTTGGATTGATCAGTTCAAAACGCCATTTTCCTGGATCAGCGTTTCCGTCTATCGAGACTCTTAACATTTTTGATGTGTCGAACTTTCGAACGGCTGCCGCTGAGCCACTGGGGGAGTAGAGACTGGCGCTGAATTGAGGTACCTCGGACGTCAACCACGTGACCACGACCTCGCTGTTGCTGCCAATGTCTGAATCTATCAAGATGCTTGCAGTGTAGTTGGAGCGGGCGCTGAGTTTGAAAGAATCGCTGAAGATCTGTAACAGTGTTACTCATAAATTCTGCGACTGTAGGCAGCTTGTGTATGACCGGCACCAGTTATAAACATTCGCACTAAAATCACTTGAGGTGAAAAAAGACGTACAAGTTTTTGTTGTACATAACATTGGAATTAAGACCGTTTCCAGTGATATAAGTTCTTCCTGTTATTATTTTCATAATTAATCCTCAGAGGGGAAATTAAAATATTCTCTTTAGTGAGTAAATGAATTATTATTAAAACCACTATTTACCATGTTTTGCCCAATGACTACATTGTCACCATCATTAAATCTTCCTGTATAACACTGCTTATCACAACCGTAAATTCAACATCGCCAAACGAGAATATAAGAAGAAAAGCGAAAGCTTCTTAGCCCCACGGACATGTGTGTGGCGTGTAAACGTACCCAGCGCCTGTGTATCCATTAACACGCGAGTTTCTTGTACAAAATTGTGGTATATCCACGCTTTTCTGATGTCCCGCGGGAAAGTGGAAAGAAACACAGCGTGGCCAATTACCGAGTTGTCACAACCACTACAAACGTTACGGGAAAACGAGCATTACTATCTGACGACTTTTCACACTAAACACAACGGAAGATGCCTTATTAAAATGAATTATTAAAAAGTTAAGCTTGACTACATCCAAAAAATCAACGCGCAGAAAGGTGCTCACTTAAGAACCCCTTGGCGCTTCATATGACCCTTGATCGTTTGGTGGGCCCTTCTGTTTTTTGATGTTTTTGATATCAAATTGGTGGTTTTAAACACTTTAAAAGGTTTTCTCCGGAGTGATCCCTGTCAATGAGACTTTTTTTTCATTACTTTATTTCATTGTGTTGTATTTTATTATGTCCTATCATATCATTTCTCTTGCTGTAGTGCTATATTGTACAATGTCCCTAAAAGTTACCGTAGTCAATAGATGTCAACGTGAACAAACTTTCACAATTAATTCGCAAAGCTGGTGAGTTATTTTAAACAGACTCCAAGTGACCCAAAGAACAGTTTGCATTATTTTTATTTTTATCCTACATGAGACTATTTTCCAAATTTGATAGACTTAGATTTCAATCTACGGACAAGTTTAGTTAGTTTACGAGTTAGTTTTCATAAATTTTTTGTTCTTTCCAAAAAGAATAGAAATTCATAATTTTATTCAAAATTTTGTGGGTTAGTTTTTTCGGTAGGGGTTACCCTGAATGTATATTTGAAAGTGTTGGAATCTCAGATTTCGCAAACTGTTCATCGTGAAACTTATCTCGTACATTACCTTCACAAAGCTGGTCTTCTGTTGGCGGTCTGTAACTGTTTTTGTCAAGGCGTCGTTGAGACCCGTAGCGCCATCCTTATCCGAGGTGAAAAACGACATTCCTCCGGTGGAGGCGGCAAGAGACAGAAGTTGTTCGTCTGCGTACGCAGTGTAACGAATCGTATCCACGATGACACCCTTCTCCGCAACAGTGGGCTTCACATCGGCAATAAACGGTTTGATTCGTTCAATTCCGTCACTGAGAAGCAATAACTTGCCACCACGCGCGTCCCCTTGAGTTTCGAGAAGCTGTAAAAGGGAATAGATGTAAGCAGTCTTTGGAATCATGATGACACAATTCATGGCAATATGAGACATAGAGGACTTGTCATACATTCTAATAGGACGGTCCCAGGTTACACAGCGACACTTGAATCTCGCCGTATTTACCCAAAATGCTGCAAATTCTGTCAAGCTGTTCTCTAGCCTCGTTTTCGAGGCATTGGAGTTTCTCATGTTATTTGTTGGTGCCTTGCTCTGTTCAAAATTTTTCTCGACTGCATTAATTGTATTTGATCATTCCAGTGCCTTTGAAGTTTCACTACCGTGTTGTGGGCTGCATCTCCGACGGCAGGCAGTTGGATAAACTTGTGATGTATCCGTGGATGCGATATTTTCCAACACGATTGCTAGAATCAGTCGGGCATTTCTGAAACGTTATGTAACAACCCATTTTTCTTCTTTCTATCCGGGACCGTGCAATTACAGTGCAGTTGGATTCATGGATACTTTAGGTCATATGTATCCGTTAACGCAAATTATTGTACATTAAATTTTTCGTGACAAACATGAAAAAGTTCTGTCTAATCTGGTACGCGTCGTACATATACAACAGAAGCCCCATTGTATTTCCATCACATTTTGACACATTTGTGGTAAATAGCCAATTAGCATATGCTACATCGTGAAATTAACAGTTTGAATGAAATCACTGAGTAATTTAAAAGATTAATTTTTGATTCTTTTCAAATATGTAACTTTAATTGCCGACAGACCTAATCCGATAGTAGATTCCAAACCCAGTACCTTTTACAATATTAATAAACAGCCCGTGTTAAATGAAAATAAATAAGGCTGCACGTGTGTAAATGAAAACTGTTTTTTTCTAATAGCGGATCTGACACGCAATAACGCATGAACCGTTGTTTACTGTTTTGGAGTTGCAGCTTGTTCACCACTCTTAAAAATGAAATTGCACACTTATTCCCATCGATAGAATCATAAATTTTGCTTTCAAGTTAATGTTTGAGATTACCGTGAACGTAAAAGGTAAATGTTGTCAAAATATTAAGTGATCCAGCGAACAATGCTGTTACATAAAAAATCCTTTAGAAATTTCTTTTTAATCTGATCCTGAATCTTTCATGGAGACGTGTCTTATTTCCGATATGTCTTTTCTGCCCGTGGGATACCTTAGCAGTTAATTTTGCTCAAATCGTCACGGTGTCTCCATAAGCGTAATTTTGTATTAATTGTATTTTTTTGTCTTAACGTGAATAAAGTGTATTTCTACTACTTCTACTACTACTACATATTTTGGTCGACCTAAATTCACGTGGCTTCATATAGACTGCCATGCATTTGATCTTTCTGAGTCTTGGTGTTAACGAAAGAAAATGCTAATGTTGTTGTTTGCAGTTATTTTTGCCTAACCATACTACTTAAATGTTAAAGTTACAGTTCAGATGCACGTGTAGAATCAGCAGTTACAGCGTTAGTAAATAGAGAGCCAGATATAGAAACAGCAGGTTGATTGAATAAACGAGTGTAACAGTTGTTGGAAGTGACTCAGGAGTTTATCACAAGCCAAGGCTTCGCAGCACTGGCTGGAGCATAGAGCAGACAGTACGTCGGACGTTTCACATCAGTACACTTGCGAACGTACGGTCACTAAAGTGATTAACTCGAACCAGTTTTCCGTCTATAATCGCACCGAAAGCTATTAGCAACGGCCAGTGACATCCTGTATACACTCATCCATGGGGTACGTGACACAGAATGAACGAATAAAGCTCAGTACCAACCTCGATTCCCTTGAGAATGGCCTTTCCTATCGCCGTGCTGAAATTTGCCCGTGCTGGTAATGCGTCAATCAGACTCTGACGACTCGATTCGCCTGCGATCTCAATCATGCGATGTGCAACAATGGCGTCACTGGAGAAAGTGACAATACCAACCATGGTGCCTGATTCGACAGCACTACGAAGATATTCTGTCGCTGCTTGGTTTGCTTTCAACAATTTGTCGTTCACCTAGAGCAACATAAACGAACGACAGCGCTTGTTATTACATAACGTGTCAATCAATATCCGAAAAATCATAATATTCCGCACATCCCGGTTATTACAGTCGTCAACAATTTTATGACACCAAATACAGTCGCAAAATATGGATCTAATGGTACGAAATTTGAAAATAATTAGTCTTTCTAAACAAGTGTGAGATTAATAAGACCCTCATTACGTTTTTTATATGTGCATGTTACCTGTATTCCAGAAATAGGACTATTAGTTGTGCTGTGTGGCGTGTACTAGTTTTTGTACGTGTTTATGTGCACCGGCTGTGGCTGAACAGCCGCGTGAAACGAGGACTAGTTACCTGCATACTACCGCTAGTGTCCAAAACAAGAACAACACGGGGTGTGCCTCGTTGAACGATTTTGAAATTTGGCGTGGTGTTAACGTCAGAGTCACCATCAATTGCTGGATTGTTGTTAGCTGAAATTCAAAATGGTACAATGATGTAAAGAAATAACTGCCAGACACAGAATTTGTGGCAAAGAACATGTACAATAACGTTGTAAAAGGCGTAGACTTTTGTTAGTGTCCAGTCCTGAGGAAACTGCTGTGGCCAACATTTCTGTTGGTACTAATGGACATACTGGAACCATGGCCCTGGCTGATGCCTGGACCATGGAGGTATGTGTATTAAGTGACGTAGGAAGACACATATTTACCTCATGTTGACATTTTTGGAGTGTTTAGAGGGTGGATCTATTATAGGCGCTTTGTGCAGAGAGCATCCAGCATAGACAATCTCTTTCCTTCATATACCGAAAGAGTTCTCTACTCATTACGTTTCTTTTCTTGTGGGCTACAATTTTTCCCACATACCGAAATTATGTTCTTACCACGTTCCCTCAACACAATTTGTCATTTTCCGCACGACGTTATAATGTAGGCTTCAAATATAACTTTAGTTTGAGAAAAAATTTCCGTTCAAATGGGACCTTCGTCTGACGGAATGTTAAGGAAGTGAAACTGTTCTGTTTTTCACTATGCTAAAACCACACAAACGTATACATTGAAAATCAAATTTCTTTCCTCCACCATGACCATTCACCACTAACTACACTGCACGCCGTATTCGAACAATCAATTTTTAAAATTTGGAAGCATACTAGAGCTCTTGTCATTTTGTTCAGTGGATAATACTGGGAACATTACTTTTATCTAGGAAACACATTGTTTAACCAATCACGAATCACGCCATTCTTAGCTTGAACTATTGGACACTTTCTCTACATTATGTTTTTCACAGCTTCGTTTGTCTCAGGTTCAAGCTTGTCACCCAAGCAAGAACGAATGTATTGTCAAACGCACACGCTTAACTGCAATTTTTTATATGTAGGCCTACAGGATAAGCTACGCTAGATCAATTACATTGCTTTGTTTGTTTTATCGTGTGTGAACTTGGACCATGGAAATATATATGAAACTCCGAATGCGTTTAAGCTGAATCATGTTGTCAGTTTACAAATTTCTGGACCAAAGAAAACTGGAGATAGAATACAGTTTGCCTCACCTTTGAAGTCAACATGTTCTCGCATTATTTCCCATTGACTTCGACCCCCACAGAGAATATTATGTTTGTTGGGTGCTTCCGAATTGTGCAGATTATTTTCGTCAGTTGGATCATTGTCGCAGAAATTGGCCGTCTGAAATAATAAACAAGTACGGGCAACCATGAATTGTTCACTGCGTAGCAATGTTACTTTCAATCGTAATCACCGACCTTTTCAAAACCAGGCACAACCTATATGAATTCTTCTAAAAACGTCGGTGGAAATGAGCTACACTGTATTGGTACATGTGCTAGAAATGTGACATATCGCAAATACATTCTTGGAAATGAAGGGAACTGTCAAAAAGGCGCATAAATTTGTTTGCTTTAAAGATGTCGATAAATATGGGCGATCATTAGAATAATTACTTTTTATCAACAAGCTTATTATTAGTCCGCAAAAGCGTCCACCATTCTTATGCTTCACAGACAACAGTATGAGTTGCTGTGATTTATGTACGCTTTTACTCCAGAGTTAATGAATAAGTTTTATTTGATCACTAGGTGTTTCTTAAATGTAGACGCGAGCTACTGTTTCCAACATGGCTTTTATCTCATCTTTATTCGGCGATACAATTTGTACAAGAGTGTTATCAGTAGTTTACAAGGACAGCGCCGTGGATGACAGACTACACATTTATCTTTGTACTTAAACGTCAAATCGCCAGTGGTTGGTTGAATTTGTACAAGAGTTTCCACTCGGGTTATGCTTTGTTGGTTGTTTAGCGTGACATTTCTATGGTGATTTGATAAAAGAAGATGGCATATTTCAAATAATTTAAATTTGACCATAACCTACACTGTACAGTGCAAAATGCGTACTTGGTAACATTATAGATTACCGCGGTTTTTAGGTTCAACGTAATGTAAAAGGTGTGTCTGACTGCTCCATTTCAATTTTCAGCATTTGATTTCTTGCCTCTACTTATGACAAGGAAAGTTAAATCTCTTAAAAAGTTATCCACGCACAGTACAAAGAACTTTTAAAGTATATTTGATAATTTGTTATGTATCTTATAGCATGAAAAACTTTTGAATGTTAGTGCAAGAAATTAAGGAATATGATGTAAAATTGTGCTTTGGGCAGTAAAATCAGCATTTATGGTATTATTTAAAAGCTGCTTTCCTCCTTGTTTAGCTGGATCAAAAGGAAAATCGAATTGGGCATTTTTCTCTCATAAAACTGGCATCATGGTATGCCCTACCGTGATAGTATTATATTTTCCTTAACGGCAAGAACAATGAAACTATTTGCCATTCAAGACAACTCTTCTGAATAAGGGCTTACTGGTGTTGGCCAATCCTAAAATTACGAATAGGAAATAACAAATGTACACATTGCCCGTGACATTTAGTTGCAATGGGAGGGTGGCATTTAATAGTTTTTTTGAGTCACAGGTGAATTTGCCTCCCCCAATTTCATTAAAAATTAGTGCCTGCTGGATTGGCTGGCTATTTTGAGTTTTGTGCAGATTGTGATGGCTACGAATGGCATTTGCTTGGTTTTTGAGTCTGCTCTGGTTGAAAGAATTCTAGTTGTAGAAACCTTCACCCACTTTTTGTTCAGTCCTGACGTTTGTTTGACTGTTGCAGCTTACAAGCAGGAAATCCAGGTACCACTCAGAGATTTAATAGTGATTTTTAAAAATCTGACTTTTTATGCACACCTGTTTCCTGATTTCTACAATCCAGAAGACTTCGTCAGTCGGATGCAGTGTCTCTCAGTTCATAGTAATCGCATGCGAACGGTGGCATTAGGGGACAAAAATGCTGATTTGGTGTGTTTTTGTTCGTTTTTTTAAGTAGCCAGCTGCACTTGCGGTAGTCATAAACGATGGAAATCGCATTAGAATCAGCTTTATTTGAGTTGTAAGTCCCGTTCCCGTACACCAAGATTGTCGCCGCTGCAAGTACCTCGCAAGTTTCGCACGATGTTCTGGCTTTACTACGCTACTATGCCCATCTCTTGCAGCTGCTTTATATGCTAAGTGTGAACGTACGTAAGTCATAAAATGCCAGAACATCAATGAGCCAGTAGAAGGCGACAGACGCTTGTTACGTGGCGGAAAGAAGTTGCACGCGTCTTCCGGAAGTGACGTCGTCAGATCCATTTTGCAGTCATTTCCTGTAACCTCGTGTTTTATTTCGCCATAAGCCTAGGAACAAAACAGCAAGTTCTAAATGCATCAGTTAAACTATTTGAAAGAGTTTGTCCATATTCGTGGTTAAAATATAATACTAATGAAGCTAAATGTAAGCTCTTGTCCTTTTAAACACTAACAAATCTCAGTCACTACACTGAATATCATAAGTTCTGAAAGTACTATTAACCCTTTATTTCAAACTCCCATTTCATGCAGTGTTCAACATGTGCGGTATCTTCAATGCAAAACGAACGTCCACATGATGTGTGCTGTATATTACTACAACAATAACATGGGCCTACCTTCTTAGAACACCTCACTGGTTCTATTACCGCACTACCGTCTGGTGCCGTTGAGTGATAAAACCGTTTGTAGCCCTGTTTTGGTATAGGGTACTCGTCAAAGAAACCCCAGCGTAAGTGGCCAAATTCGTGCAAAATGGTTTTACCTGAAAATTTTTAACTTCAGTTACCTTCGAGATTTTTCTAAGCTCAATTGTGAGCAAAGAAAATGACGAAACAAAGGTCATAGAGTTAACAAAAACAAACCAAGTTAAAACCATATTAACGAACACCATTTTAAAGGTGGATTTAAAAATCAACAAGTGCTAATACAATTCATAAAATGATACAAATGCAAGATATTCAAAATATATTCACTAAACCATGCCCTTTCTTGAGTTGGCTTATACAGGGTTCACATGCCTTGAAAAGTTCACACGTGAACGCTCGTCAGACAAGCTGATCTGTAGCCTTACAGGAGAAGCCTACATTTCCATGAAGTGATTTGTGGTTAGCGAAGGCCTTACAGAGATTTTATTTGCCCACGGTGATCGCACGTGATTACCACAGGAAACTAGGACGCAAGCTCGCCGCATAGATATCGGCAGATAGGCATATCCATTGCTCACTTTGTTTTTCTTTCTTACAATAAAGATAATGGTAAGCAATTATCAGTAAACGGCTGATATGCGCCCAAGGTACGGTATCCGGTGACCTGTATTGTTTCATCCAACAAAGACGCAACAAAGGAAAACGATGGTAACGTCCCATAAGCGATAACCATGCGACGCGCTTACGCCCGTCGCATGGACCTCACAAGTTAAACAATAGCTCGCGAAATCCATGCGACATCATTTGGCATTCGTAAGCCAGAATATTACCGTGCTGCACAGTAAAGGCTAGATAGGACGCTTTTAGGAACTATGGCGCTTTAAAATGTTTACAATCACCATTTATCTGACTACATTTTCAGTATCACTAAACCATCCTTTGTGGCACTACTGCATCACACTAGTGAATTCAACATGCCAAATGAGAAAGCAAAATTTTGTTAGCCCCATGGACAAAAGTGTGACGTATGAACGTAGCCAGCGGCAGTGTGTCATATCCATGAACACGGGAGCTTGGTGTACAAGTTTAAATCATATCCGGGCTTCTCTGATGTCCCGCGAAAAAATGAAAAGAACCACAGCGAGAAAGTGATAAGATCCACAGCGTGGTCAAATATTGATTTCTCACAACCACAACACACACATTTACCCAACAACAGTCTTTATTATGCCATAAACCACAATCACATTTAAATTGTCAATCTTTTAACATCGAATTTTATGACCTCGTTTTGCGCCCGTAACAAGAATTGCTAGATACGCCCTGGTGTATTTAGAAATTTTGTGGCATAAGGAATAAATTTGAAGAGAACACCGAGACACCACGTCTGCTGAAAACGTACAAATTTGAACCGACCGCAACACACACTCCCTTATTCATTCTTTCAACTCAGGCTTACTAACCTACACAGACCGTATAATTCTGGTCCGCCATCTTCGTTCAAATATACTATTTCCGCTTGCTTCATTTTAGTTAAAAACTTCATCAAGTAGGATTTGGGTCAAATTAGTTCAGTCGAAACTTAAAAGCCCAAATTATGCTCATTCAGCACAACTCCAAATATTTTCAAACTTTCCTGAAGTTGATACGAATGTTTTAGTTTCAATTTTATCTTGGTGGTGCACCACCAAATAAAATGGGCGCCGTCGTCAATGACAGGTGACTCATGCAATATGGGTACTCACTCAACTGCAGCCATTTGTTACGAGGTTTCCAGGAAACCCTGCTCACTTAAAAATATATATATTTTAATACTAAAAAAGCAAACACAAACTGGACTGAAAGTTACGAAATGTTTGTATTTCAACTCATCCTGTTTTAAATCGTTGGAAGTAAAGGGAAGAGTATTTACAGTAGCTACAAGAACATTTAGAATCTCGTATTTCCAAGCTTTCCTAAGCGAAGACATACCGGTGGGTCCCCATTCTCTGGCCAGTCGACGGTCTGTCAAATACCTCGGTGTTAGGTGCATGTACTCGCCCGGTTCACCGCATTGGCCAGGTTGATTAACGTACGGGTTATTACCAGCCAAGGGGTTTGGGTCGGCTACTATCACGTTAGCTCTGGAAAAGGAGAAGTTGAGGTGTCAAGTCATAAATTCAGTACTTAGAAGAGAGGAATTGCATGTAATTCAGAAATTAATTTATCATTGGTGTTTCTGATCTCGAAACTCGACTCGAAAATTGACCAATTTCATGGATCACTGTGGTCATTAAACTTACAAATTTGCACTCGAATCGTGCAGCGTTATTGGTTAAGTTTCGAGTTTGTATCAAAGTCGACTGAGTCTGGGTGCGGAGATTAGACCGGGTACCTTACTGATGGTTGAAACTAATCACTATTGATTCAGTAAAGTGCACATACATTTCATACGACTCTGTGCTCGCTTTCTGCCACTCGGGTCTCTCAGTCCACGAATACGGTATAAGGATAGTGACGTTACCAAGGTAGGCACGGCGCTTGGTAGCCACAAGCAGGTCTCTTGACATGGCGGTGAACCCATCCTATTGAACAAACGTGTTACTCAGTGAGTACGGATTTCCAAAAATGTCAGTTACTATCAGATTAATTGCCTCAAGTCAAATTAATTTATGGGGGCTCGACAAAGTTTTGCACAAAGCCGTAAAACAGTGGTTGCTTCAAGATATTGACTAATTTAGAAAACACCTGAATATGATTATTTTTATTAATTTTCTAATGACTTTTGATTTCAAAAATGCTGATTTTGCGCTCATTTTTTATCTTGGCGCGTAATCAAATTCTACAATGACGTAATACTAAACGATAGTACCAAAGTATTAACTGTACGTGCGTACGCAATTTTGAAAGTGTTAAAGAAGAAACTTTTCCTTGATTGTTCACATAGACCAAAGTTACTTCACAACCCGAAAAACATAAACTAATCTTGTGAAAGGCAGCAGGTTAATCGCGATCCTGAAATTGACGCTATTTTGAGATGTCCAAATTGCCCATTCTTGACGTTGTTTGAGCTAAAACAGCTCGAAAACGAAAAAAGTGACCCTTAAAAGACTTGGTTGGCATCAAAATGAAGCATAAAATACACAAATAACGGTGTAACTTTTGTATAGAATCCAAAAGACTAAAATTTGAGTTACTCAAATTAAGAACAAAACGGTAACTCACGCTGACGTTAGAAAATCAGTTAAGTTGGTTTGAAAACATATTACTGACATCGTAGAATGGATTTCAATCATTTATTGCGTTAGAGGCAGCTTTTCAATAACTCGTGTAAATTGCGTTTTTTTCAGTTTTCCAGAGGTGCCTGCTATTTGTTTGAGCGGTTGTAACGGAAAAAGTAAGTCTGGGAGCCCATACTGTTTTGCAGTAAGCAAAGACCAAAATACAGGTGTGAAAATTGAGAAATAACCAATAAATAAAACCTGTGGAGAACCCCCTCAAGATGCTATTTTTTAACTTTAGCTTAGATGTCAAAACTTAAGCTCGTACAACGGGAACACTCAAGGCCTTCCCTATACGGTGTTAAGGCCCATGTGAATTAAATTGGTTGTCACACGAACAATTTTTGGCACATACGCCCATGCACCTTGGTTTTGCTCCTCCGCAATTTTACGGCAGATAAATTGTAGGGACTCCCAACAAAATTTCAAATTCTTAATGGAAAAGCGATGAAAATTCACCTTTATTTTCTGAACCAGATTCAAATCTTCCGGCACGTCCTCAGATATGGCAATCAACAGACCATTGTATTTGTTGCTGGTCAGCGTGTAGGGGTTTCTCACCGCGCCGCACGGTGCCAGGAGAACTAAGCAGATCGTCAGCAAGAGGCGGACCATTTCTGTCAAGAACAAAATACAGCAGTGGCAGTGGCATCAGAATCAAAATATTTTAAATTTAACATTCCATTTTGATCGAAATTAAATGATATCAATCCACTTACTGCAACGTGCTGTAATAAAAAATGAAGACAGAGTACAATGGATACCTTATCCGAAGTCAGAATATGCAATGAAAGTACTTCCATTGAATTGTAAAAAAAAAATAAAGAAAACACTTTGACTGTGATTCGCAGAATGGGATATGTAAAAGCATGTTCATGTAAACACCTGCATCAAACAAAACAAATTTCGGTTAACAAAAGTGACAGTCATTTATTTGAGTTTTTTCATCAGCATTTCTGTTCAGTCAGCGAGACTCCACTAGTTGTCGTGTAAACATTCCCGTTTTAATATAACGCAGTAAGCTAAGTGAATTGAGGAAAAAAACTAGCTGTGTGTCAAAAGTTTTCAAAATTTAATTTACTTAAGCTTGTTTCGTTGACTCAGACATGAGGTGCTGTTTAATCAATCATAGCTGAACACTAATTAGGCATATTACGGAAAAGTAAACTTGGCGCGGTTCGCTTCAACATTACGGACTGTTATATAAACAATTATTTTGCTAGTATCAGCCTTCAAACACTTGCACTACGGGATGTAACACACGTCGCATCACAAGATAGTTTATGGATATTAACAAAAATAGTTCAAAACAGGGTATTTTGATCTTACCTAATTTTGAACAGTCTGGTGACTGGATACTCGTCATTTGCCAACTGGCTTCAAGTCAGAGATAAAATGCATTCTTATCTCGTTGAAAGACAAACACGACAAATGTCGTTATCTTACTGTCCCGGTGTCATCAATGTAAAACTTCAGATTTTCGTTTTTAATCACATTTGTCAATTGTAAATACTAGTGCAATTTACGCACGGTAGTTTACGTACATACACGCTAATGGTGGCCAAAGAAGCGTTCATCTTGGCACTCAGGGAATTAATTTGTCGAAGCCTAGTATTGCATATTTGAATCACGTAGCAACTTCTAAAGCCGCATTAATCCATGAAAATGACTTAAGACTTAAATCAGTAAGAAGGTCTTACTCTCCCACTTCACAACAAATGAAAAAGGTTTAGCCGAGTAATTTTTAGCGCATCATAGTCTAAAAGTAATTCATAGCAATTGTCTCAGTAACAAGCAGTTATGTATATATTCTCAGAGACTTTGAGCTTTTGATCAAGTGAGATATTTTTAGGCGCTCAAGTTTTAAGTCAACTTTAATGAAATCACAAATTATAAGCCCAGTAATTATTTCTTGGTATTAACGTGAGGTTTATTTAAGAAGTTAACGCTTTACGACAGTTCAAAAATTTTAAACACGGGTGTGAGTTCAGCCAAATCGCCAATCCAAATAGCGACAAAGCGACCACTGATTAGCAGACGACATACTCGCTCGAAGTAAGACCTGGGAAGTAACGCTAGGATTTCGCTAAAAAGCAAGACTTTGCGAGATAACATTAGATATTGACTTCTATTTTAAATGAGTACACGTGGTTTTGGCTAGATTTTAGCAAGGTCCTAGCGTTACTGAACTCTACCCTGGTAACACAGCAGTGACGTGAAGGCTTGTGCGTACAATCAGAGATTTCATTCATTGCCTATGATGAAATAGACCCCTGTAGTCAAAAACAACTTCCTGTAAACAGGCCCGTAGCTAAGGGGGGTTCGGGGGGGAGGGTTCGATTGAACTTCCCTCGGAAAAGGTCCATCCCCAGCCTATCCGTTAAAGATAGGATATAGATGGACAACAAAATTGTTGCAGCTACTAGTTCAACTAACTACAATTATAAATAATTTAGAAGAATTTGTTTCTGATTCAAAGCACTTCTCGTAATTATCGGGCCTTACACCAGGGCCCAACTTCGCCCGAGTGATGTTTGCGCTTATGACAAGATCGTGCAGATGATTAGAGGAGGCTTTAGGTTGTTCATTGGCCTTGAACGTGCGTGGTTGCTACAGCATTATCGTCGACATTATCGTTGGCCAGATGGGTGAACGTTACGCCGTTAAATTACGTGACGTAATACTGGTTGGAGGCATAAAGTAATTATTTACGGCGTAAAGTAACTATTTGCGGCGTAAAGTAACTATTTATGACTTAAAGTAATTATTACATTATGGCGTAAAGTATTTGCTGCGCTAAAAGTTACTTTATGTCGCAAATAATTACTTTTACGCCGTACAAAGTTTCTTTACGCCGCAATTAATTACTTTCCATTCCAGGTCGCTGAAACAAAACAATGCTCTGTAAAGGCTCGACAACCCTTTAACGTTTTAGGAAAATTATAAAAATCCTTACAAATTATGTTAAAGGGACAAGCGTGACCTACGCTTTTAGCGAGTTACGCGGCATCTGTGGGAAAAGACCACTCGCTAAGGACCATAATGTCCAATTCGTTAGATAGCTCGTATGAACTCTTACTTGATTCCTGCTTTATCTTTCAAGATTGACGCCGATGATGCATCAGCAAGTGAGAGAATGAGGATTGGTTGAAATCATCAAAATAGGGCTTAGAATCCATTTTAAGGAAGGAATCTGTTGAAAATTCATACACTCCATGTCACAGTATGGACAATATGGTCCTTGGTGGGTGGACTTTTCCCACAGTTGTCGTGTAAGCCGCAAAAAGCGTACTGAGTATTCTTTAGTTTTAGAGAACTGGATGGGAAAGTATCTGTCAATAGACCAAATCTGGGTTTGGTATCCTTTGAAAAATGCAAGAACGTTCTTAGTTTTCCGTATGCGTAAGACAGGCGGGCAATAGTTCACGGACGTTGTTCTCGGTATACGTACACCACTCAGCGCATCTAATAACCGAAGTATCGTTTACTTTTGCATGCAAAAGTATAAAAATTAAACCTTGGTTCTAAATTTTAGATATTTTAGGAGTAATGAACCTTCAGAGTAGTGAACCTTCAGAATAGTGAACTTTTCCCATTTCCAGCGATGCAAGTAAATCGAAAAATACAACCAGATAAAAATTTCGTCAAGTCATTCTCATACTAAAAAATTCCGTCCGAGTATGTATTTAAGCACGCCTGATTTGGAAGTTTGGCGGAAGGTAACGCGAGAATGTCCTCTTTCTGGATCGCATTACATTCCGAATTTGAGTCCCATTCTTTAGAAGCAACCGTCGCGGCATCCTCATTTCCGTCTCATCTCAGGAACATAGAGCTGAGAGTCATTGTTGTGTATGCAGATTTCCCTTCCTTCCCCCAAATTAAAGTGTGTCAATGGCCTTATTGAAAACTAGACTGGGTCGACCTTTGCAAAATATCAAAGGTCCAACGTTCCAAAAATTCGAACCACCCCCTGGACAATGCTGGATACGGGCCTCTCAAAGGCGCAGTTGGTCTTGCAAAGTAACGTCATCGGATTGTTAGCAGACTCGTTTGTTTGAATTGAAATTTGTTCCCGAAAACTACTGTCGAGTGATCGAAATAAAAAATTTTGCCGTAATTTGTGTGTTTATTGGACCTTTACCTATCAAAATTCCCTGCACAATATAACAATTCCCCAGAGAAGTCAAGTGATAAGCAAAATACTTTCATTTTGTTTCATAAACTGACAATTCAACAATCCTTTTTGTCACTGAAATGATTTACTCTAAATTTCAAAAACCTTCAATTATCATAAGAAGACGAAACTGATATTCAACAAACTGAAATTCTTGAAGATTTTCAATAGTCACTTTGCATGTGTATGAAAAAAAAATACTCACATAGCCGCGTGCACTGTAAACTAATTCATGTTTGCGCCTGTAATCTGTCGGGCAATACTCACCATCTGGGGCGGGCTTCAAAGATAAACAGATAAATTATCGCTGTCTCATTGCTATGTTTTATTTCTTTGCCGTGATACGTTCGCTGCAAAGAGAATGCTTTGAGTAAACCCTCACTTAACATCAATCAATCTCCAATAAAATTGAAATAAATTGACGTGCTTAGAAATAATCCCTGACAATTTCTTCTAGTGTGAAAAATTTACTACAGCTGATCTAATGCATTTTGATAGCTTAGTTAAAAGCGCCCTGGCTGACATATGCTCCACCACCATAATTGTTTGTTTGCTTAATTCAAATCAGTTTCTAGTAAAATAAGACATATCTGCGACACGTTAGGAAGGGGACTTTCTTTCACTTCCAGTTAGGCTAATTGATTCTGACTCATATTGCGGATACCACTTGTATTACATGGGCGGCACAGCACAGAAAAAAGTGGGGGCTAAAGCCCGATCAGCCCCCCCCTGTGGTGCACCACCTATAGACCATGTGCAGCGTAGCAGTGAAAAAATTGGGGGGCTACAGCCCCTCCAGCCCCTATGGTGCGCCGCCCATGTTTTATATCGACAACCATTTTCCTCGATCGTTCCGCAAATCATTGATCTGCACTGTAAGTATCCAAAGCCCACCAAGAAAACTTATTTGTGGTTTCGTTAGCAACGAATTTTCCGGACTAATATAGAGGACGGTCTTTGTGCTTACGTTTCCACGCCCTGCTTGGCTGCAATTAATAGCTTGATTGACAAGTTGGAACTAAACATTATGATGCATTTCACGAACAGAGCTTTTGATTGACAGTTCCTTGGTTTTCTTATGTTGCCTGGTGCAGTTGGATTTTTGAGGCGACTGTCCATCCCTTCACTTTGAAGAATTTCAGCGTCCAAAACACAGATTCAACACTTAACAGCGAACAGAGTTAAGAAAATAAAATAATAGAAAAAAATGTATCTATCAAAACTTGTCGCATAAGTAACACTTCTACTGGCGTACGCCGACGCACTGGAAAGTATCGTATTTTCTGAGGTGTAACCGACAACAGCGTATGCGCTTAGGACCAATGTGACCTGTCGGCAAGATTTCAATATTCTTTAATAGAAGATATATGAAATAAGGTACTGTGCGTTGACTGTTCGTCTATTTCAAATTTCATCTAAATCCGTGAATATCACTGCTGTAGTAGGGCGTAGACGCACGTAGGCGCAGCCAACCACCTTTTGACATTTAAACGTACCGTCTACTCACCGTAAGTTACTTTACGCGCAGCCAACCATTCTATTACATCTTAACGTAGCACCAACGCGCAGTAAGTGACGGTATAGTGAAGCGTAGTTTTGATGCGATAGCTTACGATATCGATGCACTGCTAAGCTGACGACAGCATCGTTGCTGAATAGGCCTTTTCCGTGACCATATATCCTGGATAATTTATATAAAAAGATGTTGCAAACTCGGAGTGGCGTTGACTTGCCAATAATGAGCAGTCATTTTGCTCTACTCTATTCTGGGCATCTTGGACCCCAAAACGTGGCCGACGGGATCCGGGATAAAACATATGGCGAGCGCCAAGTCAGGCGTATTTGCCACCTGTTTCTGCTGGTTGCCAGAACGCCGGGGCTATCAGAGGAATGCGTGGATTCGTAGACATGGAGGAGACTGTTGGAGCAGACAACCTACCAAGTGCTCTGTGACAACTGGACCTCTGCATTAAGACTCTTTCTTGCAATACAGCTGAATGTGAACGTGGATTCAGCGAAATGAACCTGATTGTAGCATACAAACGCTCTTGTTTGAAATTAGAAACTACCTCTAGCTCACTGTTTGGGAAGGTCAATAGTCCCCCGCTTTTCATGTTCGACCCACAGCTTCATGTCAAAACGTGGATGATTCGACATCACGGAACTGCTGACAGTTCTCAGTTCAGATAATCATGTAACAAGACTGTCGACAAAAAGTTTGTAGATGATTCTGTGACTATTATATAAAGCACTCTATCTTTGGACTGGTCACTACTACCTGGTGTTTTACTAACTTTAAAATTAAATGAAAATTACGAGCAGCTGCCTGCAAGAAAACGATATGTGAGTGCATGCACGTGAGCTCTTCAAAACATCAGTGCTTGAGTAGCATCGTGTTTTTGTAATTGGTCTGAAGCGTCCGGAGTAACACATGTTCGCCGAGTTATGAAATTTTTGATTAATATTTCAAGATAAAGAAACAACTATGGTATCTTACCCATTAGCGCAACCAGACGTAAAAAATTGGAGGCTCGAGTTTTTGAGAATGTGAACGTTTTTACTAAGATTCATTGGGTACGTTGAAGTGGAACTTGCATGCTAATTCCTTATCTCTATGATTGTTTGGTATGATTAGTTAGAAACACAACATATAGCGACGATGTGAATATGATGTAGGTTGAGAATTGCCAAATGCATTTAAGAACAAGTTTTGTGCCGAAAATGATCCGCCAAAAATCACTCAACCGTGTCCAGTAAGTATCGTGACGTGGTGTTGGGGAATAACACTGCGTGATGAAGGCTATGTGAGCCCCCAGGATACGTCATTAGTCGAAAGGTCACCTATTTGTAGAAATTTTTGTGTTCACATTTACAAGTTGTCAATGAATACAACTGCACTTCGTTTAACGTAAACAATGTTCCAATAGCATTGTCATTTAGTTCCTACTGTACTGCTTTAGGATAGTTAAGAACATGCAAATACATCTTTAAGAGCTATAAATTGTTAATTCGTCGCGTTTTGGTAATTCTTGACTTTTAGTGGACTTTTTTATGGTTTTCTATTTTTTCCGGAGTTTTTGTTTCTCTGAGGCGGACTTTTTTGCCCACTTCGCCAAATGGGGGGCTCGTTCGAGCCCACCGAGCACCCCCTGAGTGCGCGGATGAATACCATAGGCGGATAGAGAGCCCCGAGGACACATCCCACGGGCGACCAAAAAACGCCGCCATCATATCAATTCTGGGCCTGACCCGCCTACTTTCCTTGAAAATTGTCCTTGCCCTTCCCTTCAGAGACCGCTTGGAATGCACGCGGACTTTTGCCTTCCAATATGTGTGATTGGGCCCCTTTCTGTGACATAGATTCGCCATTGCAGAGTCGAAGTTAATACCCACTCATGAGTAAAAAATAGGCCTATACATTGTTTGTGAGTTAGGTTTTGTGAATTCAATGCACTTTTAAAGTTTAGTGCTCTAGGTGATACGATGAGCATTGGACGCTTACTGACATCTAATTTTACCACTACAGCACTGGTAACTATCGCAAACTCAAAACATCGTGTATAAGATACTTTGGCCGGCGAATGTGAAATCATTAATTGGTAAACGAACACAACCATTTTGCAAAACACGTGTGCTTAAGGCTTACAAAGTTATTGTTGATTAATTAGCCCAACTTTCTACAACTGTCATCTCTACACGAAAAACCAGTCACAAATAAACATGGGAAGACGTCTACCTGAACTACCCAAGCTCCTAGCGGCGAAATAAAGGTACAGTTCGTAACTAGCATTTGGTCTAATCAGAATTGAATAAATATCATTGGCCAATCATAGCGTTCCTCAGTTATTACTCTTAGCGTTACATAAAATCTTGATGTGATTGCCCCCATTTTTTGTCATCGACGTGTGGTGAGAAAATGGGTAAGATCTTTGTTTACAAAGGAGAGGAAATATCACAAGGGATCAAAAATGACGTATTATATGCATTTGTATATTTAACGTCCCTATTTCGTCAAAATTCACAGAGTTCTAGTACGTATATTCGCCTAAATTCTTTTTGGAGATCCGTTGCTAATTCCCTCAGCACTCCGGCAAGGCATTGCTGATTTCCGGTGAAACCAAATAGCCGACCACCCTCTCAAAAGAAATGCAGTTGATGAGAAAAGAACTATGACTCATGCGAAAATTATTAAAGTCCTTCTTGCAAACTGCCAATGTGCTTCTAGTATCCGAAAATACTTACTACATAAAATCTTATTTTCGACACCCTTTCTTTATATTCTTTTCGCCTTTCTTGCCAAAAGCGATTTTTGAACAGTATTTGACCCTTCTCTTTGAGCGTATGATTACTGGTTGTCATCGGTTATTTCCGTACCCACATTTCCGGCTCATCAGTTCAGGAACTTGTCCTGAAAGCCGCCATTTTTTCCTTGTAACTGAATGTGCTATCGCTTGCTCGAAAAGTCTTCATTATTTTGTTTTGTTGGTAATATCTCGTGATTCGTTTGCATATGTAGTGTATTTATAGTTTGTAGTTAGTGGTCGTTGATGTTTTTTTGGAATGTTAAGCGTACTTAGTATGTTAAAATAGCATTGGTGTTTAGTTCCTTACGTACAGGCCGGTCGAACCTAGGAACCAGTAGGGGTCGAACCTATTT
>NMRA01000375.1:427549-439407 GCA_002633005.1 Phoronis australis | reverse complement strand
GCAAGAATCAGCTGTAATTCCGATATACTTTCAAACTTCTGTGGCACTTTGCACGACCTCAGATGACTTCTGACGTATTTAACACGGCTAAATAAGGCCACATTTCCTCCGCGATCACACGTATGTAACGAAAATTGACCAAATGTCCAAATGTACAAGAAGGAAATTCCTCCATATTCTTTGCAGTGACAGGAAGTGCATGTAATCTCGAACCCTAAAGTGCTATTGGTAAAGTTAAACAAAGAATGGAGTGTTTTAGAAAATTGGGGTCTCAAAAATGAAATTTAAATTTTTGCGATATTGCATTGTTGATATTATATCATATATTTTAGGTGATATCTCTAAACTAAAAGAGTAGCCTCAACTCTCTTGTCAGTCAGAGCAAGGCCACATCAAAAGAATGCCCAAATTCGAGGGCCACGTTTAAAATTAAATATAAAAGAGACAAGTTTTTTTAAAAGCAATTATCAAAGTTCAATCTTAAAAGTGTCTACAAAGAGAATTTCAACTTCAAATATATTCCGATATAGAAGGTAGGTTAAGCAACATCTTGCCACTTGTGACTGGCCTGGAAAGTGGACTCGGAGTTTTCTCCCCTGCTGGAAATTTAATTGTACCTATGAGTTGCAAATTTCATTTTCTTACTAACCTTACATAAGTCTTTATGACCATCAATGTCAAACTTTGTCACCAGGTTTCCAAGTCTGATTTTTTGCCGTTCAAAAAATGCAGTTTTACTGACATGAAGAAATGCAAAATATGACTTGATAGCCAAATAGGTCATATCTCGGTAACCAAAGGTCATTGAGTGCAAATATTGCAGCAGTGTACTTTGGGCCAGCATCCCAACACATGCACAAAGTATTAGTTCTGTATGAATTTTTGAGTATATAGTGATTTTTCATTTTCATATGGTTTTATATGGAATCATTCTTAAAAAGTTCCTCTGGAGGGACTCTTAGATAACACAACCTTGTTGGGTCTCACTCTCTTTTTGATTTTAAGTGATATGCAACCTTTTGTAGTAAAGACTTGACCAGCGATGGGGATGATTGCTGATTTGTGACATAAACCAGATATACCACGAATGCAACTAGATCACACTCATCGATACAATTCGTCATTTTCCGTAAAAGTTTAAAATGTGCATTTATTAAGTAGAGTAGTAATGTATACGATAACGTTACACAGAAATGTACGAACTTCATATCGATTGAGCATGGTCATACCAAGGAGAGTACTACTCTCCTTGATCAGACCACGCACAATTTGTTATTTTCAATACGACATTACACACTGTAGTATGCATTAATGAAACATATTAGTATTAACGTACACGATAACGGCACGCGGAAATGGAGGAACTTTGTCTCGAGCAACATTGGTCAGACCTTAATTATTTTTAAATTTCATGTTTCTTTAGAACATCTGCATAGCGGCCGTACAAGCCATCGACGTATTTTGCGGCATCTAATGGCCATTATTAGGAAACAACTAAACACCCCCAGAAGCAAACCGTTTACATTGCATTCGTGGGCGCAGCTCAAAGCACTGCGTTGCTCTTGTATATATTCGCATCATTCATCTATTACGCCTAATGTTAATCTTGGTAACTCTCAACCAGGACCGTGTTTCAGGAAATTAAATAACAGCTTACTTCTTGAAAAAGACTACACGAATGAGATGGGAGAAATTATTGCTAATCACTACATGACGGAGAACAAAGAGGATGAAAAGATGTCTTGGGATTTTTTAAAAACGAAAATTTGACACAAGTCAATACAAATTTAAATACGCGTATGTTCTAGAAATAGACAATAGAAACAGTTATTAAAAGACCGAGTAGTTAAATACACATGTCGAAACAAATGCAAATTAAACCTAGAAATTTTGCAAACCCAAGTAATAAAAGGTATGATTGTTAGAAGTAAATCTCAGTGGGTGGAAGAAGGTAAAACAAATTCTGAATATTCTCTGAATCTTGAAAAAGCCACGGTTAAAACATAACGGAACTGGGAACAAATGGCGGATTGACCCAAGAACAAAACGAGAGCGCTCGGAGGAGCAACACTTGGCGAAGTTAACCCAAAAGACGAAGACGGAGATGACGCCGACGATGACGATTTTGATGGTGATAGTGGGGATTATGAGCAACACGATAACATTCATATGACCACTGAAGATGTCAGAAATCAGTAAGAAATAGGTTACTGTCTTGTTCAGTGAACCAATCACTGTGCAGTAAATCGCTCAACAAAGGAACAGCGTTATCAGAAAATCTCGAATAATTAGAAAAGTTAAGACGTCCTAGCAAAAAATAAAAAATATCTCATGGAAGTCCGTTTAAAACTTTATCGAACTGTACAGATTTCTGATCGGTTAATATACATGGCAAGAAAATCCCGGCACACAAAACTATTTGCAAAAAAACGCCAAATTTGACAATTTTCTCCCCGAAATAACCACTTTCCTGCAAGTGCTAGAAAGAGTCTGACTACAGATTCAGACTGCTCGTCCTCACTAGATTCTAACTATGTGGTCATAGTTAAATTCTTACCAGCTTCTTTTTGGAAAATTTGATCTGTCTGACAGCCACCTGAAATCGCACCCGGTTTCTAGGACAGCAGACGACAGGTCGGGGTTGATAGCAAATGACAGCCACCAGTTTGCATCAAAAGTAGGTAAAATTTGGCTTTTCTCATTCAAAAACACAAGTAAATAAGTTTCCTGGCAACAATTTTTGCCAACAATTTCCTCAAAACACCCGCCAAACCTGACACACGCCCTCAACATAAATTCTAGGGACTAGAAAATGCTCCGTGGCTGCGGACTGACTGTTCAGTGCTACCTACAGTCTTGAGCGACAATAGGCAAAATTAACGAGGATGATGATTGTGATGATGAAGGTGGCGATGATGAACAACATCATAACATTCATACGACGAACTTAGATGTCATAAATTAGTAAGAAATAAGCTACAGTCTTATTCAAATAAACTAAACCAACATCAATGCAGTAAGAGCGCTAAACAATGGAACAGCGCTATCAAAAAATCTCAAATAATTCAAAAAGTAGACGTCCTAGCGAAAAATGAAAAACATCTTCTGAAAGCCCGTTCCAAACTCTA
The DNA here is from genome assembly GCA_002633005.1 of Phoronis australis. Taxonomy (NCBI): domain Eukaryota; kingdom Metazoa; phylum Phoronida; family Phoronidae; genus Phoronis; species Phoronis australis. The sequence goes on along the minus strand of NMRA01000375.1, from coordinate 436,279 downwards.
TCTATATTATTAGTTTTGCTAAGTAAAAAATCTTGCTGTCAGACCAACATACTTGGCGGAACAATTCCGCCAAGTAATGAGCGACACTTGGTGAAATTAACTGAAAAGGCAACGACTGAGATGATGACGAAGATGATGACGAAGAGGACGAATATGATGATGGTGGGGGCGATGATGAACAAACATCATGACATTCATATGACGAACTTAGATGTCATAAATCAGTAAGAAATAGGCTAAAGTCTTTTTCAATTGAAGCATAAAGAAAGCGTCCAGCGGCTAAAACACCTTTTTGACACCAGAAATGTATGAATTGTTCATAAAAAATATTGTTTTTGCTTCGTACATACCACGGAAAGTAAGTAATTGCAACGCAAATTACACTGCTCATAATTCGTAGCCCCCTCGAGCGCCCCAGAAAAAATCTCAACCAATCAGCGTAAAGAGGTTCATATGACATCATCGTGGCCACGAAATCTCTGGGAAGCCACACTGCGTAACAGCTGAGTGCTATTTTTTGAACGTTCTGTACTTGTCGATCTTTGGGCTAAAATGCCTCTTTGCGTGGTGTGCGGGTGTAGCAATGTCAGCGACAATAGGATACATTTGCACAACTTCCCAACCGAGCACGCCGTGTGCCGTGCGTGGAATAGATGCGTATCCACGACAAGGACTGGCGACAAACTTTTCCGATCGGCAAGATCTGTTTTAGGCTTGGTGCAAAGCTGTAGGCTATACAAAATCTACAGCTTCGTGTCCATGTGGGTAAAAATGACTGAATAAAATCTGACTCAGAAATAGTGTCATTAAAAGCTGCACCGCTCTTTGAGTAAACCAAATTAATTACCGGAGTTGGAAGAATTATCGTCCTACCGCTCATCTAGGCCTACTGCTAAAATTGAAGTGCGCTCTTGCGTGTCGGCGTTTTGCGATTACGTCACCTGGCCTGAACAGTTTCTTTTCCCCCGGTTTATTCTTCTATCAACTGTTCTTTGCTGCCACGCGAATGCGTACTGTCACAACAAATTGCAGGAACTGGTTTCATTTCGTTACAAGTTATTAGCATTTTTAAGACCAGCAAACCGAATTTAGAACAAAATTTACTGCTACGAAGCTGTCATCATGTCCCAAAAGAAGTCGCAAAATTTTAGTACGGCGCGTGCGCGTGTCACGATCGTGCTGTTTTTAAAACGACGACATACTTTCTTTGTTACGTAACTCAAAAGGCGCAAAGTAATGTTAGAAAATTACGTTTATTAGATTGTTCTTCCCGTAAACAACTGCCAACGGGCAAGGTGAGTGTCTGAATTGTCAGTCTCCCAGATTTTGCATGCACCCCGGCCGTTGGTCGTTGGCCCTGCCATATAAGTTTCACGACGAGGTGACTAACACAACTCGTACCCGGCCTACATGTATATGAGATTTCGTGGTTTAACCATAGACTATACGGAGCTCAATTCACAGTGTTACCTTGCTGTATTTTGGCGATAGTCCTCAAACAGCTAGCTGGCTGGCTTCAAAACAAAATTTGCAGTGTGCACTTCGATGTTCCGTGTTACTGTTCCGGCCCAGAGTATAAGGAATCCGGCCCAAATCCGGAATATTCTGGCCTAACGGAATTCTGACACTGAATTTAAAACGTTCAATTGATTACAATTTCTTAAATTTGGTTAGGTTTTCATGCAATTCCGACTTTATTTCGTAGTTTTAATTTTTTACAGCCACTCACAATGTTGTGTTGCTACAGTGTATTAAATGTTCAATTTTTTAGGTTGACCCAGTAGACCGGGATCCCAGGTAGTTTGAAGTGGTTACCAGAAAAGTTGATCTAGCTCAATGTTCTAGTGTACAGTAATTCTCTTGGTTCTCCTGACCACACTCACCATAGCGAACCTGCCAGACGGCCATTTCCAAGCATCAGGATACCCCTAGAGCACTGTGGCACCAAAGAAAATTGGTTACCTTTTCCTGCCCAAAAAAGCTCTGGGATCCAGGTCTAGAGTCAAAATGGCGGCGATTAGGCTACGGGTTGCAGCATTTCAAGGCAATTTTGAAAATTGAGTTTCTAATATAAAGTTTTCAATGAATTTGATTATTTAATTGCTTTGTGCGAAAACATCAAGCTGATATGTGTTGTAACGTTTCCAAGTATTTTGCACCAAATTAAATGGCCTATTGTCGCCTATACCAATACGGGACACTCACTCGACAGCCGCCCGTATTGAAATCGCGCAGCGTTCACACCTTGGGCTTCAAAAGGACATGAATCCTAAGTTCCTAACATCAAAGTTTTTGTATCAAGCAAATTACTCTTTAAAATACACATTGCGAAATTGCTGATAACAATTCAGACGAAGCGTTTTGTTTTTCAGGCTGTTTCGACGGCCCCAGTCACTGCCGGGGATTACCATACGGGCCCGTAATAGAATACGTGCTAAATAATTGAATAAAAAATTCTAAAGGAAATAATTTTGATCAATTTTAATATTAACTGACATGAAATGAAAAATTAGTGTGTTTCCTTGATTTTCCACGTATTTTGCACTAAAGTAAATGGCCAGTCATCGCATCGCTGATTCCGATACTGTGGAGACACGGTGAAAGCCAAATTCGTAGTAACGATGATGTCATAAACTTCGATTGACGCGAGCGCCGTCTCAAGTTTTTTTGGCGCTAAATGTGGTTCGTGATGGGGCTACTGTATTGTCGAAGGCCTACTTAATTAAGGACTGGGGTATGTAATGTATTTTAGATATAAAAATAGTCATTTTGGCACCATACTTGGCCTTTAGCCAACATCAATGCAGTAACAGCGCTCAACAAAGGAACAGCGCTATCAGAAAATCTCGAATAATTCAAAAAGTAGACGTCGTAGCGGAAAATGAAAAATATCTTCTGAAATCCCGTTCAAAACTCAATTGAAAGTATCACACAATTCCGTAAATTATTCGAAAAAAATGAAATTTTGCGTTTTTATAAGAAATTCAAAGTCAAATAACTCGAAAACGGTAAGTCTGAGAAAAATTGTTAGAGGTAATTTGAAAGGCTATACTTCAAAGAATCCACATGCAAAAATTCACGTCATTCTCTCTTCCCGTTTAAAATGGCACCCCAGCACGACTGCAAATAGGTCAACATGGGCCAAATCCGCCATCTTGGAAGCAACTTCCGGTTTTTTAGATCCGAATAATAGAATGTCATAAGAAACTAACACCTGCAAAAATTTGGAGGAATTGCCTCTATAATGCGCCCTCTACAGTAGAAAATGTTTTTTTCCAAAGTCGAGGTGCGCATGCGCGATTGCCGATATTTCCGCCATCTTTAACTGGAAGTTAACAATTTCCGGTACATATTTAACACGTGTCTTCTACAATAATTGTACTGATTTTCAGCCCTGCACGTACAAAATATAGCCTCCAGGAGCATTTGAATCTTAAAATGAAAAAATGGCGCCATATCCGCCATCTTGGATCCGATTATGACGAAAAACAATAGGCTTCCAGAACGTTGGAAACTACGTGTTATGTGTAAATTTTTTGATGATCGGACGGAAATTGCGACCTGTATCGTGCGAACAAACAAACAAAAAATGAAACCGCTCCGAGGAGCGACACTTGTCGAAAATAACAAAAAAGACGACGATAGAGATAACGAATATGACGACGATGGTGACGATGATGAACAATTCAAGTAATTATAACATTCACAAGACGAACGTAAAGGCCAGACATCAGTAAGTATAGGCTAAAGTCTTGAGCGACACTTGGCGAAGTAAACTCAAAGACGACGACGCAGATGATGGCGAAGATGACAAGTATGATGACGATGGTGATGATGCTGCACAACATTATAACATTCATATGACGCACTTAGATGTCATAAATCAGTAAAAAATAGGCTACAGTCTTGTTCAATAGAAGCTAAACCAATATCAATGCAGTAAGAGCGCTTAACAAAGGAACAACGCTATCAGAAAGTCTCGAATAATTCAAAAAGTAGAAGTCCTAGCAAAAAATGAAAGATGTCATCTGAAAGACCGTTCAAAATTCTATCTAAAATAATATTTTCACGCACTTTCGTAAATTTTTCGAAAAAATTAAATTTTGCGTTTTTCTAAGAAATTGAAAGTCAAATAACTCAAAAACAGTGACTCTTAGAAAAAATTGTTAGAGTTCCTTTGAAAGAATATACATTAGACAATCCACATGCAAAAATTCACGTCATTTCCTTATCCCGTTTTAATGGCACCTCAGAACGACTGAAAATGGGTCAACATGCGCCAGATCTGCCATCTTGAAAGCAACTTCCGGTTATTGGGCTTTATATAATGGCAAGTCATTAAAATCTAATATCTGGAAATTTTCGAAGGAATTAGCCCTATATGCGCCCTCTACAGGAGAAAACGTTTTTTCCCGAAATCGAGGTGCGCATGCGCGATTGCCAATATTTCCGCCATCTTTGAACGGAAGTGAACAATTTCCGGGGTACCTGCAGAGAAAATCCAGTCCAACAATAGTGCCAATTTTCAGCTTTGTAGCCTCCAGAAGCCTTTGAATCTGAAAATGCAAACAAAATGGCCGCCACAGCCGCCATCTTGGATCCGATTATGACGAAATACAATAGGCTTCCAAAACTTCCGGAACTACGTGTTATGAAAAAATTTCGTGATGATCGGATGAAAATTGCGATCTGTATCGTGCGAACAAACAAATGAAAGCGCTCCGAGGAGCGAAACTTGGCGAAATTAACCAAAAAGATGACGATCAAGATGATGACGAACACGACGAATATGACGACGATGGTGGCGAGGATGAACAAAAGAAGTAATAATAACATACACATGACGAACGTAGAAGTCCGAAGTCAGTAAGAAAAAGGCTACAGTCTTGAGCGACACTTGGCGAAATTAACGGAAAAGACAACGACGGAGATGATGACGATGACGACGAAAATGACGATGGTGGTGGCGATGAGAAACAACATCACAGCATTCATATGACGAACTTAGATGTCATAAATCTATAAGAAATAGTTTACAGTCTAGTTCAATTGAAGATAAACCAACATCAATGCAGCAAAAGCGCGCAACAAAGGAACAGCGTTATCAGAAAATCTCAAATAACTCGAAAAGTAGACGTCCTAGCGAAACATGGAACACACCACCTGAAACCCGTTCAAAATTCTATCTTAATTGATGGTATCGCCTAATTTTTTGAAAAATTGAAATTTTACGTTTTTTATGAAATTCATAGTCTAACAACTTGAAAACGCTAAGTCTGAGAAAAAAATTGTACATGCCATTTGAAAGAGTATACCTGAAAAAATCCACATGCCAAAAATCACGTCTTTTTCTCTTCTCGTTTAAAATTGCACTCCAGAACGACTGAAAAGGGGTCAACATTCGCCAGATCCGCCATCATGAAAGCAACTTCCGGTTTTTTGGCTTTGTGTAGTAGCATGTCATAAGAAACTAATGCCTGTAAAAATTCGAAGGAATTTGTCTTATAATGCGCCCTGTACAGGAGAAAACGTTATTAGGCCAAAATCGAGGTGCGCATGCCCGATCACTGATATATCCGCCATCTTTAACCGGAAGTAAACAATTTCCTGTATACCTCTAGTGCACATCAGGTCCATTAATTGTGCTGATTTCAGCTCTGTACGTAAAAAATTGTAGCCTTCAGAAGCCTTTGAATCTTAAAATGAAAACAAAATGGCCGCCACAGTCGCTATCTTGGATCCGATTTTGACGAAAAACAATAGGCTTTTAGTACTTCTGGAACTACGTGTTATGTGTAAATTTCGTGATGATCGGACGAAAATTGCGACCTGTATCGTGCGGACAACCAAAAAAAACGAGAGCGCTCGGAGGAGCGACACTTGGCGGAATTAATAGAAAAGACGACGATGGTGAGGACGACGACAATCATGACGATCAAGGCGGCAATTATGAATAGCACCATAACATTCATTTGACTAGCGAAGAAANAAGGCGGCAATTATGAATAGCACCATAACATTCATTTGACTAGCGAAGAAATCAAATAGAGAGCATACAATCAACTACAATAAAGAACAATAGATGGCGCAACATGACGGACGAGTCATGCTTTGTTCCCACATTCCAAAATAGGTGGCGCTATGTGACAGTCTGCAGAGCAAAGTTAAAAGTATTTGGCCTGGAATTCCAGTCTACAGTAGGACAGTGCTGGCTGGGTCAGTCGGGGTCAACTAGGCATAACCAAACCAAAGTGAACTGAAAGCCAGCCAGCTGCGTGCTTGCATAGCTGACCGAAGGAACAACAGTATCCGAAAATCTCCAATATTTCAAAAAGGAGAGATCGTAGCGCAAAATGTAAAATATCTTATGGAAGCCCGTTCAAAACTCTGTCTAAGGTGATATTTTGGCAAAAATCCAAAAAATTTCGAAACAATTGAAAATTTGCGGGTTTTTTTCTGAAATTCAAAGTCAAATAACTCGAAAACGGTAAGTCTGAGAAATACGCTCTCACAGACATTTTGAAAGGCCATACTTAAAGGAATCCACATGCAAAAGTTCACGTCATTTGCTCTTCCCGTTAAAAACGCTACAGCAGAACGATTGAAACCGTGTGAACATGCGCCACATCCGCCATCTTGAAAGTGACTTCCGGTTCAATAAATTTTTACAAAAGCTTATTAAACTCAACAAACACGTGACCAGTTTGAAAGTGATTGCTTTGCAAATGCGCCTCTACAGGAGAAAACGTTTTGGCCATATTTCGGGGTGCGCATGCACCACTTCCAATTTTTCCGCCATCCTTGACTGGAAGTCAACGATTTTCTGCACAGTTGTAACACATGCGTTGTAGTATAATCGTGTTGATTTTCAGCCAGGTACATTAAAAATGCGGCCTCTACGACCATTTGATTGTGAAATCGGATACAAAATGGCCGCCACGTCCGCCATTTTGTATCCAATCATAACCAAAAACAATAGGCTTCCACGACTTTCCAATCTACACGTCGTGTGCAAATTTCGTGCGGATCGGCCGAAAACTGCGACCAGAATTCAGCCAAGTAAAAATAAAAAAACTTGACGACAGAGCAACATACTTGGCGGAAGAATTCCGCCAAGTAAAAACTTGGTGGAAGACCGACATACTTGGCGAAATTTAAAAGTAAAAACAAACTTGATGGCAGAGCAACATAGTTGTCGGAATTTGAAGAATTCCGCCAAGTAAACAGATACAAAACATTCTCTGATAAATTTACTCTGACTAGTGGGAAAGTATTGAGAGATGATCTTTCCGTATTATTAGAACAAGAGATCACAAAGGAGGAGCGCTTTGACGCTTTAAAACAATCCCAAAACAATAAAACATCGAGCAATGGTGGTTTACGATACGAATTTTACAAATGCAAGTTTTAAAAAATTGAAAAACAAGAAAATGAACAAGTAAGGGGAAAATTGTCGTTGTTAAAATTGTTGATTCTTGTCATATCTGNTGTGTGTGTGTGTGTGTGTGTGTGTGTGTGTGTGTGTATGTGTGTGTGTGTGCGTGTGTGTTTGTAATTGCATCAACTATGACTGTTTTTAATTGTTTCTATGATAATTCATTTGTGCAATATTTACTTGTTGCCCAACTGTTAATTCGATTTCTGAGCAGTGAATGTTAGCTACAATATTTACCTGTACCCGTAAAATAAAATTTAAGAAATGAAAAGTATACGTATCTCTCACGCTAAGCGGTATTGTGAGACCAATTTTGCGAGAATAAAAGGCCAGGTTAGATTTTCATTCTTTGAGCAGAAAAATAAGTATAAGTGCTGGTCTATGTAAGCATATGATTATATTCCAGATGAAATACAGAACGAAGACTGTAGCGGACAATCTTTTAGTGGTACTTCAAACACTCCTGAGTATGCGACTTCTCCAAGGGTCACTTTTTCGGGTAAAACAGGGAACGTCCAGATTGGAAACTATAACACAATGAATGTTAATCAATGCGAAGAAGACATAGAATACGTTAGGGCCGAGCATGAACAAAAGGGACGTTCAATCCCAAAGGGACCATCTGGTCAGGAACAGGGTGTGTCATCAGATGGGAGCTCCGAAAGCACAATCAAAGAAGGTAATGACACAGTCTCATTATTTAAACATAGTACTCGTAAATTAATGTTACTTTTGTCTCCTCTCAAACTTTCAAGACATTACATGTACACATTCTTTAAAAGTCCAATTCTGTCATCGTATACAATTGTAAGAACAGTTTTATTAAACAGTTCATGTGACACTGGCGGCCGCTTAGTCCTTCGGTTTTATATAGCAAGTCAGTAGTCGCTTTTGTCCAAACTGATTTTTATTAAACTATTGTAAGATTTTTAGGCAGACGAGCGCCATTGTTCCACAGGTATGCCTTGCACAGATGACATGTTCTCCGAGCAATGTCAATGACGACCAATGCATTGTTCGTCCACAGTCACCATGAAATGTGGCTTATGTTATTCTATTATTATACCGCTTGTGAAGAACCACCACCAGTGCCAATAGACAACAGAAAGCAGGAGGATGAGACGAATGAGGACGAGACATTTAAATTGCAATGTAGTGGTTATACGAATATTCCTTTTTTTGATCGAGTCCTGTTAGAACAAACAGAAACTATCAATTTATTATTGATTAAAATCGTCACGTATATCATGTGTAGTAGACACAGTGTCACTAGAATCTAAGATCTTCGGACTCGT
>NMRA01000375.1:397243-427542 GCA_002633005.1 Phoronis australis | reverse complement strand
CCCCCCCCCCCCCGTCTTCCTTTATACCTCCTTCCCTGTTAGCAAGCAGATAGCGCACATGACGTTGGCAAAAGGCTCACAACTTGAAAGACACGAAACACACAATTCAACTAATCCAACGATTCACACTAATCGCTGCGCCAGCTGCAGGCGAACAGATAACGTACATGACGTCAGCAAAGGGCTCACAACTTGAGAAACACGGAAACGTTTATCAACTATTCCCACAAAGGGTGGTTCAGCAACAGGTTCACGATTACTTAAGGTAGGTGGATACACAAAAAAATTAATTTTGACTGTTTTTTACACTTTTATGTCATCCTAATCTTTAATTCTTGATGCACAGTATACTAAAGAAAAATAAAATCATTATGAAAATCCAAAGTTGTTTTTTAGCTATATTTGACCAAGCCTCAGTAAGTCATATGGCTTGAGTGCTCACCTGCTCAGTGATTGACAACTGGGGCGGAGCTTATATACAAGGACACTAGCTCTAATCTAACCCTGTCAACAAGCATTGCGTAACCGGGCAATCGAGAGTGATGTACCAGCTGATATTGGTGTTGTAGCAAGACCAAGAATAAAACAATTCTATTCTTGATCATGTGAAAGTTGGTAGTGAAATGGTGAACTAGCTCCTGTTCCGAGCCTGAGCCTGTTTGTCTATCTGCAAAAACATTAAGTTGAGTACGCCAAGCCCTACCAAAGCCATCACTGCACTCACTCTTGAGGAGTCCGTGCAGAAATTGTGCATGTATAAGAGAAGTCGGTAATATAAGGTCAGGTGTCTTGCGAGAGGACGCTGAGTGTCGACGTGGGTGGTGTTGCACGATTCGGTGAGAGTGCATGCACCCGCTGTGAAGACAAGCCGCGCGCGCGACACATGGACAACTACTTGCCGTCAGAGTAGAGTCTTCGCAGATAAACCGTGCTTCTGTGCTGGGAACGCGCCGTGGAGAAATTATGCTGTCAAACCCAGAGGATTTTTAACTTGCCACTGGCCGTAACCCAAAGAATTAGAGAAATGACCCAATGTTCAACATAACAAAAAATTTTCTAGTGCATAGATTCAAACGTAACCCTGAATTAAAACTCATGATATTATACAATTCTAGAGGAAAGCAATATAAGAAACTTAAGTAACTTGAGAACCTCACCCAAACGGCGCTATTTGCGCAGAAAGTGATATTTTCTTATCCCAAAGTCCATTCGGTACAGGCACGTAAAAATGTTGAACCATTACTATGAAAGTAGTTCTTTATCCTCGTCGCCAATATTGTTATGTAGGCAGTAACGCGGCGATTTGATATAACATATATATTGGTTGATGATAATATTGGAAAACTAACAAACAGGTCTGTGTAATATAGTTAGAGAGTCTTTTACAAACTGAGTGGAGAGTTCAGATGAGTCGTATAAACAATCAACACATGGTTTTAATGTGTGATCGGCACACCAGTACAGCAGACAATAGATCAACGCTAAGCTCCGCCCACGTGACAGCCATATTTGTTTTGGTCGTCTGTCGTGCTTCACAAGTTCGAAAAATGATTAAAATTACACTGTTAACAAACAGGTGTGTCACATTTTCTAAATATGAAGTAAATATAAGCTTTATTTCTAGTACTTCAACAAAAATTGGAACATAATGACCACGCATTCTGAACGAAATTTGATCTCAAGTGGCAATCGATGACCGCTTAACTTCAAAGCCGTTTTTCTCGGCTCGTGATTTCAGGATAGTGACAAGATTCTCGGGCTTATTTTTCCACAACACGTGGTTCAATTTTTACGAAAGTTGCAAATTTGAAATCCTCTAGGACTGAAGTAAAATCGCGTGCCAGGGTTTTTTGATAAATGGACCAGATTTTTAGTTATTAGACGGAACGTGACCAAATGACAAAAAGTGGCGTGCTTGCCCCATCTCACACACAAAAAATGCCACAAAATCAAGATCATAATGATTTTGTACATATATTTGGTATGGATAAGTAGAATATTGCGTAAGGAAACAGTTGATGATAATCCCTGTGCATTTTAAAAAGAAATTCGAGGTAAAATTGGATTTTTTGGAAATTAAAAAATTCGATTTTTTTATAAAACGAACTACAAACAAAACTTTTTTTCGATTTTTGTCACTTTCAGAGTCATGTCTAACTAGCTAAAACTCCCTTTTACTCATTTTAGTTAAGAACCTGGAGATTTGATCAGTGTACATGTATACACCTACCTTAAGATTGTCAAAGATGTAGCATTGTAAAAATTCAAAGGAAGGAAACACTACAGTCGATGGACCTGTAAATACTCTGGCTGATCTGTTAAAACCAGTGGGGGTATATCAGCACAGCTGTGTAGGGAAGTAGGCTTGTATGTTGTTGCAAGCTTTGCTTGCACAAGAACTGCTGCGTGAACAGCACATATCTAAATTTACCTGAATTGAATTTTTGTCCCGCCACCGATCATGATCCTGGGTCAGTGGATTGAGTAGGTACAGCTACATGGTAATGGTACATTGTTCCTTTTGTTTAGCCACTAGATTTTTTGGTCTGCCAGGAATTCTCAGGGTGGCCAACACATTTAGATGATTTCTGACCATTGTACTGTTTCTTTTTCTTGAAATTGTGTACTTGATCTAAATGTATGTTTCTGCATTTTATTTACCATTATAGATTTTTGTTTGTTAATGAGTATTTATTTCTGACATTTGAGCCCCTGTTACAGTTAGGCTGGTTTTATTCACTTATCTTTCTGCCTGGGTTGTAAAGCCACATTCCGTCCAGGAGAAAAAAATTTGATTGAGACCATTTACCTCTATAAACTTTTCTCAATTTGTTCCTTATCCAGATTGGAGATGATTTCTGGAATTGCAGCGAATTAACAGTTTGCTATTCCCCGAGACCATGCTGGGTGTATAAAATTACACACTATCTGACAAGCCATCTTATAGAGCCAGGTCTCAACCGATTGCATATTGCCAGTTCTTTTGAAATTCTTAAATTGCTCAAAACTTACCAGGAAATAATGCCTATTTAGTTGTCTAAATCAAAAGTTGTTTTATGTGATTGTAGGAGGGTTTATGTCCACTACAAATGATATTTTGTTGAAGGACTGAAAAGGGTTGGCACATTAGTTCTGATGACTCCTTGGTTTTTGGTGAATTGGCCATTTTTTGGTTCCCATGAGTAATTTTGTAACTGGTCTAGTATGTATGTACAACTGTAATCGCAGGGCAATTATAATACAAACCATGTTGCAAAAGCAGTTTTTCCATGTTCATTTCATAGCAATAATGCAGGCAGCCCATATTATACAACACAAACAGGCACGTAATCTACATCGTCTCTTCTTTTACCTGCTTTCAACACCCGTAAAATTTTGAGGGACCTTCATAGGTTTCTGAGTTATCTGAGGCCGACTAGCCCAAACCTTTGGAACTTTTGTTTTTTGTTGTGCCGTTTTTTTCCCTTCACTGAAGATGGCCTTAATTGCCACGGGCCTGGGGTTGTGGGCCTCCCTTTCCGCACCCTCTCGACATCCCTAACTACTGTATGCATTTGATTTAGTTTGCAACGTGTATTTATCCAAACTATTCGATGTGGAAACCACGATTCATTAATTGAGAGAGGTTGGCATTTGAAAACAGACTATGTTGATAGAATATGCCCTTTCTATTGCAGACGAATTGCATTTTACATTTCACATTGACAAAACACTGACATCCAAATGTATGTCACACGCAAAACCACAGACACAAAAATCGAAAACTTTATACCTGTACATATAATGCAGTCAAAACTTGAAAACACATGTAGTACTAGTTGTACTAGTAATACAGATATATTGGGCATCTTGTGGAAAAATGGCAATTTTTATCAGTAATCGGAAAAGCTACGCGACATGCATTTCCCAATGATCCGGTTTTGTTATATTTTCAAATAGTTTATTGTCCGTTTGATACAAAGAATGACGTGAAGCAATAACGTCATTTCTCACATGACCTGGAATGCGTTACGACACGATTGGTTAAAAACACCTAGTACGCAATTTTTTGATATTACACGGACGAATCACAAAGTAGTGCACAGTAGAAATCCACACGCCTTACATTTTATCGTCTACCAAACACTTATACCAACAACTAAACAATGCCGAAATTCCGTGGAGCTGACAAGGTTGTGATTGACAAATCGGGTGTATGTACTCCCAGATGGAAGGAGATGCAAACAACAACTTATACGGACATAAGAACAGCCACTCAGTGAATAATTACCCAATCCTCAATCAACATTTTAAACTCCACCTCGCTCAAACAATCCAGCATGCTTCAATATGATATCCTAAGCATCCACTGTCATCATGTACGTACTCCCCATTTGCTAAGTGTTGTTGTCTCAACATCAAAGAGTTTTTATTATAATCTAACTTGAACGTTTGTTATAGAAGCTAAATGCGATTTACAACTTTTAAGTTTAAAATAAAATTTTTAACAATAAGTAACACAGTGGCAGATCTAGGATATCACAAGAGGGGCCTACATTTAGTCTGTAAACATTTGCGCAAAGCACGATTGTAGATGCGCATAGCACCGAATGGGGGGAGGTCGGAAGGGGAGTTTAGCCCCCCACCTGCTCAGGGAATATTTTTCCTCTAAAGATCAAGCATTTTTCTTGATTCCTGAAGTATTATCCAAGAAAAAAACACGGAGAACGTGTCAAGCTTGAAAAACTGCAATAAGCCGACTCGAACTCACGACCTGGCTAATAGAGAGCGCGATCTTTACTGCTGCACCACCACAATTTCACACGTAATTTAATACGAAAAGACCTACTTGTTTATGGTCCACAGCGTTTGCGTGCAAAACCTACTTGTTTTTGTAATGATTATTACACTTTTTGTACTTTGTGCAATCAATTCGTAACAAATTTGTTGTATTTAAAATAGTCTTCAATTGCCCAAAAGACCAAATCCTTTTTTGTGTTGGCATTAATGACGCGATTAATTTGGAAAACGTCTTAAGTTAAGGTTTGAAAAAGAGAGAATTATGAGTTTCTGAGTGATTCACTAAGGCTTCCATTAAAATTCATATCTTACTAGCAGCTTTTGTTTTTTCATCGTCACTCAGACTCCATTTTCTTTAAAAAATGAAGTAATTTTCTTCATTGCACAGAGAAGCAGACGACGGAAACGGAGTCGTAGTGCGTAGCGCCACTGCCGGTCGCCTGGGATATCGCGGGAGAACCTTTACTTGGCCATCGTTCCGTTACGATTGCGCCGTGTACCGAATTTGACACGTGAAATTGAATCTGAAATCTCCCCCCCCCCCCTCAAATACACTAAAACTGCACACATTTAAATCTTGTTTCAGCCGTATAATGTTAATTACCGGGGTTAATTAATAAACTCAACATTTCCCTACGTTCTTGCTGTTTTATTTTTTGCGGCAGCCAGGGGGGCCTGCCCCCCACCCTAAATCCGCCTATGTAACAGGGTTTATTTTACATTACGCAAGCGTGCTTTTACAAAAGTTGCGCCATGTCGGTTGTTATGTGGTCGGGTGGTAGTAGCATTGCTAAAAGTACTCACGATACTAACAGTTCTCTATTTCAAAATTTTGAACATCTTTTAAATACCGTAAGTATTATTTTGCTTTCGATGTACTGGACAGTAAATTAGATGCGAGAATTTCCCGTCGCAATACAATAACAGGAAACTACACCAAATAATTTAGGAAAGTGGCGCCTCCTCTAGGATAGCACGGAAGAAAATGTCGGTTGGATGCGAACCAACTACTGGTGTCAGTTGCATCAAAGTAGTCACTTACACGCAATATGCCCCTAACTTCGTTGAGGGGCCCCAAATACTCCTGTCCGTTGTATCAAATATAGCCATATACACAGAGTATGCCCGTTATTTAGTAGATGGGGTGATAGTATACAAACTTTCTCTCAGCAACAAAATGCATTAAGATGCCCGTTATTTAGTAGATGACGTGGGATCCGAGTTCAGACAGCTGAGAGTCCCTATAAACAGTGCTGATCAAATCAAGCAGAAAATGCAAAACTCAAGCCTGTGAATAGCAGAATGCTTAATTGTTGTGTACACATAAATACAGGGCATGTAGGTGTACAAGTCAACAGGTACTGCACCTACCATGAGTGACATTCAGTTAGAAAATTCAACAATCAAATTGTCTTCGGCTCTTGACATTTTTTCCTAAGCCATGTCATGCGCATTAATAAAGGCTTCAAGTTCACAGTTATCAAAACTAAATGTATGTAAAATTCAACTCTGACCACAAGTGGGGCCTCAAACTTCACTAATCAAATATTCTGTTTATCTTGACATGTTTTTGAAGCCATTCTCTGTGCACTAATTCATGCACCAACTTTAGAATAAAGCATTTCATTTCCATACAGTCTCCATCCAGGATTATAAGGGATCTATATTTGTTGTAAAGAATTCACTTTAATCTTTTGTTACTACATTTTCCTTGGTATCAGTGTGATCACTTATTCTATTATGAGTGTTCANTGCACTAATTCATGCACCAACTTTAGAACAAAGCATTTCATTTCCATACAGTCTCCATCCAGGATTATAAGGGATCTGTATTTGTTGTTAAGAATTCACTTTAATCTTTTGTTACTACATTTTCCTTGGTATCAGTGTGATCACTTATTCTATTATGAGTGTTCACTCCAGATTAATCCTTTGTTCGCCCATCTACAGCTCAATGGCCTACCCAACCTAGTCTATTGTGTGGGGTCATATCACTACATGCTCATTAAGTTTCTGTTTACAAACATTGTATCTTTTAGACAGCACAAACGATCAATGAGTGATTGTATATGGACGATAATAGACCTATAGTCCTGTAAAATTTGACAGTGAATGAACACTACAGTTGTGATGATCCCATTGTTCCATGCATGGGAGAAACACCCAATTAATTGTAATTACCCGAACCCTAAATTGTAGCAAAAATATCTGCCTGTGCTTACTGACGAATTTTCAAAATGCATTAACAAATAACTTTCGTTAAAGACAAACACCACGGCGGTAGTCAGCTGGAAAAAACAACCAATTAAGGTTTCCGATTTGTAAAAACCGATGAACTAATAAGATAAAAACTACCAACATAAGGTACGATTGAAGATAAGCGACCGTGGGTATTGATCTACTCTATTGATTTATAAACACTGAACAAAGTTGACAACAGCACACGGATTGAAAAAATATTAAAAGAATATCACATGGATTATTCTTTTAATATTCTTTCAATCTTGTTAAACCAGAGTTTTAACTCGGACACAGTTAATGTATATTTAAATTGTGCCCTCTCAGTTTCATGACTTGACAAAAGAGTAGAATAGTTATATAGTCAGTGCAACCTAACTTGTCCATATATTCCAAATCTTCAATTTGGCTATCATCATACAGTATTTGCACTTTAGTGTATACTTTATGGCTTGAGTTTTAATAAAAACTAAACTTAAACTAATGACACCTGTAGTGAAATGTTTAGTGTAGCTGTGATCTGGAAAATTTATTGATGGGTTCACAATTAACTGGACTAATTAAGTTTCGCCGGCAATCAAAATATACCACTGTTTTGGTGCTTGAAGTTTAAGAATAAATTAAAAGATATCGACCAACTCTTTCCCGATAAGAGAAAAAGACAGGAGCATTAAAAATGAAATTACAAAATCTGGTTTGAACCATATTTAAAACCATCGTTTCTTTGGGAAATGGCCCATAGTCAAGTTAAAAACAAATTAACTTTTTAGTAGTTTTGAGATATTTAATTCAACAAGTTAAAACTACTATCCACAGTTGCAATCCATAAACAGTCTCAGCTGCAACTCCACAACCAACTTAGGTAAAATAACAAGCACCATTGTTGAGACAGCATTGCTACCTATTACCTTTCAACTTCATTAGCTCAGATCTACATCAATACAAAGGTCGAGCTGCAAGGCATCATAAAAGTTGTCTGGGGCTAAGGGAATCTGAGAAGTGACCAGTATAAGCAAGAAGTTCTCCACATGAACTCATGAGCTGTAGCAGCAAAGGTCTGCTTTTCATTTTCAAATCATCTGAAAATGGAGACAAAAAGCAAAATATTTTGTATTTGATTGTGCTTTTATTTTGGTTTTAAACCAGTTTCACATTCAGTTTTTTCAATTATTTTATATCTGATATTTTACGAACACCTGTTATTTTCAATATTTTCCACTTTAAAAACAAAACTGATTTATAAGATTTTCTTTTTGAACATGTTTTACTTTTCCAATGAACTTCTTTTCCTTAAAAATATATTGTTTTCTTAGTCATTAAATTAAAATTTGCTATTGGATGTTGGATGTCAACCAACTAACCAACTATCTGCCCTTTGTATAGCTTCATGATTTGACCACCAGTTGGGCAGCTATTAGACGTTCAATGTCAACCAACCGAACTATCTATCCCTTGTATAACTTCATGATTTGACCACCAGGTGGGGCAGCTATTGTATGTTGGATGTCAACCAACTAACTACATGTTAGCTGTGTATGTCAGCGATCATTTTACCACTAGGTGTTGCAGTTATTGAATGTTGGATGTCATCCAACTAAATCTTAGCTGTATTTGCCAGTGACCGTCTGACCACCAGATGGAGCAGCTATTGGATATTGAATGTCAACCAACTAACTACATATTAATCCCATGGACCCTGCACATGGCATGATAACCAAGATTTGTTGCTCTTGCTTTCAGTTCTCGTTGGACAGCGTCACGAACAGCACCAATATTGTATTTATAACTTCCCCTACTTATGACTCGGCTTTTTAAGATGCGCCTTCATTGTCTTAAACTTTTGTTCATGATTTTTGCAGTAATTTTAGAATTTCCAAGTGCTTTAATCCAAGGTTAGGATAATCTTCAATCAAGTCATCCCTATTTCCCTGAGTATCTCGTAGAAGGTAATCAAATGTTCAAGACATTGCGCAAATACATGTAAGGTGTAGTGTTTTCAACCCGTGTGAAAATGTTGACCTTTAGGTCTACACTTTTTTGGCATCATCATCAAGTCCTGCTAACGTACAGCGAAACACAGACGAAAATCGTCTGGGTATCTCGAGATCCTGAAATAATTAATTCCGGATACCAAGTTCCCGAGATAACTAAGCCATGGTCTCGAGAACTCGCGATGATTAAGTCGGAATCTCGAGATCCTGAGGTAGATAGAAAAGAAAATTGTGGTGTCATCTTTGGACCACCGTAAAAATACTATTGTTGCCCAAAATGTGTTTATGATAGTTTCATTATCTAGTAAAAGATAGCATTAGCAGCGTGAGGCAATTTCATTAAAAACAATCATTTGCGTGAGAACAAATAGACCACGGCTGCAACGTGCACTGGGTGGGTTTTTAAATTCGCAGTATTTGCTTGATTATGTAAAGAGTCTTGCTCGACCGGTTTGAATTGTTCATGAACGTACACCTGGTTAAGGTTTTGAATTTTGAAAATCGTAGTCGTGGAAATCTCTTCTATCAAGTTTGTTGTTCGTATGAAGTCTTCGAGGTTGTGCACCATTGATAAAAACTTACAGAGAAGAACTTTCTTCGTTGAGCAAATATTTTTAATATCTCTCTTTTTACTTTTACCGAATGATGTGAACATGCTCGTCGGCAGGATTTTCTCAGTGCACATTGTATTGAAGTTACGATCGAGTACTAGATTTAAAGGAATTTCAATCCACCAATCTACAACCAAAACGTGCACTGTATGAATAACATATTGGTGATAACTTTCAATTTGAAAATTAAAAAAGCCTTCACATCACTATATGCTGGCAAGTATACCGAAAAATGCCGTTTTGTATGTTGATCGGTTTTAAGGCATTTACACCCTACTTTTTGGGACCTCTCGCAGCTATATAGGTACATGTAGTTCTAAGGCCCGTCTTACGCTCTTGCCGTACAGTCACCACGCACACTCAACGTGGTAGTCTGTGGCTTATGACTGTCAGCAACATAAAGCGTCCCCTAATCGTCGTGTCCACGAACCTGTCATCTGGTACGCAAATATATAGCCATTTGGCGGTGTTGGGTGGGTATCGCCCAGGTGATTATGTAAAGCGCTTGAATTCTGAACCTATTTTGAAGTTATTAGCAACTTGTTATTATTGTATTTAGTAGTGCCAGTAACAACTACAACAAATTTGTTGATATTGTTGCTCATCTATATCCTATGCGTAACGGGAATGCTGGGGCTGGATCTTGTCCGTGGGGAGGGAGTTTGATCAAGTCCCCTGAACCCCCTGGCTACGTCCCTGGGATGGATCACAAGCCAGCTGATGGAAATCGACTAAAGAAATGTGTCGTACAATTGTGAGCATGTGACTTGGGCATTCGAGCTAAAAGAAAGCCACCAAATTCGTCTCATCGCCTGGCGGGGCTTTTTCCCAAAAGTGATAGAGACATGAGCGTCGTTAGAATGCGATTTTATCATTCAAACAAAGTTTCAAATGGGCTTAGCGTTAGGTAACAGTCCCATTACTATCACACGGGAAATTAAAAGATTTGCCGGAAACAGGAAGAAACTTGGTACTCGCGGCTCACTTCTACCATCGGCTTTTCATGAGCAACACTGATACACAGTCCTTTCTTTCAATCCATCTTCTTGTAGCATCAAGCGATTCAATGGAGCAAGAGGGTTCAGTAACGCTACTACCTACGCTGGGACCTCGCTAATAATCAAGACTTCGCGAGATTACGGGAGAATTTGCCGTGTACATAAAATGAGAACATGTGATTTTGGCTAGATTTTCGAGGCGCGAGACACTGATCTTCTGAACTCTATTTAGGTTCAAAAGTATGTAAAGTTCCAGCTCCCACACGGTTCTTTATTTGGAAGATACAGGTATAGACAGCACCTCCAAGATCGGTTTTCATAAGTTTTGAGGGAACACCTAGTTAGACCAGCAATGTCTCAATCAACAAACCAAGTTTCTTTGTATTAAAAGCTAAAACGTTCGAAGAAATTCAATTACCTTGTTTACCAGCACATTAATATTCCCATCGTTCTGCCACACAGGTTCAAAGATTGGTCTTTCTAAGCCAGAACAAGAAAGCGTTTCCGGGCAACAAATTTCTGAAGAGGAAGACGTACAGTTAGAACCGAAAAAGGCACGTCCACCAGGTGGGTCTGCTGGCAAAAACACATGCAACCTCACGTACATGTATGAATTAGACTAGTACGCAAAGACAGAACTCTAGGACTTGAATGTCAACTTCGATCACTCGCAGCTAAGGTTGCGTCACCCATGTGTATGAGTTTTTTGCGGGCGTTTGTTCCAGTGCTGTTTCTTGCTGTGAAACATAGGGTTAGGGTGGAAAGTTTGTTTAATACAAACAGAGTTTAAAACTGCTATCATCGAAAGCTTCTTCTGAACAAATGCCATATAGATTTTTTGGATTATTTTGCAAACTATGGACCCAAAAACTGTCAAACAGAAAAGCTTATGCTGACAATTCNTCTTCTGAACAAATGTCATATAGATTTTTTGGATTATTTTGCAAACTATGGACCCAAAAACTGTCAAACAGAAAAGCATATGCTGGCAATTCGTGAATCCAGCCTTGAGTAGTACTGCTGCCTAGACGTAAATTATTATTTTCTTAAAATACATCCACTTGATCAGTCGTATACTGGAATTAACATTAACCTATTCAATGAGCGTCACCCAATATTTAGATGAAGAAAAATGTAGCTCATTTTCTGTTTTCGAATTTATATCTTGTTTCACGATCATGAGCCATATTTGAAAACAATTGTTGTGAGCCTTAATTTGATGTAGAACTATCTTGATACGGCGAGTTACCCACCATGACACTATAGACTCAGTGGTGTTCATTGGCTGATTCGACAGAAAGATTCACCGCCTCTAGTTTGACTTACTGTGTATTAGAGTTTGAAGTTTACGATTTTGCCTTAACTTGATTATAACTGAGTGGGACTCGCGGAGAGACTCAGACGATGGAACCGTGTCGGATCTATCTCCCATTCTTTCTGTTTTTAAGATATGTAGCCTTTTACATTAGGGGACTCGGTAATGTAGATAATTTCTGATTTTTAAGATAACGCAGTTATACTACAAATGTAGGGAGACCGCGCTCATCCAATTCACTATTCATTATTTCGCCTATGACGTTATAATGTACTTCAAAAAGTATACATAATTATATACACGAGAACGTCACATGTAAATGGACGAACTTCGTATCGAACGAGCTTGGTCAGGCCTTAATTATTTTCAATTTCCATGTGTCTTAAGAAAATGTGAAAAGCAGACTTACAAGTCATTCGTAGGGTAACATTCCAA
Organism: Phoronis australis; assembly: GCA_002633005.1. Lineage (NCBI taxonomy): Eukaryota > Metazoa > Phoronida > Phoronidae > Phoronis > Phoronis australis. The sequence continues at coordinate 415,175 of NMRA01000375.1, read as the reverse complement.
CGACTCCACCAAAGACACATACGACGATCAGCTGGGCAACCGTCATGGCGACCAGTCAAGTGAGCACCCAGACACCCATGAGTCCGGTTCCGATGCGGGTGAGTCAATCGAACAGTTTGATATTTTTAGGACATGTGCAAAGCGACCCTGCAATCCATTCGCAAGTCCAAAGTGCCAGCGACGTCACCAACGACACACCTCTTAACAAACCTCAACTCTACCAGTCCAGTGGCCCTCCAGTCGGTGACGGTACAGGTCTGTCTGAACCCGACTGCCCCAGTGAGTTTACGTTTTACTCTCTTCTTAGCAAAATGACGCTATTGTCGGATGTTCATTAATTGAACTGTGCACAATGACAAGGAATAAGTTTTTTAATTTAATGTTTTCTGGTCGTTTACAGTTTAAATCTCAAGAATGGTAGCTTTTTAACTAAGGCAAGGAAAACTAAGAAGATCTAAATCCTTTTACTTACAACCACCGTTTGAAACAAATATCTAAGGTGTGATTAAGCAATGATGTATTTGGTGCAACGCATCAACACTCTTTTTTACCAATGCTGGGTACGAGCACCTGTGATTCATGATGGAAAAGATGTGTGAAATTCGAACATAAAGCCCTAGAAAAGAGAACGTTGTTGATCAGTGAGATCATCCGTCCTGGGAATCTGGGGATAAGGAAAGAAGACCGTCTACCCTTAATCATGGAGACTTTTGTACAGTGTATAGCATTAGCACTGTTATTAGCTATAATTGATATTCCGTGTGAATCATTTAATCACGTGAAAAATATAATGGGATAAGTATGTAATTCTAAAAGTTAGTTTGACCTTATCAACAAGTCTGTGGTTTTTCTACAAAATAAATGGATAAAAGTACATGTTTTCCGAAAGTGGAAAGTCTTTTAAAGGTGATTAGTGCAAACTTCCACTGACTGGGTCACGTGACTATGACTCTAGTAGAATTTTGTTTTGCAAGAAAGGTACATTCGTGCAAAAATAATGGTAAATACATCAATTACGTGATCAAATTTGTTTTGATATAAATGCTTAAGGTAAAATCTCTCAAAATCGTTTAATGTTTTTTTAAATTATCCTTTCGTTTTTGTTTTGTGCAACTTTTGTTCGCATTTTTCCTAGATATCCTAAAAATGAAATTCTTGACAATTTCTCATGCCTATGAAAGTGACAAATTTTACAAACGATTTTAATTGTGTTTCAGAGAACACTGTATGAAGTATTATATCTGGTACTTTCATTTCTATTTTACATGTGGTTTCTGGTACTGACCTATGGGCATTTTTCTGATGTACATACATAACGTTGAACCTTACTCCTTGTTCTGCGTGTTACGTTTCTAGGAGAAGACATCGAGCAGGACACTGGAGGTGATCGACGGAAAAAAATGGTAAAATTATCTGACATATTGTGCTGTGATTAACGTTATAGTAACAAGTGATCAACTTCAAACATTAAACAAGAAATTCAGAATAGTAAAAAGTGATCAACTTCAAAAATAAAAAAAGAAATTTAGAACTTAATTTCGACCTAACCTCATTTCCGAGACATAAAAAACAGTCCCGAAATCGCCCACATGAGAGGTTTTTATCACACTTATTTTCGAAAGAACCCCGTGGGTTGCTTCATGATTCCCATGGCTGACGAAATGACTGCCAGAGCTGCGCAAGACAAGAGGTTACTTTTGAAGTGAATAAAGAACAGGATATAACCAATGTTACAACGGTAAGTGACCTTAATAAACTTGTGTTTGACAGACAGCATGGGTTGGGTGTCACTTAGATTTAAAACAGTGACCGATATTCCGTAAGTGAGTCGCTTATTGCTTTGATCATGTAACAAGAGTCAATCGCTCTGAGGTACACAAAACTGCCAACTTTCACTTTCAAACAGAACCATTTCCTGAAACAGGGTGGTCCTCTGAGTCCACTGAACGACTTTAGGACGGATCGGACTACCGATGTGCCCCCCAGTGGCAATTTTACTTTTTACGTTTACCTCTGTATCTTCAAATGTCCTCAACAGATTTTCATAAAATTTGGAATATAATAACAAAGCCTCCATTTCGCATTATCTTCTGAACAACATTTCGCCAGTAGACTATCATTATCCTGAGGCTGTTCTGTTCATCCAAGATAGTTTTGCACTTCTCCACGTCTTAGCTAATTTCCCTTCAACAAGAGGTAATTTTGTAGTTCAGAGAAAATAATTATTGGTGGATCAGCTACACAAAAGCCGTATGATTTTAAAATCTTTCTTGCATACGATCACAACAAAAAGCAACTCTGTCAACTGTTACTTCAAGTCTGGAGTGGTGAGAAGGCAGTTTCCAGTTTGGAGAAAACCGAGATGGTCATCCTGATCGTAGAAGGGCATCCACAATCTTTTTTATGAACAAAACTTACCTAATTTGCGATGTCATAATGTAATAGTAAAAGTGATTTGATGTTCATACTCAGGAGATCCCACATATCTACAGTAAGAATTGTTTTGTATTACCAGTACACTGCCTCACTTGGGTACAGAAACAACGTCGTCAGAATCCCTGACACTGGTGTCTTTGTCATTCTGCTGCAGGCACGCTATAAAGTTGACTGTATATCTAGATACAGGGTCTGAAAACATCGACGGCTACTTAATCTCTCCTACATGGCAAAACCCTTGGGAAAAGACTACTGTAAAGCTGTACTTGGATTTTATATATACACTGGAGAAGATTTCACCAGTGCCTTTAAACGTAAACTAAAGGTTGGCCCCCTTAAAAAGTTAGACAAGAATCCAGAATTTCACCGTGCATTCAGGCAACCTGACGTTGATTGGAATGTAAGTTGGAAGAGTTCAACTGCCTCATGTACGGTCAGAGTTGTGGGTCATTCGATAGATGCTACTCGTGCCAAGATGCTACGCAAAATGGTTGATGAAGACAAAATCCTCACAAGTCTAAGATTGACCTTGCTCGACTTCCCCTATGCCCGAGTCTGCACTGAAACCTCACATCCAGTGAGTAAATCGCCATATGACCTTGTACCAGCGTGCTTGCGAACCCATAACTAAGCACTCAAGACGAATGACAAGGGTGGCTGCAGACTGAGGAAAGAGTGTTACAAGCTGTGTGATCGTGTGGTCCTATCTTACCAAACTTACTGATTGATTTCTTGTTTACCAATATTTGTGAAGTAGACACAGAAGAGGAAAGTGGAAAGTGACATGGAGTGTTAGAACATGTAATCAGTGACATCAACACCTAATGATTGTCCATATTTCTGAAACTATTTCCCCAAGTTTTTTTCCTGGGATATTTAAAACATTTGTTCAAATTTGGCTCATTAAAGAGCTGGTTATATAAACACTGAAAGTTGCACATTTAGTGTTTATATTGGCTTATGAACACGTTTAGTGTAGTATTGATTGTAAGTAACCGTATAATACAAATTAGATGTAATAGGTTATGAAGAAAATTACTCCATCTTAATGCTTGACCCTCAAAATATCAGTTTTGACACTTGATTTTAAAAGACGACGACATCTTCCCATTTTTGGATGGGTGCAATGCATTCTGTACCTCTAATGGCCATTTTTATGCTTGAAATAAACACTCCTGGAAGCAATCATGGGCGCATATCAACGCTTCGCGTTGCTCTTGTTATCTTTCGGACAATCTGGGTAAATTGCAGTTCAACCATAACCACCAAACGTGACAAATAGAGGCTTGTACTCACTCCCCGTCCAAAAACCGGGAACTTTTGCTTTAGTCCACTTGAGCTTGTAAAAGAGGTCTCAGACTTGTTCCTTACTCGAATGAGGGGGGAATTTTCGGTAAACAATTGGCAATTCATTAACATTATTCCATGAGATTCGACTCCTAAAATTACATGCTCCGACAAGCCAAATTGGAATGCCCAGTCTCAACCAAAAACGAACTATAAAACCTTCCGAAGCCCTGAAATCCCCTCTAATTCGAGAACAATTTCATAACGGTCAGTTTTCTTAGCAATTTTTGTGATGGAAGTCGTGTTTACAGCCGCCTTTCCCTTCTGAGCTACTGAATGAAACTTACAATGTACATGTCTAATGAATACCTTGCCAATATCAGAGAAGTTTCGCAAAGCCACGTGAACGTTAATTATCACGCTCGCATATATAATTTCCACGCCATACATGTACATGCCATTGTTGGCTGTGACGTATTCCGTTAGTGTTCGCGTATTTTATGCGAATACCGGGAGATTCACGTCGCTTTAAACGCAAAATTGTGGCCCCTTTTTATTTCTTATTTGGCAAGACATCGAAATGATTTTTATTTTGATAGGGTTTTCAATCTTTCTTCGTTGTTTCAGGATAAAATGAGAGCTATTTTAGTCTATAAATGTCCAGCTGAAGGAAGGCCTTTTTCCAAAATCTTTATTCTGTTGGGGTTCGCTGGATATCATGGAACTGGAATTATAGATTTTGACAGATATGATTTTGTGTTCATAGTTAATTTTAATATGCTTAATTTACATGCGTCTATTCATTTTAAACTGCAAATAAATTGCGCATTATAAGAGTTGGTCATTTTTCAAGTGTCGGAGTTTGTAGAAACGACTTTTTTCACATTCAACATATATTCCCTTGCATACCTGTAGCAGACTGGAATACAGTAAAATACAATACAATTAAACAAAACATATTTCATTCAAAATTCTGTAAAACGTACATGTACAGATTGATCTCCCATAGACTTTCTCAAAGTAAAACATGGTGCAGAGCTGGAATGGGAAAAGTTTGGAATTTTTGTTCATAATAGAATCATGAGCGATTAGATGGCAAAATATTTCAGAAATATGGATGAAAAGTGTTCGGAAGAACTTTTCAGTGATAACAGCTCCCTGCACGCATACGTGGGGTATTGGAACTTCGAAGTTGGCCTTCCAATCCAAGAGTTCTGTATTTTTCAAAGACTAAAATAATGTTCACTGCATAGACATCTAAAAGTACCTGTCTATGGTTCGCTGACTTTCACTTTAGCACGTGCACGCTGAGCGGGCTGACAAGCATTTTTTTCAAATTCTCCCACAACGTTAAGTGTAGAAAATGGTGGCTGAATAAACGAACGAGTTATCAACATACGACCCATACCCTACTTCCGTGAATTACATGGCTGATGTTATATAATAAAAAATTATTGGCTTTCACAATCGGTCAATATGTGGGTTTCCAGATGCCAAAATCTTATAATGTCCTTGGGCTCCGCCACGGTCATCTTCACATTTTTGAGGTCTGAAAACTAAAATTCTGACCATGGTAAAATTCTATAGTTGTATAATATTGGACTTAAGAATCACCTTCACGAACTGCGTGCAAGTTAAAGTGGAAAATACGACAGTCTCGACTTTTGTTTTGTCGTAGATTTCCTTGTACATGTACCTCTGCTGACGGTGCTTTGAATAAATGTTTGATGACAACAACTTTGTATTCAGGGTGTAGATTCAAAGTGGGATTTAGTCAGCGAAGGACCTTCAAACAATACTGACGAACTTGGGTATGACGTCTACGCAAAGGCATTCGAGGATTTGGTACGGGACGAGCGTATTTCAAATGGCACTACGATAGGGGTCTACGGAAGTTGGGGCGCAGGAAAGACATTCCTACTGAACCTCTTAAGTGAAAAGTGCAAGAAAAACAAGAAGGCAAGTCGTATCTGGCGAGCTGCGTAAGGTCGCCAATTGTTTTAGTTCCACAAATAACCATTACGCCTGTAGGTGCCTCATTGCAGTTTTTTTCCATATGCCACCCGCGATGACAGAGGTGGTAATTTATTACCGGTGCCTTGTCAATTTCTATGGCTACAATCTTTCACTTCGCTACTTTTCGTAGCACTGTTGAATGTTGTATTTGTTTAACATGGCTTCTTATTATAAGGTAATGAACACAACATCATAGCATTTAGTCATTCTCATTGGTTGAAAGTTGGGAAACCCCTTTTAGTTTACCAAGTATGGCCACCACCTTTGACTTGGGTAGTTACAGTTTATTAAAACAGGCAGTGACCAAAGTAAACAAAATCAAGGGAACCCCGATCCAGTGGTTTAAGAAAAAACAAGTACGGTGCATAAAGGCGTGTGTAAGTGGTGCAGATGTGGTCGGTTTACTTACGACCAAGACATGCCTACTGATTCCCACACACGGAATTCCGTGTGTCGTTCATCATGTTTCCACCGGGTCATTTTTCACGATAGGTAGAGCTAGAGCTGTGTCAGAGGGTATTTCTTTTGCCTACATATTGAATTGAACCGGTAATACTCTAGAAATCGTGAATGTCTCTAAACGACCTTATAGGTGAATATGGCGAATTCGAATACCAACCCCAGTGGACGTAGCCGCCTTGATTTCTTTCATCTTCAGTACATCTCGACTTTACAGTTTTCTGTTGTGAAAGACAACATGATGCTAGGCGTGGACTTCCTCTTAGGGTTTTGTACTCTCATGTTACAAATCGATCTTGCATCTCTCCACTGAAAAGTTGTTCCTGCTTTTCTGTGTTACCGTTGGATGAATTAGTCTTTATTGCAAATAAATTTATCCACAATTCGTTCTTGAAATATCAAAATTGTCCAACTGACAGTGATTACAACTTGTACATGGTTTATATCCCGAGACTCGTATAGAAAGAACTTGCTTGCGCTACCATCTTGATTAGGAAATGCCACATATTTCTTCATTCACGATCATGTTCATTCGATTCACAGTTCCTCCATTTCCGTTTTTCGTTATTATGTACATTACTATATGTAATATACACGTTATAACGCCGTATGGAAAATGCCGAGTACTGTACCGAATGAGTGTATTCGCGATAGAGTTTGAGATACGCTGATGTACCTGTACTTAATGACTCGCAGATCTTCCAATGATTACATTCCACGTGCTTCCGCCTAACACTCCTCTAATTGTTAGATAATAGTAACAGTTACTAACTCTTATTAATTGCATAAGCAAGTGTCAAATTTATAATGATTCCCAACAATGAACAACTAGTTATTGTCAGTTTAAACTAATTGCCTACGTGAAGTCCCCACCATCAATTCACTTAATTGCCATTCTCAACCCATAGATAAACGAAACATCTCAATTCATGTAATAAGGTGCTCGTCATCATGTGACCGAAGTTTTTGAAGGGTGTCGATTTTGCATGAAACAAGGAATCGTTTAAAAACAATCCTACAAGTTCATGTATAAACAGCATCTTTTACGACCTAAACGCAGGCCACTCTGACTCAGATTATTCACGTCCTAATTACTTTCTATCAACAGGAATCGCAAGCCTCAAGCTGTTGCCAAATGAAGACAAAATTGTGCAGGTTTTTCTCGTGTGACGTACCAGTATGTGCCTATTTTATATTGCTTCTGTTCGTGTTACTGCCCGGTGCAGTCGCAGCTGCCGGAGGTTCGCTTTTTGGATATTGTGACAAAAGCAACACAACAGGAAATGCAAGCGCGACAATCTCACAAAAACTTTCATGTGAAATATGTGTCATTTCGATTTCCGCCGGAATTGTTCTGGTCGCCTTGGTTAAGTGTTGTTGTGACGGTGGATGCAAAATGTTTTATGAATTTCAAAAAGTCCTGTTACTCGTGTTTTTCAAACGACCATATCATCAACGACGCACCACGGACATCAAATCAATCCCAAGCAACTTAAAAGTGATTGAAGCTCGTTTCAATGCTTGGGAGTTCGCTGGTTCTGACCTTCTATGGGCTGGCATTGTTACAAACATCTGTAATGTTGTAGAACAAGAATTCGGTTTCTGGAAAACTAGATTGTTCCGTTTCGTTGAAGGCGAAGCCACCGAGGACATTGACGGCTTTGTTGAAGGCGAAGCCACCGAGGGCACTGAGCCTGAAAACAGAGGAGTCGCAGACAAGTCTTGCTTCAGGTCATGCTGTGGGGGGTATAACCCGGTAACCCAGGAAGAAAACAAGACACCCGGATCACAACCAAATCTTGTGCTGGAAGAGCGGCAATGCTGTCTAGGGATACCCTATTCCTTTACCATTTTCTTGATAATCTTCATATTTATTTTTTCAGTAATGGTAATGTTTAAATTTGCCCAAACAACGCCCCCAGCCACGCGCGAGCAACTCCTATTTGGCGTAGCGCTTGTGGGTTTTGTTACAGCGCTAATACCGATAATTAAAACAACCGCGGGTTTGATTAGTTCCCTATGTCAATCTGAGGCGGAACGTGTACTGCGGATGAAAAGGCATTTGGCTCGTTCAAATTTTGACAAGGAATTAGGATTTATGAACAGAGTCAAGTTAGAAGTATACTTCCTCAAGGATTTTATTAGATATATGGAGTTCTTATACCAAACACATTATCGCTTACTTATAATCATTGACGATCTAGACAGAGTAGAAAAACACAAAATTCACAAGATTCTGGAAGCAGTTAATATATTGTTGTCCGATAACACGCTGCCCTTCATTTCGTTAGTTGCCATTGATCCACAAATTGTCGTGAAAGCTATCGAGCAATCATTCCCCGAAGTGCTGTTAAATGCTAATATTAACGGTCACGAGTATCTTAAAAAAATCATTCACCTGCCTTTTTGCATACCGTTGCCCAAGAAAAAGCACGTTATAAAGTATATTGACGCCATGGTGAAAACAGAAATGCCCGATAATGGCGTCCATAAGCATGGTACTGTTAAACGTAGGGACTCTCCACCTGTTAGTCGGAACAAGCGAAATCCAGGTCATGATGGGAAACCAAATAGTACTGAGAAAAGGGAAGATGAGAAAAAGTCGTTGATAATAGCAATGGAGGGTTTGAAAGACGCAAGTGACTTTCTTGCACCTAACGCGCGAAATATCAAACGCATCCGTAACATAATGATGGCAACGTTTAAGCTTGTGATGAGTGGGGAGAAAATGGATGAAGATGAAATTCACAAGCTCGTGCGATGGGTGATTTTGACAGAGCAGTGGCCATATAGATCGAGTTGGCTGATACGTGTATACGAAAACCGTGAAAGAAAAGAGCCAATTCAAGAAGATTTGGAGAAAGAGCTACTGCCGATATACAAAGAATGTGAGAAAGAATTGGCCAAGCCGTCCGACTGGAAAGCGTTACTTAGTCTTGATCATGACGCAAAATCGTTCGAATTACTCCTGCAGGCAGCTGACAAAAAAGATGAATCTAAACAAAAATTGAAATTTAAAATGAGTGACGTGAAAAAGTTCTTGCCTTTCACTGTAAATCTTGACTACTCAATCAGGACAATAATAGCGAATGCTGAATCGGAGAAAAAAGCAAATATGGATCGTGAACATTGGGAACAGAATAAAGCTGGAAAACCTGGAGAAAACAATCGGCAGTGAAGGCATCGAAAAGCACAAGACCACAAAGCAAAAGTTTGGATTCTCCAGGAACCCTATCTGGCAAAGAATAATGATATCAACCGTCCCTCCATTCTGCAGACCTACATTTTTTGAGAGACACAAACAGCGCCCAATGTTTGACCAACAGTAATCATCGTTTGCTGCACAAATTCAAAAGTCACTTTCACCATTGTCACCATTGTGATTTTTATCAAATCTTGTCTTAGAAGCTGCAGCAAAAACTACTGACTTCAGGATTGTATACAGAACTGAAACCCGTACTGCAACGCACGACACTAGCAAGTAAAAACTACTCCCTTGTAATGCATGGCACTATGTCGCGAAGACTTGCGTGATCTCGTTTTCGCTACAAACGTGTTCTACGGAATACAATCACGTCCAGGGCTACTTTTCGTAAACCCAAAAGACTTTTGGCGTACTTTTGCGGCTATAAATCTTCGTTTATCCCGTAATTCAACATTTCAGCCTCGCCTTCAGTGTACGCCATTTTGCTAGGTTAAATTAATCAGGCCTCGAGCATAAGTGCGCAAAACTCGTCTTTCAGAGTTTCCGTCGTCTTCTGTGATCTTGCTTTTTATGGAGAGATTATTCGTCCACAATAAGCACTCTATGGATTAAAAGCTCGCCTGTGTTGCTAGCCCGCTGGCTTTTTGGCTAACCGTCGAACTTGCGTTTTTTGTCGAATATGAGTTCTATACTTTAGATCATTCGCCTCTTTTTCAGAAATCCACATGCGCTAATTTAGTGTCTATCGGACAAACTATTGTGTAATTACTTAACCTAATTATTTGGCTAATATGGCTGTTGCTCATATTTTATTTTTGGCGAGCCGAAAAGCTTACTAGAAATTTTACTACGAATTTTTTGCGTAAGGTTGAATATGTTAAACATTTCGTTTAGCTCGATCTTTGTCGTTCCTCATCACTGATAGACCGATTAATGAATTTGCAAGTGTGATATTGTCTTTGCAATACCTTATTAAGTATTCAATTTAAAACCTTTTTCGAAGCTCATTTATTTGAGAAAAGTTCATTTCAAATGAGAAGGTGCGCTTTCTGAATGACGAACTTGTTGATTGTGCAGATACCACTACTCTCGCTGACGTACCAACGGAAGAGGAAGCTCTGGGACATTGTTTTTTGTGTAAAAGTTAGATTTGGGCTGCCTGTCAGACATGTCTTCGGATGTACTGTAAAAACCACTTTGATGAGTCTTGCAGGTTTTGCACATTGTGTGGCAACACAGAGCCCACGGTATAACATTTTTATATGGAGGGCGAAGTTCGTCATTTGTGAGCTCAGACGTTCGTATAGACAAGAGGTGCAACAGGCAATAAGTGAAAGAAGGGCGACTGAGAGGTGATGTCTACATATCAGGGAAATCGGACCAATTATTGGAGGGAAGGCACACCGAAACCACAATGCAACTGAAGATATTGTTCGAACGATTGCCTTGGCTGTGAGCTGTTTTCTAAGGAAAAACGACTGAGCATCTTGAACGCATTTTATAGTGTGCAGAGTCTGCATGAGCAGCGAGACATCTTATTTCAACCACCCCGACGGTCAATTAAGAAAATAATACAAAATTCCGCACTCTATCATACTTTTTGCCTTTTGATAATACCGGCGACGCTCCTGACGTCTGTCGAGTTATGTTCATAGATACTTTGGGAGCAAATGATGGCCAAGTTAAGACCTCTATTAACAAAATACCAGCAACAGCAGAAAGGCGCGGCCGCTGACAAAATGTCAACAACTGAGGTATGCCACAGTGCGTAGTCTCGTGAACAGTAATATCAATAGGTTTTCAAAGGTGGAATCCCAATGTTGCCGAGCAGACACTAGCTATCAGTATTTATCGACTGATCTGACATAAAGCAATGTGCACCCGATGTATCAGGAGGAACATTGCAACAATGACGCGGTCACTCTATCCTTCTATTACTTGAAGCATATGAAATTAAAGTTTCACCCCTCAAAGAAGCACCTTCGTGGCATCTGCTATTGCTACAGACGCGAGGACACCAGCGTGGAATCAAACGAGAAGGCTGAATATGAGCGGCATTTCAATGAAAAGGAGGAAATCAGGAACATCAAACGCCAGCTGAAAGAGGGAAGGGGCTCCAATGAACTTGTTGCCTGTTTTGACCTACAACAAGTCATATTCTTGGCCATTATAAATCGTGGTGAGTTTTTTTATTAGCCCCGCCTGTGTGAATACAATTTTGTGTGCGAAGTGAACAGTGGGAAAGTCCACTGTTTTCTGTGTAATGAGTCCATTGTCAAACGTGGGGCAAACGTAATATTGTCCTGACTGGCACTGTATCTCCAACGTGCAGACGCGGAGTGCTATGAGAAGGTATATGGTTGTGCCGGCCATAACAAGAACACAATAATTTGTGCTGTGATGATGGACGTCTCACAAAAAGCAGAACATTTACAGGAGATCACCTCGTTAGAGACAAATCACGGGCAGTCAAAGGGCGCTGCCGTGCACAGCGTTGTTGAGAGAGCCCTCAGTAGATTGGGAGAAATATCTGTCCCTTTCTCGTCTCCATTTTGTCCGAATTTTCTGCACAATATCGTATTATGTGGACCACTTTAATACCGATGACATCTTAGATTTTATACCTCTGAGCACAGCTACAAGTCTGTTCCGCAACCGTCAAGCAGGGGATGGAACAGATATTCACTGGCCCGATCTTTGACACCTTAAGGTAAAGAAAGCCACTCCCAGCTTGTTCTACTGTACTCTAAGATGTCCCATTTAAGTGACGACTACTCTGAAATGCGGATGATTGGGAGACGTAACTGTACGAATGTCTCTCCGGCGTATGAAAAGCCTCCACTCATCGCATATGAGAAATATGATGACCTACTATACTTGTGCACCATATCCCATCCGGTTATCAGAAACCAGGAACACGTGGAATACTTCAAGACTCTTCCCACCGATTTTCTACAAGTGCTCCGCTTAGACACAGAATGACTTATTTGATAGTTAGCACGAACTGAATGCTTTACGTTCTTGTTATGCATAACCAGTGAGTTTGTTGGTGGATTTCTCAACGTCAGCATTTATTGATACTCTTGATTTAGCCAATAAGCCGAATTCAATTTGACAATTAGCTTATTAAGAATTGACTTATTCCGTGTCCGAAAACTATATTTATGCTCGGAATATGTCCCGAAAATAATAGGTGCGTCGCAAGCTCCGTTTCCAGAGATACAAAGGAGACCGTCTATAGGCGATATAAGGTCATTTATTATGACTGATATACTCGTTGTTAATTTAGTGATTTCAGGACATTTCGAATAGGGCAGAAGGTGCCTAGCCTAGAAAACGTGTATAAAATGACAGAGCTTGATTTGGGGAAAAGGATATAGATTTAGATTATGGTCTGCTGCTTCATTTTGTGTTATGGTGAATTTTACATTACGCTTTTGATTTTATAATCATAGGATTTTAGCAATGGTACTTTTTCATTCCCAGTTCCGATTAGCAGAGGGCTGAAGATATATACAGCGTTAAAGTTATTAAAACAGTTGTAATTGTTTTGTCTTATTAATTTCCAGACTGATTGTAAGATTGTTTTGTGTAATTTCGTTGTGAATGGTTATTTTGCTATACACAGATGTTCTATGAAGCAGACTGCAAGGCCATCATGTTTGTTTCAGTGCTATACATGTATCTAATGTATCAGTTTAGAATGTAGTTGGTGTGAATGAAAATGATTAGTATAGTCAGTGTGGGGTTTTGTGAATAAATATATAGCATTTGAAGTGCATACCATGATCTATGTTGTATCGGGTGAGACTGTTGAGCTCGGTATCAAGCGGAATCCAAGGACTGATTTGTCTTGCATGAAATTCATTCAGCCACATCAAGGCTTGTGTGATCGCTCGCGGTCATTTTTGGGAAAATCAAGTAATCTAATGTCAAGAATTCTCAAACTATTCGTCGTCATGTGTTACGGTCTGCCGATACTAAACTATAAGATTTTGTCCCTTCTGCTACTAAATTCGGCAGTGAAGGTGTCGCCGTACATTAATGATTGAATCTGTTCTGATGTAAATGGCATCGATCACCGCTCCACAGGCTTAAATTGTCACAACGGCTCCACTTGACACAACTTCGGATTTGTGGTAACCTGGCTGAGCACTCGCGGCAGAAATCTTACAATTTTCTCCCGACAGCCTTGTGTGTGACAACATGTGCTTGTACTATGCTACATATACAGGCACATCAGTCACGGGACAATTCCGTGGGTGGCGGACAAGGGGAGGCTTGGGGTCACATCTTTCGAAATGGATTTGGTCAATTTTCATAGAATTGAAAAACAAAGGACACACGAAATTTTGTAAGAAAATACTTGAAGTTAATTTTATTTGTTCAATTTTATTAAGCGCTCAGCTGAACATACACTAAGATGCACACACGAGCGCATACATCCGTGGCTATATAGTATGAAGCAATTGCTCAACCTTGAAACATGAAAAATAGTGGCCCATCTGTCAAGGCTATTTTCTAACATACGAAGATACGATATTTACCCAAACCTATGAGCAAGTCAATCTTCCAGGTTCTGATAATTTTCCAATACTACTACTCAAAGACGCATATACTTGATCATTTAACCATTGCGGCAGCGATGACCAGAAATGACGGACGACAAAATTTGTATAGTTGTGACCTATTGATTACAATTTTATACAAAAATGTATTTTAATATGCGTAAAAGTCTGAATTAAGCACATCTATCACCACTTTAAGCGTGTACCAAGCGACAACCGTGAGCTTCTGTCCACCAGTCATTAGATGGATTGGTGAGGACCAAGTCATATTTTGTCTCAAAATTTCGATTTTGCGCACAATTGATTGACTATCGTATACAAATTTGCCCGGCTTGTTGCCAAAGTCTCTGTGAAACAATTGCGGGATATTTGACAAAGTAAACATAAGTCTCGCCCTTGCTATCTTGAAGATATGTACATAATAATTTTCTCAAACCAAAATGTAGAATATATATAGGTAAATAAAACAACAAGAATGGATCAACTGAAATTTTCAGATATAATAATGTCCTTCCTCAACAGAAACAGAAATAAAGTAAAATCAAACACTATGTGACAATTGACATTTAAGATGTGGCGTATTGTATATGATACATTGTTGCGGAAATACAATAGCTCATGAATTAAACATAAAAACTTCTTAAAATAATTGTATCATTTAATTATTTTCGCAACAATGTATCATATACATTATCATATACATACATCTTAAATGTCAATTGTCATATAGTGTTTGATTTTACTTTATTTCTATTTCTGTCGACGAAGGACATTATTATATCCGAAAATTTCAATTGATCCATTCTTGTTGTTTTATTTACCTATTCATATTCTTCATTTCGTGAAACAATAGTATCCTTAAGAGGATCTGGATCGCCTTATTTAGTTTCAGATTTATTTTCTACGTTACTCAAACCAAAGAAAAATATGTGAATGATGGATAAAATCGTGCATCTTACCAAAAGCTTCATTAATCATAAGATTTCCGTTATTGTAAAGACAAGAGCAACGCCGAGCATTGAAATGTGCCAACGACTACACCGCAAATTGAACTGGCTTTTAGGGGTATTGAATTAGTATCATATAATGGTCAATGGACGGCGCAGAGTACGTCGAATGCGTTCAAAATGGAAAGGCGAGTAGTATAGTAAGTTATTTAGGAGTCTTATTTTGCGGGTCTCGGTCAAAGGTAATCTATGTGAAAGGAGGTCACGTGGGATAACTGCGATCGGAAGGGACACCTACCGGACGGATGTGTCAATGACGTCATGACGTAATAGGTTTAATTAGAGAGGCAACTCGTTTTGCGGCTCCTAGCAACGGATTGAAACAAAAAGAGGGATGACAAGAACAAAACGTGGATTACCTTAGTTCGTGTGCGCCGAGTGTCGTTGTATATTGTGTGTTCTGTCTCATCAAAAACAAAGGGCAAAAGGCGATAACCACCCAACCCAACAACAGATGTCGTGTAAAGTCTAACCCAGGCCCCGACGGTACTGAGCGAATCGTACTAATAATAATAAGAAGCGACCAGCTAACGCAGAACATAAAACCGATAGCGTTTAAACGTGTATTAATGACAAACCAACACTACAAATATCATACAAATATAAAATCATCAAAACGTTCAGAAAAGTAGTCTATAGCAAATTTATCTTGCAGGTAGGTATAGTGTTGGGAATAGTCTGACCAACTAAGACAGAAAAGAAACTTTTCAGGTTTAACCGAGTATTACTAACGGCATACAAAATTGAATAAAAGTAGATGAATGCAAAGTGTGACGTCAAGTTTTCGTTCACAAATATAAACATAGCAACGTCTGAGCTTTGGCAAATCTTACATAATCATTGCGTAAAGTATGGGCAGACACAAACCCTACTCCAAACACTGGGCATAAACGTGTCGCAAATAAATTATCGTCTATATATTATTAGGTGCTACGTAACGTGTACATAAAGACCTCGAACGCCGGCGATATAGTAAACGGAATAGAGATGGCCGATTATACAAACTATTCCGAGATCAGAGTTTGCGAGTTAGCGGTGAGCTATCATTTGCTTAACCTTTTTCTTAGCCAGACTTTTAAGTTTCGTTTCGCGTACGTAGTATCCAACCTTTCGTTGTTTTTGACCAACCGTCTATACTCTATACTTTTATTTCATTTTGTAGATCGTCTACATTCAATATTCACTATTCAATACCTTTTTGTTTTTTTNACTCCAGACAAAGTCAGCTGTTTCCGGTACTGCTTCGAAGAAGAGAAGTTCGCCTTAATCAGGTAATTTATTCGTTTCTTGAACACTTTGATGACGATGTTGCTCTCTGTATGAGCTGAACAGTCTAACTATTACTCTTAGGATTAGATGAAACCATTACTTGTGGGAAAATTATATACTGAATTCCATAGTAATCGTGATCGAGTCGAGTCTGCAGTGGTACCCTAGCCAGCCAGCTAGCGGTATCAAAATACAGCTAGGTTCCACTGTGTTTTTCTTCAATAGAGCCCGAAATTCACACAGCCAGGGTAGTATATTTAGTATACTGATTTGTACCAAGGCTAGCCCTAGCCCTAGGCCTATCAATGCTGTGACTGAAAAAGAGTGTTATTGTGGTTGGATAGACCCTGTTTGTCACTCGATGGTCGTGAGTTGCCGGCAGTTTTCAGACTTTGGACTTGAATTGCAAATCTATTCCTGGTTTTTCATTGCCATAAGAAAATCATCATCTATCACCAGGGACTCTATACTTTACTTGTAAATTGTACTAGCAGGAGCACATTGGAGGATTTAAGGGGGGGGCAAGAGGGCCATGGCCCCCCTAAAATTCTCCCAGATATCATTTGTCAGTTCGTGGTGCGAATTGCTGACTAGCATATGCGCGCACCTAGGGGGCTCGGGGGCGAATGCTCAAAGCATAGGTCTTCAACAAACCCCGTGAACCGTTTTTTTTTTTGGTAATAAGGTGCACGTCAACAAACCCAAAAATTCGAGACCTCTGCATCCCTACATTTTAGGCTGGCCGTGCCCATGTGGGGAAATTCTGGTTATTCCTGTGCCCTGCTCCCCCCCAACTCAAAATCCATGATCCGTCCCTGCTAAGGGGGTCACATATTTACACAGCAATAGCGCTGTTAAATGCATCGCCTTGTTTCTAATAATTTTGTCACTTCAATGATATTCTATTACATCATAGTCCAGTGGCGGATCTAGTATATCATAAGGGGGCGCCAACATTTTGTCTCATAAACAATCGCCCAATACACGATTGTAGAGGCGCTTCTAAAAACAACCATTTTAAAAGCGAAAAAACTGAAAACATGCCAACTGGAAACACTTAAATTCCACGGACTTGAATGAGCTCGATCACGACCTGTCTGCCTGAGCGTGCGCGCTTTACCACTGCACGACTATGACTTTACTTGCAATGTGACACAAAGAGACAACTTGTTTATGGTCCAAAGCGTTTGCGCGCGAAACCTGCTTCTTTACATAAAAATGCTTATTACACGCTCTATATATTTTGTGCAATCAGTTCGCAACAAGAGTTGTCGTGGTTAAAATAGTCTTCAGTTGCTCAAAGGACCAAATCCGTTTTTCGTGTTGGCCATTAACCAATGACGCGATTGCTTTGGAAATCGTCTTAATTTTAATGCTTGACAAAAAGAGAATTATGAGTTTCTTTGTTATTCACTAAGGCTTCGATTAAAATTTACATCTTACCAGCAGCTTCTGTTTCTTCATCATCACTCAGATTCCGTTTTCTATGAAAACTTAACTTAGTAATTTTCTTCATTGCACAATGGAGCAGAGGACGGAAACGGAGTGGTAGTGCGCAGCGCCGCTGCCGGTAGCCTGGGATATCACGCACATATCGACCGGGAGCGCCATTACTTAGCCACAGTTCCATTACGATTACGCTGGTTGTCTGAATGTCTGAATCGGACACTTGAAATCGGGTCCGA
>NMRA01000375.1:342594-396072 GCA_002633005.1 Phoronis australis | reverse complement strand
CTCTTAGTCGGTGTCATTTTTGTAGCAGTCAACCCCCCTCCCCTAAATCCGCGGCGCCTATGCATAAAAGTCAGTGATGAAAAATACTTCGAGAAAGACTGGGACTGATTTCAAATGCCCAGCGTGTTTGTGGAGTTCCGGGTTCTGTGATCTGCGCGTTATTTCAATTAAATGGGGGACACTTTTAAAAGCAATGACTAGCCGCTCTTTGATTTATATCACTTACTGTACAAGATCGTTCTCATCTTGTTGCTAAGAAACGATTTCCAGTTGCGAAGAACTGACAAGACTTCGTTGCTCGAGACCTGCGTAGAGTTTAAGAACTGACTCGCGGCTAGCGGAATAATCTAGCCAAAATAACGTGCTATCGTTTAAAATACACGGCAATATCTCCTGTAATCTCGCGAAGTCTTGCCTTTTAGCGAAATTCTAGCGTAGGTCCTAGGGTTACTGAACTCTACCCACGCCTATTATATGGGTTAGTTTCCGTAACTAACCCATGGGCGTGGGTGAATGGCATTAATCAACGCAACACTGGCTTGGGAATTTTAGCACACACGTTCAATTCCAGAAGAACAAGGACGTTGCTTTGGAAGGGCAAATACTCCTCTGAAGATCTCCTTAACATCGGAAGTCGGTTTTCAGGGATAAATACGACTCAAAATTATTGGGTGGCAGTAAACGGCTGCATCGTCTCGAAAACTGATATTGTTTGGCAGGCATAATGCGAAACGTGTTAATTGCGGGGTGATACCGGTACGTTTGGTCAAATATCATATTTATCAAGTGCGATTAAATTCTAGTGTTCCGCGTTTGCAGCTACTCAAAAGAGAATTATCTAGATTTCACGAGCTTGAAACGGTAATTCTCTATAATAATGTGAATATGGACTGTTCCTTGAAAGGTAGGCCCCTACGATTCATCTGTATAATTTTCGTCTTTGACAATATTCTGATCCCAGGAGTGTTTGTGACGCATGCGCGTGCGTGCGTGGGTGTACTACTTTTTGTACTAACTGTGAAATATACGTAAAAAAAATATCGTCTGCAAGATATATAATTGTTGAGCACAAAACTAGTATCACTACTATCACAGACTGTCAGTACTAGAATTTCCAAGTCCAGAAATCACTTCCACTCTAAAAAGTTTTACAACAACAAGTGAATGTTAAGACAAGTACAAAGCAACTTCAAGAAAACATCAACAGCTGAACAAGCATTGTCTTTATTTCTGCATTGTAGTTTTCGTGGTCGAGGTGATGAGGCGATGGAGTAAAATTCGAACAGACGACAGCCAACAGGCTGCCCCTTTACCACTCTTGCTGAAATTACTCATTCACTCTAGAACTGAGTACCCATTGATCACTTAAGATCCAGAGTCAACAATTCTATTAGAGATGCCAGGAAGACAGAAGCCTGAAAGTGTCTAAAAATTACAAAACTGTTTTAATTGAAACAACTGTGGTTATAAGCAGCATGTCAGTCAGTCACTCTCAATGAATCACTTGACCACGTGACCAAGATATGACTTGGTCGACAGTTTTTGACCACTTCCCTTTTTCTTTTCCACCCATAAAAAGAAATCACAACGGGCCTCTTTATTTGAACTTTGACCCTGGGGTCGAGCACACACCCAGAATTGCCTCCCTTTGTTCAGTGTTTCCTTTTTTACAGTTCTTAACACACACGGCTCATTGTGTCCTTTGCACTTAGGAGCCGGCGGGGGGCCTTTGAACAATTCCTTCCATTGGTTACTCACAGACTTTTGTGCAGATTTCACAAGGGCAGACCGAGCGTCCTTCTGACTGTCAGTAGACGTGTCTTGGCGCAACGTGAGCACACGGTCAACACTGTCAGTTGACTTCATAGATTCCTGACTCAGACTTTGACTTGACTCACAACTAGAAGTTTGACTCAGATCGTCCAGGGTGCACTGACTGGCACTTTGAGAGGATACTTCACTGATACCTTGGATGCTGACGAGACAGTGTGGGTCCCGATGTGATTCCTGACATGGTCTCTCACAACCATTTCCTTCTATTGCTACCTTTGGCTGGAGAGAGTTGGGCTTCTTGGTAAAGAAATTCATTACACTTGTTTGACTCTTTCCATTTGTTTTAACTCGTTTGGTTGCACTATCGTCTCGACTCAAACTCCGTTTCACACCGCTTTTTGAAGTGACCTCTGACCCCTCACTCACAGGTAGTTTGTCAAACGCAGAAAGGACACTATTTTTGTCACCTTTTTTGAAGAACGCTGATAACTTCTTCTGCTTACCTGCCAACTCGGGCAAATATTTCACACAACCGTGAGGACACCTGGTGGCTGCGATTTCTTCACAATTTAAAGTGGCAACAACAGGACAGTGATCTGAACCGAATACGTCAGGACGAATGACACAGTCTTTAAATACCATCTGTGCTAAGTCTCTGTTGGCGAATATATAGTCAATGCGAGTGCCGTAATTAGTTTGACGGGCAGATGTCAAAGTCGTCCAACAGGTGAAGGCCTCTATTTGGTCTGGGTGAAAGAGGCGGAATGTGTCAATAAAGTGCCCACCCTGTGCCTTTTCCGATACTTTATCATTATCAGCGGTGGGCTTATTACTGTCGTACAAGAATTGATCCATCCACTTTCTTCCCGGCTGATAAAGGAACTCCTGAAAGCAAAGATAACAGAAACTATATGACACCCCAATGCAGCATAGAAAAACACACAGTCAGTCTTCAGTCTATGAAGTCTACAAAGAACCAAGTAGATTGAATCCACTGACTCTTGAAACCAGATCTGAGTAGAAACATAGAACTCACAGGGCCTTCCGTAGCTCAATCTTAGGACCTAACATCCGTTTCATTCTCTTCTGAAATACAATTAAAAAGCGTGTGAAATTCCCCTCGCAAGGACGAAAAATTCCCCGTGAATGATTAGAAGCGCCCCCTAGAAGTCAGAATCAGTTTAAAGGCATTCACTGTCAGATTTTATAACTGCAAAACTTGAGTAATCCCAGAACCAAGTCTTATAACCTCGATACAGATAATCGTATACGGATTAGCTTCTTGAAAGAGTAGAGTGACTAAATTGAGCAAAGGAAGTCACGGGTTCCCAATGTTCCTGTAGAAGTGGATTCTTGTTCGTAAGGGTGATGCATTCGCTTGCTCAACAGTAGTTCTGTCAATGACAGGACAGTTCAGAAAAAATATATCTGCTCGCACAAGATTCGAAATATTCTATGTGTGGCAATCTTTTCTTCTTAACTTGTCAAGTTCTTGTGGTCTGTATCAACACCAGATGTGCTCTCCTCATTAGGAACATGTAGCTCAAATTTCATAAGGATCAATGAAGAATTTGGTAGATATTCAGGCAGGTAAATAACTTGCCACTAGAGGGCCTCACAGTACGCACAAACATCAACACCAAACATGCTTTCTTCAATAACAAGAGCAACGTGGAGCGTTGAAATGCGCCAACGAATACAACGCAAATGGTGTGCTTCAACCATCCTTTATTTGTATCATAAAAATGACCACTAGATGGAGCAAAATTGTTCAATCCATTCGAGAAAAGGAACAAGTCATTGCTTCTTTAATAGAAAGCTATTCACCAAATTCCATAAAAACCTGTCAAGGAACTACAGAGAAACAAAGGAAAATGGAATAAAATGAAATTGCTACTAGGGGGCACAGCATTCGTTGGATCCACCTGAAAGTTGTTGTCTGTTGTTAGCTTCATATAAACACACTAAACTAAATTTAATAAAGATTCTGTAGTGACTTCAGGAGATACAGCTATGGGCGCAAAACAAAACAAAACAAACTATCACTACGAGATGCCACAGTAGTCAAAGTCGTCATCATGAACTGTCTTCTTAACACTGAGAACATATACAATAATTTTCAAAACCATCTGTAGAATGGTTTGGTTGATTGAGCAGTGGATGCTAAAAAAAGACTTGAAAACAGCAAAAATGGACACTAGGTGGCACAAAATACCTTGATTCCATCTGAAAACAGGAGAATAGCGTCACCTCACTAAAACAAGCCTATGTTCAAAATTTTAAGAAAATCCGATGACAATCTTTGGAGATACAGAGGAAAACGTAAAAACTAAAATTGCCACAAGACGGCACACCGATAGCCATATCCGCTTGAAAGTCGTCGTAAACTTGATAAATTAGTAAAGATCCTGCAAACGCTTTAGGAGATACAGCCATAGGCGCAAAAAAACAACACTGCCACTAGGTGGGGCCACAGAGGTTGGAAAATCATCGTCAGCTGTCCTTTTGTAGTAAGAACATACATTCCAATTTTCACAATCATCAGAGTGGTTTGGTTGATAAAGGGGTGGATGCCAAAAAACGAACTCGAAAACAGTAGAAATGGCCACTAGGTGGCGCAAACTACGTTGAATCCATCTGAAAACGGAAGGATAGCATCATCTTACTAATAAATGCCTATATGCCACATTTTATGAAAATATGTGAAGGAACTTTAACAACTCACAGGTAAACACAAAAAACTAAAATTGCCACTAGGGGGCACACCAGTAGTCAGATGTGTCCGAAAGTCGTCGTCGTCCGTTGTCAACATCATATCAATACACTTGCTAAATTTAGTAACGAACCTGCAAACGGTTTAGGAGATACGGCCCTAGGCGCAAAATGAACAAAACTGCAACTAGGAGGCGCCACAGTAGTCGGAAGTCATCGGAAAATCATCGTCAGTCGTCCTCTTCATAGTTAGAACATACATGCCAATATTCACAATCATCATTGAAGTAGTTTGGTTGACAGAGGGGTGGACACCCCAAAAACATACCCGAAAACCGTAAAAATGGCACTAGGTGGCACACACTACGTTGAATCCATCCGAAAATGGGAGGAAATCGTCATCTCACTAATACATGCCTCTATACCAAATTTTAAGAAAGTATGTTGAGGACATTTGAAGATACAGCGGTAAACGTAAGAAACTAAAATTGCCACTAGGGAGTACACCGGTAGTGGGATCCGTCCGAAAGTCATCATCGTCATTTGTCAACATCATATCAATATACTTGCTAAATTTAAAAACGATCTTGCAAAGGGTTTAGGAGATACAGCCCTAGGCGCAAAATGAACAAAACTGCCACTAGGAGGCGCCACAGTAGTCGAAAATCGTCTGAAATTCATCGTCAGCCGTCCTCTTCATACTAAAAACATAATGCCAATTTTCACAATCATTCTCAGAGCAGTTTGGTTGCTAAAAGAGTGGACGCCAAAAAACATACCCGAAAACCGTAAAAATGGCCACTAGGTGGCGCAAACGTCGAATCCATCCGAAAACAGGAGGAAATTGTCATCTCACAAATAGGTGCCTATGTAACAAATTTTATGGAAACACATTGAGGACCTTTGAAGATACAGAGGTAAACATAAAAAACTAAAATTGCCACTAGGGGGCACACCAGTAGTCGGATCCGTCCGAAAGTTCGCTCATGCCATCCCATCCATAAATGCAACACATGTGCCAAACTTCATGAACATGCGTCAAGCAGTTTTGGAGATAGAGCAGCGGACGCCCGAAGGATGCTGGACCGACGGACGGACAGAGATGACGGCATAATATATCCACATATAAGTATGGGGACACATGAAAACTCAGATGCCAAATTTCAAGATGAATGATCAAAGAACTTTATAGATATTGAGGCAGACACAAGGAAAAGCTAAACTGCCACAAGAGAGGACCACAGTAGCCAGTCCCATCTAAAAATCAACACCAGCTGTTCCATCTTCATAATGATGAAAAAAAGGACCTGGTAGGTATTGAGGTGGCACAAAAACTGCCACAATGGGGAGCAACAGTACATTAAAGGAGAATGCCACCCAAAAAACAACCTATTTTGTGACAATGTAGATCAAGTAGTTCTACTCCATAACGGCACGTTCGGTTGCGTTACCTGACAGCAGACGGAGGTGTTGAAATTATCCAATGACGTAATTGGTTTCACACGCAGTCTGTTCAGCAATTCACAACACTGGTTACTGGTGTCAGCTTACCGCTTGAATTCATCGTTTAACACCAATAAATCATCAAACTTCGATGTAAAACCCTTAAAAATACACTGAGTTCTTATAAAACGTGTTGTTTTATTTCGCTGTTACAGATTTATTGGTATTTGGACACTCCGTAGGTAGCCTAGGCAAAGTTCGGCAGGCCAATTTACCAAGGTCCGTAGCAGGAGTTTGGGGTCTGTTCGAAGATAAATTCGAAGTATTTTTCCGTCAAGTAAAGACAGGAGAACCTAGATCTGTGTTGTTTATGCTTGTGTTTTTTGAGTTCTAAACACACAAAACGCTCGGAACCCGATCAGCCCCGTCGCGGCCGCCGGGACTGCCACGAACATAAACCAGCTTGAGTTGGAAACTAAACCTCGACCGATTAAGACGGTACAAAAGACTAATGGCATTCTCCTTTAATAGCAATTGTGCTCTCTTTGCAATGATCAGACATTCCAAATTTCATAAATATCCAACAACAAGAACTTGATAGATATCAAGGCAAACATAAAAAATAAAACTGTCGATTGTGGACGCAACAACACAGTTTGGTGAAAAGAAGGTGGAAGTCAAAAAGACAAATATTTTAACAGCAATTTGCCACTAAGGGGTTCCACTGTCTCGTTCAAAGAAAGTTATTTGGCATGAAGGTGTATCCTGGAACTAGGTGCAAAGACAACCTAAATTGCCACTAGGGATGCCACCTTATTGCAGATTCATCCCAAAATCAGTAATCGTGCTTTCCTCAACAAAAATTCAGGAAGACTCAAAGTTTTTAAAGGCGAAGGCAACCTTTTTTCATGTCATTTTCAGCAAAAATGAGGTTCGTTGATTATCCCAGACATATTTTTCACTTATTTACTGCTTTTCGTAATTTAATTACTTACTCGTCGTCTACTCTGGAAGTGACGTTTTGGGAGGCAAGAATTTCGTGTCATTTTCTTTTCATATAGTCTGACTGTGAGAGCAGTCGAGTCAGTCATTGTTCTACCTCGGTTGTGATAAGTTCGGTCGTCGTTTGCTTTTGCTTATGAGTCAGTCAACATGCCACGCTGTTGCTGCGTACTGGGGTGTACTCATTATTGTCTCACGTACAGAGGAAGAACTGTCCCACTTGCCCGCATGTCCCGCGACACACTTGCACTGGAGGGTGATCTGAGCACCTGCTTAGATCCCGCCATGTGACTCCCTCGCCACACACCTGGCACCTTCTAAATAGCTCCAACACAAGTCCACAATAAACTTATCAAACTTAGGCTCACCGATCTGTTCATTGGATGATGAACTGTCCTCTTCACTGGGTGTCGAACTGGGCCTGTATTTACTCCCACTACTCAACATCGCTGCAGGGCTGCCTACAGGCTCTGGGCTGAAGACAACAGCACATGGCGAATCACTGCTAATTCCCAGAATTGCACGTAATGGGGTACGTTCGGAGGCACGGGTGACAGTAGATGAAGTGCCTCCAGTCACTGCATATAGTGGCCACAGCTCGCGAGGCTTCTCGCTTCAAAAAGCACTTCTCGGGGTTGGCGACGGGGCACTCCGGGGAATCAACAGCGTCGGTATGGTACCCTTCTTCAGGCGTTGTTTCACAGGGACCTTCATCAATTCAGCGTACATATCTCTGTCAAAATCTGACGGCAGAAAATGCTTGCCACACACTTGGTAACCCTCCACTGCTTTTTACGTTGTGTGGACGGGTAGCGCCGAGTTCTTCACATGAACGAGCTAGCCAAGTACGGCGAAGTGTGTCATCCTTCGGAAAGCGACGCAAGGTACCCAAAGCACGTGTGAGACGAGAATGAGTACATCCTGGCACGCAGCAACAGTGTGGCATGTTGACAGACTTGTAAACAAAAGCAAACGACTACCGAACTTATCACAACCGAGGTAGAACAATGAGTGACTCAACAGCCATCACAGTCAGAATATAATGAAAAGAAATTGGCGCGAAACTCTTGCCTCCCAAAACGTCACTTCCGGAGTAGAGAAGGAGAAATTGATCAAATTACGAAAAGCTGTAATTAAGTGAAAAATGTGTCTGGGATAATCGACGAACCTTATTTTTGCTAAAAGCGACTTAAACAAGAGCAACGCAGAGCGTTGAAATGCGCCCACAATTGCACCGTATACGGTATACTTCTAGGGTTGTTTACTGGTACCATAAAGTGGCCAGTAGAGGATATATATGTAGTATGTTGTACTTTGCAAAATGGAAAGGCATGGTCATTGTCTCCTCAATAGGCTAGGGGCAAAGTGTGAGTGATCTTCATAATACAAGCACATCATATACATCAGTTGCTTAAAGAACCACAAAAACATAGAATTCAAAACAAATTTACCACCATAAATTTAGTAAACATCCTGCAAACGGTTTGGGAGATACAGCCATGGGCGCAAAAAAATGCCACTAGGAGGCGCCACAGTAATCAAAGTCATGGGAAATTCAGCGTCAACCGTCCTCTTCATAGTAAGAACATACATGCCCGATTTTCACAATCATACTTAGAGCGGTTTGGTTGATAGAGGAGTGGACGCCAAAAAAACAGACTCAAAAACAGTAAAAATGGCTACTGCGTGTCGCAAACTAGGTCGAATCCATCCGAAAACGGGAGGATAGCATCATCGCACTAATAGGTGCCTACATACCAAATTTCATGAAAATCCGTTAAGGACTTTTGAAGATACAAAGGTAAGCGTAAAAAAAATTAAATTGCCACTAGGGGGCACACCGGTAGTCTGATCCGTCCAAAAGTCGTCATCTTCTGTTGTTAACATCATATAAATATACTTACACGATTTCGTAAAGATCTTGCGAACGTTTTAGGAGATACAGCCATAGGCGCAAAAAAAACAAAACTGCC
This sequence comes from Phoronis australis, assembly GCA_002633005.1. Lineage (NCBI taxonomy): Eukaryota > Metazoa > Phoronida > Phoronidae > Phoronis > Phoronis australis. Next base: position 387,169 of record NMRA01000375.1, on the reverse strand, counting down.
ACTAGGAGGCGCCACAGTAGTCGAAATCGCCGTCCTCTACATGATAAGCATATACATGCCAATTTTCACAATCATCCTTTGAGCGCTTTGGTTGATAGAGGGGTGGACGCACAAAAACAGACTCCAAAACACTAAAAATGGCCACTAGGTGGCGCAAACTATGCCGAATCCACCTGAAAACGGCAGGATAGGGTCATCTCACTAATAGGTGCCTACATACCAAATTTCATGAAAATCGGTTCAAGACTTTTGAAGAAACAAAGGTAAGCGTAAAAAACTAAAATTGCCACTAGGGGGCACACCGGTAGTCAGATCCGTCCGAAGGTTCGCACATGCCGTCCCATTCATGAATGGGACATATATGCCACATTTCATGAACGTATGTCAAAGGGTTTTGGAGATAGAGCAGCGGACGCCGGACGGACGCCGCCCAGACGGACAGAGCTAACGGCATAATGCGTCCACATATAAATATGTGGGCGCATAAAAAGGTTGCCTTCGCCTTTAAGGCAATAGGACACCTTCGCTAGCAAGGGTCACACTTCTTTAATATCTCAGTTATTTGATTATTATTAATATTAATATTAATATTCTGGTCATTGCTTTTGTGCACATAAGATTCTGTGATGACTACAATTAATTGTTAAATCGATCCTTGTTAACAAAGGTAACCAATTACCTCAAATAAAATTCATCTTTTCTCACACAGATTCAACTTACGGGATCAGCGTCGGGATCACAGTGATCTATAGGTCTGTGTGAAGTGTTGACGTCACCAAGTACAATCACATGGCTGTAACATACAACAAGCAGAGTGAGAGTTAGGAATGATTCACATGAGTGACATGGCATGTCTCTGTGACCAAGAGTTATGGTAACTGCTAGTCTGTTTTAGTAAACAATTAAGCAGAAATACACAAAAAACAAACCTACAGACAACTATATGGTAACGTCTCACCCCTTTTGTAGAACACAATATGGCCGATACATGATTTTTTTTCATTTTTTCATAAAAATATATGAAGTAATAGTTTAATGCTTTAGAATGGTCAAGTTCTGAGTTACAGTATATCTACCATCACAAAAATGAAAACTTCAAGGCACTCAGAACAATGTAAAAAGACCTTCAAAAATGATAAAAGGGCAATTTTTGGCACTAACTTTTTGTCCCAAAATTAGCGAGATTTTATCGTACTTCATTATTAACGTAAGATTATTTTGTCTGTCTCAAAACATCATTGGGTACTTCTTCATTATTTACATCAAGCAAGACTTGTAATGAACTGTAACTAAATAGAGGAAAATTTTCCAGGTGACGTATGGTCTTACAAATAAATAGACTTATTTGTGATAGAGGTATTTTTGTAAAATTTATCAACAAGAAATGTTTTTACATCAAGAAAGTCAAAATGCTGACAAAAGAGACAAGAAAGAGGAAACTGGAAATCAAGTAAGAGGAACTCGAAAGCAACAAAGAGGAAATCATCTTATAAAGGAAAATTACGAGCCTCACTCAAGGTAGTCTGCTCTTGAAAAGAAAAGATAAAATTGTTCAGCACCTTGCCCATAATTCCAATCCAATGACATCAATAAATTTGTACTTTTTACTGCATCATGAGTGTGCTACTGAGATTGAATAGCGCAAAATCCATTCACTGATTCAGAAGAAATCCTTAACTGGAGGTGGGAATGTTCGAATCCTTCGAAACAAATGCTTGTAGTAAGTAAATTTCACCTGCTCAACATGTCACAAACAATGAAAAACCTATTCTATCGAGTTTCAACATGCTCAATGGGCAAGTGTGCACTGCAACCTTTGCACCCCTCAACAAAAACACATCAGCATTGTAAAACCACATTTAAATTTGCACTTAACACAACCCATGCGTTATCTGGAACCCTAGCGTCCAACAGGTAAGCTACAGATGTACCATGTTTACCTGCCATTCTTAAGGAGCTCTTCTGCACGGCGCTGAAGCAGCTCGTAGAACTGCAGTTTGAAAGTGAGCCTGTCAGGTTTGTCAGGGTCAGCGCGTGGACAGTATACGTTGATGATCGTCAGTACCTGGTCCCTGTTAGCGTGGCTACAAACAGGCAAGTAATTCATGGTGGAAACATAATTCAAATTGAGTAACTAAAACATCAAGTTAATTTTAATTACATCTCGTTAACGAAAATTTCTTTAAGTTTATCCTGCACTGTGCATAGGCAACTTCAAAGAGAAGAAGCCTAAGACACCTCTTGATAAACCATTTCAACAGGGACTGATCTGAATCAGATTTTGTATGAACAGCAATGGGAAGCATCCGATTTTGTATGAACAGCAATGGGAAGCATTATTCTTAAGCCCTGATTGTACACAGACTTTACCTGGCTTATTCATTCATCTCACCAATAGTAGCAGCAGATGACTGGTTGTATTACATGGTACTTTAAGAGCTTGTTGTGAGAGGGTCGAGCACTAGGAATAGTCTGAATCCTGTTTTGTGAAAGGTCGCTCAACGCTTTAAGTCAGAAATTTGGTAATATGCTCCTCACAACTATTTTTGAAAAATAATTAAAGCCCACTTGAGCCAAAAATCTCTAAGAACATGCGCATTATTGCTAGTTAGGGAGATAACTTCTATGAACTATTTCTTGATTTCTGTTTTAAGTCTTTTAGGACTATTTACGTTACTTTTTTATGAAATGGACCCCAGGGCTAGCACTGTTATGGAATTGAGTTGATTTTTACTTTTCTGATAGGGAGAAGTCTTGTAAACATACTGACAGAGCCGAACATTTAATGACAATTGTTAGCAAAGGTCAGCAGTAGGGTAAACTATGACCAGTTTAGGGCGCAGTGTGGCACACAAGTGAAATTTCATTGTAAATGATAAATTAACACCAAAGGAAGGCTCTATCGTTTTAAAGTTCCAAGACACACAAATCTACCGTCAGACAATGTTTTGAGAAAGTGTGAGCATACAAAATAATGTTAGAAATTTTTCAAAAATGAAAAGGGTCAGTTCTGGCCATTTTTGTCCAAAACTGGTACTGTACATTACCTCATGTGTTGAGTTCATGAAAACATCAATAAAGGAGTCAGCAGGCTTTAAGCCAACTTTACACAGATGAAACTGTGTTGTCTCAAGGATAATATATGTACTGGAGAAAACATACTGTTGTAGCCCCAGTTGTCTGCAGGAATCACTCTTGCTCAAGTCAGTTAAAATCACAAGTCCTGTTGTGTGGATGGCATTCTCATATGCAAGATAAAGAAGAGGCACTGTGGATTAATGGCATGGGTTTCCACTTCATTTACTCAAGGTTGTGGACTCTAGTCCCACAGGGGCACACTGCTCAACCGCCGAGCTAGCTTCTCAGATCAGTTTTATCTCTATATCAATAAAGCATAAAAGTGGTTGCAAATGATCAGTGCAATGGGCCCACCAAAGCGGCCTGTATCGGACCATCCGTAATTATTTTTTACGCAGGATGGGGATGGAAATCTGTGAGTTGGCTTTTGACATTGAACTTTAGTTTATAGCCCGACACCTAAAGGGGAGTGTTGGCGTTAATAAAGAAGGCAATGAAAGCTGTCACCTGAAATTACCTGATTTTGTGTTGAGTTATTACACAGCGTCCTTCATTGTCAAGAGCCTTTAGCTCTTTCTCTGTGAAGTCTGACAGGTCACCATAGCAACCAACTGAGTCAGCGTCAACTTTTAGACCTGTCAACCCATCTTCCGCCTTAAATGGGGTCACGTGATTTTTACAAAATGTAGCAACACCTACAAGTACAGAGTGGATACCAATTTCATAACAAGCCTATGCATCTCACATCAGACAACTTTATATAGCAAAGGTCAATTAAGATTACAATTTGCCAAACAAAAATTTCTGAGATAGCAAAAAAAAAAACATTCGAAAATTCCCCTGGTTGGGAACATTTGAAATCAAGGGTTGCAATACACCAACTACATTTCTAATGAGGCATCTGCCAAGACTATGTCTTTGAATAGTGCAAAGTAATGTTTCCTAAAGAATAACCAGAGTGTCATTTTTCTATTGCATGTTCCATCAAGGGTTTGATGACGACAGCTGCACCAAAAGTGAAGGTAGTTTTTTCAATAGTTATTATTAATTATAAAATTTCACTGTTCAGCCACATTGTGCTCTTTCTTGAAGAAATTTTATCACAAGTTAATTCATAATATCTATGTTCTATACTATGTATTACATATAATACACTGGGGGGTTAACCTTGGATAAATTTGGGAATGCTCCAATTCTGACTACTTTGTTTAAAAACGGTGTTTAGTTATTTAGTAATTCATCTTAAATTAAATAACGTGGCAAAATATTCAACAATTGTAGAAATTTCATTTAATTGGATGTTAAGGCATTATCTGTGTATTCAGTTATGGCAATTCTTTAGTTTTTCAGCACACAAATGGGATATTAATTTGCCAAAATTCTCCACGGAAATAAAGATAAAGGTAATTTTAGCATATAACTAGATTTATGCTGTGTAGAATATTCGATGAAGTTTCCAATATTTACAAACAAGCAATCAATCTTGAAAAATGAAAAAGTGGCAATTTAGGCAACCATTTTTATGCAAAATTAGTGATGAGTTATAATTTAGACAAAATTATTCGAATGTTCACAGCACGAGATAAATTGTATATTCAGCAAGAAAGGGAGAGATATTACCTGAATAGCCACTCTTTATAGGAAAGAACGCAAGACATTACATGATAGCCTGTCTATGCTAGAATGAGATATTACTGAAATGACACAACTTGATGATAATTTTTAATCACACAGTCTAAATGAAGATTATCAGACTTGTGTTCTGGCATAGTCTAAGTCTCGCCTTGGACTCTGTGTAGAAATATGTGAATCAGACACCTGAATCTATAGTCACTCAATACTGGAGAGAAATATGACCTGAATACCCACCTCATTTAATATCCACTTCTTAATAGAGAGAAACATTACCTCAATAGCCACTCCATACTAGAGACAAATATTCCTAACTAATAGCCACTTTGTACTACAGAGAAACGTAACCTTAATAGCCACTGTGTACTAGAGAGAAATATCACTTGAATAGCCACTCCGCACTAAAGACAAATACTCCTAAAACAGCCACCGCGTACTAGAGAGAAATATTACCTGAATAGCCACTCCGTACTCTTGAAAAGCTGAAGTAACTGTTATATCCTTCAGCGATGGCCACTGTGTCATCAAGCTGGTCACCTGAAAAAACAAAAGACAATGAGCAAGCACTATAGATGACACAAAAGTTGATCTGCAATTATAGTGCATTTGGCTCTTCTCATTTGTATTATAAACAATGACAAAAATGTTGAGTAGCATCAAAAAGGTCATATAGTTTTGCTAGTTGAATCAGAGTTGCTGAAGTCAAAATATAACTGTCATTTACAACCCAGATATAATGCTTCGCGGTTTCTGGGTTTGTTATTATTTCTTTGTATGTTCTGTGTATCCTTCAATAAATATATATCACAGTACTGTCATTTTGGCGACACAGCAGGGACTCATCTAGCGGCCGTCCTGGCCGTCCTTGGGACGGCCCTTTGAAAAAAATGACGGCTTTGGACGGCACGGCCAAGACGGGAAAAAGATGGCCTGTTCCAAAACAACCTGGGTGAAAATGAAGTCTAAACGAAGAATTTTAACATTTATTATTAATAAATTTCATTGAAACCTACAATTCATTAATTAAGTTCGCTAAATATTAAGAAATAACTCGACATTAGAAACTTTTGCCGTCTATTTTTACTATAAATGTCACAATGACGTCATGACGATCGGCAAATACTGGCAGCCATCTTTGGGGAATACCTTCCTATTCTGTGACATCAAGATGACTTCATACAGAATCCCCCGCACGACTAGTGTCAAGAAAAGTTGCATCCAGCGCTAACTACCCGTACATGGACACTTAATCTTTGAAATTGAAGAACCCACACCCGAAGTTCAAAGGATTTGCCGTACTCCTAATGCTAGTTGCCGACGCAGAAGTTGAAGCGCCACTCGATATATTCGACGGAGCAGCCAATTTGAAATAGCCAACGGACGAACGTACACTTCGAAAAAATGATACCCGACAAAATTCTAGCACTGACCTGCCGTGCAAATGCCACCAATGTCGTTGAACATGCAAACCAGATAAAACTTAGCGCAAACTTCCTTAATTTGTTTGCATAGCTCCGTAGCAACTCAAACAAATGAATGAAAAAATATCAAAAAAAATCCGCACGGCCGAACGACTTATATTGATGCGCGAGAATACAGTGCAAACTTTACGAGAAAAAAATGTGGTGTGTAATGTTGGTTACGTATTCAATGAATAACTTAGCATGAAAATAAATGTCTCGAAATACTTTAACTTTTCGTAGTTTCTAGCGAGGAGTAAAGTCACCTCACAGAGATAAATATAAAGTAATGATCCATAGTCATAGGCCATACAAGGTGAGCAATTGATTTGAGGCTTGTCCTCAATCATCATATCGCTGCTGATGCAAGCAGGCAACATTGGGGTGAGCATATTCCCTACCACATTATGTACCAAATTACCCAGAATACACGGACATGGTCTTATAGTAGAGTATACCCTCATATATTAATGTACGGCAATAGCCTTATAGTCTGGCCCATTTGTATCATAGCATGAGAAAAAGCATTTATTCAAATATAAGCTTTTTTGTCCAATTATTTATTTAATATAATTTCTATGGAATGCTTTTAACCAAGCAATACCTTATAACCTTAGTCGGTGACTGATTGGCAAAAACAAAAAATGATAACCAGCCTTGGTCACTTGCGTTTTTAAGTTTTCTCAAAAAACACAGTCATTAGCCCATTAGGCCATATCTCCATATTACGGGTAAGAAGGTATGCATTCAAGTATTCTAAATGGTGTTAGCAAAATTATAACTTTAAAGTAAGAAGTTTTCACCTGGTCAAAAAATACAATTTACAATTAAAAAATTACAGAACAATGAAAACACTTATTTCCACAATCTTTTCTGGTTCATGAAGCATGTCTATGGGAATTGCGAGAGATTTTGCAAAGAATTCCAACTCTACTTTGGGGTCGCTGTTAATTTTTTACCACATATAAAAATAACTGACAAGCATAGGTGATGTCAACACAAGTAAGGCCAACTGGGAAGTTCCCTTGTTAGGCCACGGCAACAGAAGAGTGGTGCGTTTGATGTGGCTAAAAGGCCATCTACCGGAGCAAGATTTGTATCCCTTGGACTTTTTGTTCGTGAACTGGCATGACCTGGCGGCACAATTTCCTCGAAATGGCATGTGCCTAATAAATTCCATCATAAATGTTCTCTGTTACATTCTTATCTATTTTGGTTCTACATTCGATGCTTTTTCCATCTGCTCACAAGCAGGATAAGTCATTTCTGTCAGGTCGTGCTTTAGTGTACATGTCTTACTTAGAAACTTTGGTTCCAGGTACAAGTCATAACTCTTCCTGTAACCCTTATTTATTTATTACGTCATCTTTTTTAAATACTTCTTCTGCCTTGTCTTTGTACCTATCTTAGTTCATTCTTTATACTTTTTATCAGAAACTAGCATCTTCTGTAAATGCTTGTTGTTGTGATCCTACATCCTATTCTAGGCTATTCCAGGTAGATTTAATCAGTAATGTGCTAATCAATATTGCACGGTTTGCAAGCCATCACAGTTTGACCGGACTTTACATAAGTCACGCATCAATATTCCTACGTAGAACCACAGGGGCTCGAATTCCCCGATGACTCATAACCATATATGAGAAACACAAAGGTTGGACACTTAAACTTTGCCAAGCCGAGGCTCCCAATTTCAACTGTCCAAAATCCAAATAAAATCTGCGTGCACATCCCTCAGTCTGGTAATGCATAAACCTTCGAAGCCTTATATTTCCTAGATCCAAATAACTGTCCTCGTGAGTGGTGAATTGGCGATGGAACTTCCAAAACAATCTCAAAACTCTGAATTCAAGGACCTAAAACATTAAGTTAAACATGGTGGATTTCAGTTGTGCTTCAACTTGTACGCCTGTCGTAGGTGAAACTTCGAGTTTGAGCAAGCTACCTGTATTTCAAATTCAATAATTCTAATCCAAAACTCAACTAATTGAGAATGTTAAAGTTAGTATTTTAATGATTATTTGTAACTTTATTCCACTCACAGTTCATTTTAGCCCTTAACTTAGAAGTTTGTTGCATAAACTGGCGTACGTATCTTGTTTCTCATCTTGACATCACGCATTTTTTATGATTGAAACACAACACACACTCGGCCAGGAAATGCAGTCCGTGCAAATATTACAATGCGCGTGGCCGACAAGTTAACTCAATGGTTTTGGCAAACTTCGCATATCAATACAGTATCAGTATATTTGACACAAATATCTGAGTAGTTACATACATTTGGCAATGATATTTTTAAAGTGCTCTCTGCTTCTCATGCCCAAGTAGTCGAGGGATTGACGACGAAAGGCGCGCGAAAATAGACTTTCGGATTTAGCTCGGGAGCGTCCGCCAAAAACCCGAATGTGCGAAGACCGTCTGCCATGACATCACGGAATAAGGTCCTTGAATTTGTGATTTTGACATTCTTTTGGCATTTTTGTAGTCAAATCACCACTCGAAGTCGAAGGCAATTTGAAGAGATCAAATGAAAGAAGGTATTCTAAGACTTGTTCGATGATAGTTTCTTGGAGTTCCATGCACATTTGAGTAGAGAATTCTGAGCAAACAGATTTTGAGTGTCCAACCTTAATGTTGTCTTAGTATTGAGTGACGTCATTTACGATCAAGGAACAGATAAACTCGAGTCAAGCGCCTGTGGCAGCCTGTGCGTAGAACTGTCCTCACTTTCGACACCGATCGTTTAGTAGGCTTTATTTGGTTTGAGTGAGTCCATGATTTAGGCAAGATTATTTCTCAGGTGTCCTTAGCTTTTGATCGTATCCAATGAATTATAATATTACATGATGTATAAATATTACATGATGTATCGGAGACTAATAGAACGCATGTGGCCGTGGGTTAGTTTCGTTTTCAAACACTCGATTTGCGCGCCAAATCTTTTGCTTTAAGTTTTCAAGCAATTGTTCGTAAAAGACTTACGCGTTACTTTAGTTTCTTGAAGGCAGATTATATCAGCATCTAAAGAATCAAGTAAGACTTTAAGAGGTTCTTTAAATGAGCGAATTCCATTCAAATTCCAAGTCAAAATCTTCATTTCTAATATTTGACTTTTGTATGCGGCGCTGTTCGAAAAAACAACTTCCTGTTCCCACTTCCTGGTCACCAGGTGGCGTCTCGTCGAACCACACCTGGCACCTTCGCCGCTCTAATACTCGTTGAGTGTTGACCACGAGATGCCCTAGGTTTTTTACTTTCTCGTATCATCCGTACATCTGTTGTCATTCGTAATTTATTTAAATTTATGCCAGCTCCATGATGCACCCTTGAACACAACCGTCACCGCGCAGCCAGTGAGACAGAATCCAGAGGTAAATATTGTAGTCAGTTGAGTTTTGATATTACTTAGCGANTCCGCCAATGGCAAAACACTATAACAGCTAAACAATGCCCAGAATTCCGTGAAGGAGACAAGGTTATGATTGACAAATCAGGTGTCGCAACTGTAATCAGTGTACACGGTATACTGCGGCAACAAAAACGATGGGACACTCAGACTTCGAAGCCACACTAACAAAATAAGCTAAACTGAAAGCGGGTCACTGAACCGTGAGCCGGTTCGGCGTCGACTGCGACCCTAACCAAGTCACTAAAACACATGCATTCTCCCAGCCTGAGTCTGAAAGACATGCAAACAACTTCTTAACGAATCCATCCTGCAGCGAATTCCATATCCAAGTTCATTCAAACGGATACGAACCACAACCAAGCCCCACTCAACATATCACTCGTTGATACTGGTTAGCTGTGCTGTCTCATGGTCAGTTCAGTGCTCAAGCGCGAGGAAGTCCTGCTGACTGTATTTTATGTAATGCTACATTCCGCACATGACCCATGTATGATCTTGCCACTCCGGGACTAGCCGCGTTGTAGCAAGTCAAGCCTGATTCGGTTTCGCTTTCATTTTGTCACTTTTGTTCATCAAGCCAGACTCTGGAGGTACGATTCGGCAGACAACCAGCGATTTTTCGGCAAAATTATTCAAGAAACCCGACAATTACACTGGCCATTCTAATACGTACCGACCTGGCTGGGCCGGTCTAATCGGGTCTGGCCACAGATCTTTTTATCTCCAGTATTTGAATAACTTTCGACAACCGAGTCAGACTACATATTAGAAGTTTTTGGCAGATAAAATTCTGATGCTGTGTTTTACAGAAAGTGGTGGCATTTGGTTTTTGAGTGTTTGTTTTACAATTACAAGTGAGAAGTTTAAGCTCTACCAACAAGTGTTCTTAGGTGATTTCCGATACTCGCAGTTGCGTAGCTAAGTTTGTGTGTATAGGCCTATCAATGTTATTATTTTCAACTGTTTCTATAATAATTCATTTATGCAAAGTTTACCTGTTGCCCGTATGCTTTTTGTTGATTCTATTTCTGAGCAGCAATGTTATCTGCAGTATTTACCTAGTATACCCGTGAAATAAAATTTTAATTTAAAAGTTTATCTTGGGTTGCTGACAGCGTGCTTGCCAGTTGTTCCGCTCTTGGCGGACTATCCTAACCTTTGATATTTTTGGCCGCCATCCCGCCACGCCATCTGGCTTTTTGACACACTGCGAAATTGAAATATTATCGTAAGCTATTGTTATTTTCCACGCGACATAGCCCTACAGAAAAAAACGAGGTCTTTCATATGGGTTTTTGAGACACAAGCAATTTCCCTGTGACTTCAAAAAAATAAAAATCGCCGTCGGGATCTTTTGATTGTTACGTTTCCCGTTCGACAAAAAACGCTGTCGGGACGTTTTATGTGCTTCGGCGACCATTTCAAACTTGCGTTTTGGCATAAACCCAGATACCCTGCTTTTATCCGGAAATCACGCTTTTCACAGTTCTCTTGTTTCTGTCATTCTCGAATGCTGGCAACTCCGCAAGAAGTGTTCAAAACAATGTTGTGGTTTTATCACGAATATTGTAATTTTCCAGAGTCCACTTTCTTTTGTAACATTAACAATCGTAAAAATGTGTCCAAATGTCTCTAGTTTAGGATGACACACATTGCACATGTATCAGGATAACTAATTTTTATTTTCCTCTATGGGCAGTCTATGTGATGATCTCTCCACGGTACGTTTCAAAGCTACACAATAGATGTTTGCGTGTTTTTTAAAGGTGTGAAAGCCCTTAGTCTGCAAACATGGTACATGTATAGGTACAGTTGGAGTAATTAGTTTATCACGTTTGTACACTGTAAGTGTGACTGCCGCCCGAATTCTGCTACAGATTTCACAACTCTTTCAGTTCGCTCTCCAGTCCCATGTACTCCACATACTGCTTTTCTTTGAAAGTCCTCACCAGCCAGTGTCCGTACTTCAACGGCTTTCCGCCATTCAACTGCGCCTTCATGTTACGTTGCATATCGTCCGTCTCAGGTCTCAGTGGAGGACGACCTATATCTGCATGGTAACTGGGCTCCAAGAAAAACGGCACGGAGTAGCGGTCGACGCCGTAGTCGATCACTCTGTGTCGTGTCGCCTTAAGTCGGCCACCAGTGAACTGAGCCAGCATGTCCCCGATGTTGATGACCAGCGTACCCGGCTCAGTCTTCACCGCCTTCCAAACGTTGTCGCTATCCAAGATTTCCAGACCGTCGTATGAGAAAGTCTCCAGTAACGTCAACAGAGTGGAGTCGGAGTGATCACCGCACTGTATCGTTTTGCCGTCGTCCGTCAACGCAACGTCTGGAATGGTGCCTGAAATAAAACAACATAACACAAGAACTCGCAGACCTGGGCCCTTTTTTATCAATTAGGTGGTGAAATTGGTAGCAGCTAAGGAAGTCCTAAGCAGATTACTGTAAACTTGAGGCTACGTTTTTTATCGGAGCGAAACCTGGTAATTGGTGAAAAATTTACCGTCTTAACTAGTGTCTTACCTGAAATCGGGCTTACGCAATTTCATAGTGCAAGTCCCTGAAACGCACAAGTCATCTGTTGTCTGTAATCCATGAACCTAACAATAACCCCTAAAATGCGTTTTCGGTCCTAAAACCGATTGTTTTCCTTCCTTCAGAATAACGTTCGAAAAATCAGTTTATAGAAAATTGTTAATCTTTTAATTCGTTACTATCGTGAACCGATGTGGTCATGCGTTATTCGTGCCCAACAGTGAAAAACGTAATCTAAGGCTGCAAAACAAAATTGGTTCCGGTCTTTACCCCGACTCAGTTTGAGACTTGCGCTCTCCGTCTAAAAACGTCAGTCCGTGTCACGGCCAAGGTTTCATGTTTCTGAAAACTTCACAAAGGCACGTAAACAAGGGTATTTTGTCAGTCGTGGGTGGACATTCTTTTTTGAAAATTTTAGCAACTAAAAAGATGCACCAAAACAACTCGAAAGATTTTCAAAAACTGACCAGAGCCAATTGTGGTTTTTGGCCCAACCAACACGCTGAATTTCTTGCCACACAATTTGTTCTGTAGTTTCACCCAGATGAAGCAACGTCAACTCGAAACTGCCACAGCTCACCAAGGTCACACAACAGTCCGCATGAACCGTTTCCCGAAACGTTTCCTTCTACAAAGCTGTTATGAAACCACGCTTATGTCAAAGAAATTGATTTAGACAAATTCACGGGTGAGAAACAACATGACCGCCTCACCCAAACAGGACTGACGCACCTAAAAACATGACCGTCCCACCACAAAACAGGACTGACGCACCTAAAAACATGACCGCCCCACCACAAAACAGGACCGCCGGGGACTGAGTAGTTAAGGCCTTTGTGTGATACTGCGGGTTATGACGTAACCGGTCAGATAGCTGTGTAAAGACTATCGCCAAAATAAAGCTTGACAGCCTTGCGTTATTGAGCTCCGTTACATCCCCGACATTGCCCACAGCCCGGGTAGTNACAGAAGGTGGAATTTAACTGTACGTATTTCTCAAAAATTAGTGATGAAATTTCTCCAGCTTTATTTGGTATATACCGGTCCAAACTGCTGAACGAATGCACTATAACTACAGCATTCTATATGTAATGAAACAATCATGATTTATCATGCGCATGTAAAAAAATCGTCTAATTGAGCTAGCTTGTCGTAACGAACTGATGAGAATTATCAACGTCCACGCACTTTTACGAAGGTTAGGCTACTACACTATTTTCGATACTTATAAAAGGCTATAAATTGCATTTCGCCCTAATTAATTAGCTAAAATGGGATTAGGCATATTACTTTCACATCAAATTAGTCTCACAACGTTCCTTACACTAACAAGATTCTACCTCCGTTACCACTGTGACGTTTTGGACCCAGTTTGACGGCATTCTATTCTTATTTTCGGGTCCAAATTGTGTCATCCACTGCCATGACACGCCGTCACTACACATCCGAATTGCGCATTGCCTGTGACGTGAGCCAGTAACGGAAATAGAGTACTATCACTAAAGGTATGTTATGAGTCACAATTCCATTTGAGTAAAAGGACAAATTCGGTTTTCCTTTTTAGTCAGTTATGCAGAACGAAATACAGCTTTAAGTATTCATAGAGTAGAAATTCAACAAACAGCATGTTGGACTGTAACCTTGTTAAAATGAACCCCACCCCTTGTGGAGTTCTGTTCCAAAATGAACCCTGCAGTTGAGTTCCTAACCCTGTTAGTGAACCCTATCCTAGGAAATAACATGGGGACATCTAGCAACGAAAACCCGAAAATATCATAGCGGTACACACAGCATTGGCGTCCCACGCACGTAAGTAACCTCACCTCCTCGAGTAAATAACACGTCGGCTAACTCATTACCTTGTCGAGGGGGGTAGTGGAGTAAACGCAGAGTAGATAGCGGTTTGTTGACGAACATGTGATCAAAGACGTGCTCATCCTGACCAAGGCCGGTGGCAATCAGTCTCATGATCTCTGTCGCATTGGTGTGCATCAACTCGTAGTACGCGCACATTTCTTGTTGGAAATTGACGGCGCCATCTTCAGGCGGCCAGAGCGGGTTCTCGTAGAGCACGTTTCCCGCCAACAACTCCGGGTCATCTTCGGGAAGAGGAAGACCCATTTCGAAAGCTTCTTTATTGCTCGAGTTGGACGGATCATTTGGGAAGTATCCCCTGTATACTTTAGAGCTGTCAGGGTTCCACCGTCTCCTGGACAAAGACAGCTTGGAGGCCGTTGGTAGACTGAAGAACCATTCACACAGTCGATGCACTCTGTCTGTGTTGACACCTGCTACGTTCTTTATGGCTAAAAATCCGACATCTCTGAGTCCGTCAACTATTTGTTTTGCAACGTCGTCTCTCTTCGTTGTTAATCTGCTAAAATCGACCACTGGCACGTCCGCCACAGGAGTAGATGGGGCCATTTATCTGTCCCCTCGTGGCTCTTCAGATCAAACCTTAAAGAAAATTTAATCAAAATTGCTTAGACTAAACTTTTTGATACAACGGAACATTATCCATTAAGAGGACAGCGCAACGCCACTGTAACTTCCGGGAGCAGACATGCGCATTTGTAAATGGGCCTACAATATGGTGAAATGGACAAGCAGAAGTGAAAACCTCCGCCAAAACAGTGCAACGGTATTTCACTGTACCTTCTGTTTTTAATACAATAGCGTCCGATCAGAAGGCACATTGGACGTTTAAACGATCACCTAAAAAATCACGAGATCGGTAGTCAGATGTCTGATACGCCTTCTTGTCGTCAGCCCCAAATCAGACGACAGATCTGTTTTCTTTAAGTGAGAAAGTTACATTCCAATGACGTGATTTTGTTTGCCCCTGTTGATTGTGCGCGACTGGCCAGATTATTAGTCTCTGAATCGGTTTTACATCTTCGATGAAAACTGAAAAGCAGCAGATTTTTAACGACTTCAGAATACACCACAAAGTTCAGATTGTTCATGAGAAATAGCTAACGTGTGGTGATAACACACAACACAGTGGTGTGTGATCCTACGTGGCAAACGTAGACCTTCGTGACGGCAGGTCTCTGAGTGGTATTGAAAACGTACCCGCTCCCATGCTTTTCATGAAACCACACCAAAGACTTGCATTATAGTGGCACTGCGCTCTTTTAGTAATAGAGGCGCACACCTAAAAAAGCATAAACGTAAGGAAGTTTCCACTTACCAAACGAAGGTGACAGTATCTAAATATCTTACTTGGACTAATAAAACACGCAAGTGGTCAAAACTACCCGTCAAGGCTGGTGACAGTTCACACATGCTTATCTATGTATACCTTTGCCCGATCCATCGTGGAAAGCATAATACGACAACGCAGATAACGAAACTGCCGCAAAATTTAACCCCAGGAGTATGACTTCCCATGCCAAATGATGTCGTATGGATTTCGCACGCTTTTGTTGAACCGATTGCAATACCACTGCACACGGATGAGAATCTCCAACAGTTATCAAATCCATTCTCGCACTACTTGACTTTATTCTGGTCACTAAAGAAAAGACCAGACGGTGTTACCAAAGTACTAGAATGTCAAATGTATACTTGAACTGGATGTATCCGAGTTTGGCGAACAAGACGGTTAAAATTCAAATTAAGTCATTTTTTTCAAGTGATGCATCGAAAAAATCATGGTACAAAAATGGCGAAGCTGCGTGTCCTAACAAAATCTAACAATGGTCGGCTGAAATTTTCGGTGTGCCCAGAAATGCCGTGGTACTAAGACTGCCTATTTTTGTAAATTTTTTTGCCCTACGTAATAAATATAGACGTGTTTTGAAAAAGCACAAAAGTGTGAAAACTCGCAACTCGTCTAGTTTCATTTCCCATCAATTCAAAACCAATCGAAATATCAAATTATATTTTTTCTGACTTTAGATTATTGCTATTTCCTTCTATAATACGCTCATGGTATTAAGCAGGGCAAACGCGCCAGCATGCAACTAATTAATGCGCAAGCGTCACAGTGTTAATTATTTATAGGCACAAGAGGTTCTCTTACCCAACAGAGGGCAAACGTCTGTCCTCGATAGACACAGGTGCTCGCAAGTTAGCAAACAACCTGCTTGTACAAGGCAGATCAGGCAGTGTTCAATTATTAGGACGCAGGCCAATAGGCCAAAAATTTATCATTTAAAAATAGACAAGTAACTTTTAGACTATTGAAGGCTATAAAATCTTACTTTGATTGACTAGTTTCTTACGCCGTAGAAGTCGGAGATTGATCCAGCTTCAATCTGAGAAGGCGTGGGAAAACATATTCGTGACCAAGATTTACCCCCGCCCCCCTCTAGCGTATCTTCATGCTAATTAGGCCAACAGGCCGGTCACTAGTCGAATAGGACTGGTCGCTGGAAACGGAAAGGCAATCGCTTCTCTACAGTTGGTACCAAGGAACGACAACGTGCTCTTTTGATAACGCTTGCATTGAATTCGCATGATCGAGTGTAATGCAATCATCGCTGCGCAATGTACTCGTGAATCCAGAAGTCGATGATAGAACACTTCAGATTACAGAGCAATGGCGGGTGCCTTTCCAATGAACTTTTTTGTGAAAAGGTTCACTTGTTGAGCTGTGACGCCGGATACAAACGGGTTCATTTTTGTAACAGAATTCTACAGAAATTAGCTTTATAATTCGGCTTGTTGTGTTGAAAAGAATACAAATCTAAGGGTTGTTATTATGAGTTTGGTGATTTCAAACCACTACAAAAGGATGTTTTGAGGAAATGGTGATCAATCAAAGTATCACACAACTGGGTGCCATTCAAAGGAATATTTCGATTTTACGATAGGAAAGTGGGATTATTGATGGGTGGAATAGACTGCTTGAAGTTATTATTGTTGGATGGGATATGCTTCTTGAAGTTAATAGCCTTGAGCAGAACTATAAGATAAAGAAATCCGTTGTGTTTTTGTGATTTTATTTCAATTACAAATCGCCAATTCAAGCCGTTGTCAGCCGCCTACTCTACAAGATAAATGCACTTAACATACAGCGTCAATCAAGTACGATTTACCTACGCCAGCGGGGAATGCAGGCTCGAATCCAAGCTGAAGCTGGTCTCAGAAAATAACTTTGCTCTCTCGGTTTTGGCCTATTAACATCAATTCTCCCATGCTATAACAAAATAATGCTCTGAAACCCTCGTCAACCCTTAAAAGTTTGTAGCAAATTTTGAATAGTCCTTACAAAGTCTGTCGAATGGGCAGGCGCGACTGAGTGGTGCATTACTGAAGCGAGTTCCACGAAAACTGTAGGAAAAGATACCCACCAAGAACCATGTCTGTGGCATAGCAAGTATGTGATTTTAGTTGACTGTATTCAGCTTTTTTTATCACTCAAGTGATACGCCATTGGTGTCCGGTCAGCAGAGAACAGAACGAGGAATAGTTGAAATCAACAAAACAGGGTTTAGTATCCTTTAAACCCGGCCCTGCAGGGTTTCCGATCGTTTTAGCGACACCCTAATAAGCTACAGTAGTTATCCTACTTAGCCAAGTCCGGCACCTCACTCCCTCAAAACCCTGTCGCCAGAAGTTCAGAACGCACCGGAGACTAGGGAATTGCCTAAAGTATGTAAATTAACTGATCAGCTGATCAGGCTTCTATATAGTTCTATAGCTCATAATGTCTACGATAACCGCTGCAACTTGTACAATATTATGCGTACCAGCTTTCAATGAGTGAAGAACAAGGTCCGTGTTAAGCAACGCGTCGCCCAGGGTTGGACCGGACAAGAGGCCATGCATTGCTCTTCCTGTACACAGTAGGACTCCCGTTACGAACAAGCTTCGGCTGCCGGTGGTCCAGTTCAGACAGAAAGTACTGTCAAGGTTCACGTCGAGTAACGGTCAACTGTTGACCACGAAATGTAAATTCCATGTGACTACTTACCATCCGTCCTCTGTGGTTTAAATTGCGTAGACCTAGCTGATAGGAACTGACCAGCGTCACTAAGGAGGACGAGCGAAGATCACATTCGCAAAGATGGCTGGCTTAGGGAATCCCGTCAGAGAAAATAGGCCAGTGACCTAGTCACGTGGTACACAGTAGATACAATGACTTCAGATTGACTGGCTTTGGGCCGGGTGGGGGGTTTCTCTCGTGGTTTAATTGGGATTTCATCACCACTGACACTGTGTAAAAACTGAACTACAAAAACCAGTTGTAAAAAGTGGTATCTGATACAAAACCAATGTCGTTAAATGTGAGTGCACTCACTAAGTAAAGTATCTGTCAAAATGTGTGAAGTAATTTTCCTTTCTTCAAATAAATCATAACTCGACCTCAACTCTAAGTCAAGTATCGTCAACCATTATAAGTACGCATTTTCTGAAAGGAGAAAGATTGAAGATTCTAAAAATATGCTTCTTACTGCTTTGTCTTTATTATTTTCACGTGACGATGTTAGTCAAATTTTCATGTGCAAGAAAGGTACATTCATAGCAAAATAACCCCCAGCCGACTTTGCGTTATGTCTCAAAAATAATGTTTGAATTTTGCTTTAAAATGCCTGCTTTGGCATAAAACCCGAACTTGGTGAATAATCCAAAAATTCCAGCCACAATTTACCGTTTGTTTTGATTCGCGTTTGTCATCGAATGAGGCAGTTGGTGCGATTAGAAGTCCATTTTCGAACATTACGTCGTGTTTAGGACTACATATATAGGCGAACACCGTTCACAGCTTATTTTATAAGACACGAGGCTCGTTCCAAGAAACTGACTTAAGGTACTATGAACCTTGTTTACCAGGTTGTACTTATGTGCAAATATCTTAAATTCCGTTAGCTGTAACCCCTACAAAGTATATATTTTCTGAAAGGTGAATGAATTTCCTAANAACTGATCAGCTGATCAGGCTTCTATATAGTTCTATAGCTCATAATGTCTACGATAACCGCTGCAACTTGTACAATATTATGCGTACCAGCTTTCAATGAGTGAAGAACAAGGTCCGTGTCGCCCAGGGTTGGACCGGACAAGAGGCCATGCATTGCTCTTCCTGTACACAGTAGAACTCCCGCCGTTACGAACAAGCTTCGGGTGCCGGTGGTCCAGTTCAGACAGAAAGTACTGTCAAGGTTCACGTCGAGTAACGGTCAACTGTTGACCACGAAATGTAAATTCCATGTGACTACTTGGCGTCCTCTGTGGTTTAAATTGCGTAGACTTAGCTGATAGGAACTGACCAGCGTCACTAAGGAGGACGAGCGAAGATCACATTCGCAAAGATGGCTGGCTTAGGGAATCCCGTCAGAGAAATAGGTCAGTGACCTAGTCACGTGGTACACAGTAGATACAATGACTTCAGATTGACTGGCTTTGGGCCGGGTGGGGGGTTTCTCTCGTGGTATAATTGGGATTTCATCACCACTGACACTGTGTAAAAACTGAACTACAAAAACCAGTTGTAAAAAGTGGTATCTGATACAAAACCAATGTCGTTAAATGTGAGTGCACTCACTAAGTGAAGTATCTGTCAAAATGTGTGAAGTAATTTTCCTTTCTTCAAATAAATCATAACTCGGCAGTCAACTCTAAGTCAAGTATCGTCAACCATTATAAGTACGTATTTTCTGAAAGGAGAAAGATTGAAGATTCTAAAAATATGCTTCTTACTGCTTTGTCTTTATTATTTTCACGAGACGATGTTATTCAAATTTTCATGTGCAAGAAAGGTACATTCATAGCAAAATAACCCCCAGCCGACTTTGCGTTATGTTTGAATTTTGCTTTAAAATGCCTGCTTTGGCATAAAACCCGAACTTAGTGAATAATCCAAAAATTCCAGCCTCAAATTACCGTTTGTTTTGGTTTGCGTTTGTCATCGAATGAGGCAGTTGGTGCGATTAGAAGTCCATTTTCGAACATTACGTCGTGTTTAGGACTACATATGTAGGCGAACACCGTTCACAGCTTATTTTATGAGACA
The DNA here is from genome assembly GCA_002633005.1 of Phoronis australis. Taxonomy (NCBI): domain Eukaryota; kingdom Metazoa; phylum Phoronida; family Phoronidae; genus Phoronis; species Phoronis australis. Next base: position 367,083 of record NMRA01000375.1, on the reverse strand, counting down.
CGAGGCTCGTTCCAAGAAACTGACTTAAGGTACTATGAACCTTGTTTACCAGGTTGTACTTATGTGCAAATATCTTAAATTCCGTTAGCTGTAACCCCTACAAAGTATATATTTTCTGAAAGGTGGATGAATTTCCTAAAACAATTTATTATTCTTGTTTACTGACTTTAGTTTTTCACGAAATATGCGTTTTTAGAAAAAAAATAAATTGACTTTGAACTTGAACAGAGATTTTAAAATTTTGTTCCTCCAATCATATTGGTATTTTGTTAATATGTTGGTTACGGCATTTTCGAGGGTGCCGCGTCTAAGAGTTTTGAAATAGATCCTAGTTTTTCGGAACGAAGCCTTCAAAAATCAAGAGTGCTGTCGCTTTTTTGTTTGCTCAAAATGTTTGAAAAAGTCGATAATTAAAGACCTATTTCAAAAATCTGAGGCACAGTTCCCTCGAAAATGCCGTTATCGACATGTTGACAAAAGACCAATAGCACTGGAGGAACATTCTTTTTAAAATCTCTGTTAAAAGTACAAAAAGTACTAAAAAGCGCATATCGTGAAAAAATAAGAACAAGTAAATAAGAATAATATAATAAGGAGGGAGCCAACAAGCAAGGACCAACATCGGAAGGTCTACGAAACGGAAAAAGAAGATTTCTTGGCCCAAACTAGATAGCGATGCCAGTGCAACATTAGAGGTTGTTTTTATGGGCCCGGACCATAAGAAGATAGGGACCATGTTGGAGAACATTTATAATATGCGCAGGGATAGATTAGGAATCCAAGTACGAAAGAGCTCCCCGAAGGTGCAGAGTGGACCGAGTAGACGACAAAAGGATATTGCGAGTCTGCGCGCAGAGCTCCGCGACCTGACAAAGCTGTGGAAACAGGCCCCGGAAGCTGAGAAGATAGGTCTAGCTCAAGTAAAAGAGGAGCTTAGGGACAGATTATTCGAACTTAGTAGAGCAGAACGTCTGAGGAGAAAACGGAAAAGTAGAGAGCGGGCAAGAGAGTCATTTGTAAAGAACCCATACCAGTTTTCCAAGGACTTGTTAGGGAAAGAAACGAGCGGCCGGTTATCATGCAGCAAAATGGAACTAGAAGACCACTTGATGAAGATTCATAGCGACGCGAACCAGCACAACAGTCTAGAAGAGTTCGATTGGATGGATGAGGAAGTTCCGCCAAAAGTTCAGCTTGACACTGGAAATATTAAGTTCTCTGAAGTGAAGAGTGTCGTCATGAAGGCTAAAGCCGGTTCAGCCCCAGGTCCGTCTGGTTTGAGTTACATTATTTACAAGAAGTGCCCGAGCCTATTAAGACTGTTATCGCTACTAAAAGGCGTATGGAAATTGAAGAAAGTTCCTGATCACTGGGGCAAAGCTGAGGGTTGTTATATCCCAAAGATCAAAGATGCAGAGGCTATAAAAGACTACAGGTCGATCTCCCTGCTTGATGTGGAGTTCAAAATTTCTTCGCAGTGATTGCATCAAGAATTGTCAAGTACGCCCTGGGGACCCCACAGTGCAGAAAGGTGGTGTACCAGGACAGTCGGGTTGCCTGGAGCATAATGTTGTTCTAACGGAGCTGATCGGTAAGGCGAAGGCAAACAAGTCGGACTTGGCAGTTTGTGGTTAGATTTATAGAATGCCTATGGTTCCATTCCGGATTCACTAATTAGGAAGGCGATGACGACTTATCATTTTCCGGAAGGAGTACAGAATGTCATCAACGACTACTTCAACAGTATACAGGTGCGATTTTCAACGAAAGAGTTCGCAACAGATTTCATGCCTTTGGAGAAAGGGATATTGACAGGGTGCACCATTTCAGTCAGCTTATTTGTGAACCTCATTATTCGCCTAGCCAGCAAACAGTGCAGGGGGTCTCTTCTATAAGGCAGACGCCTTCCTCCGTGTCGTGCATTTGTCGACGACCTAACAGTTACTACACCAACATTAGTAGGAGCAGGTTGGGTGTTGAAGAAATTAGAAGAACTAAATGTTTGGGGTAGGATGAAGTTCAAGGTGTCAAGAAGTCTGGTCTTGATGAACGGGAGAATGAGTCAGCACCGAGCCTTCCGTATGAACGGTGAGGGGATTCCGCCCTTGGGTGAGAAGTCGGTGAAATATCTAGGCAAGGTGTACGACAGCAGTTTAAGCGACATCATAAACGCAAGGGGCACAGTGGCCCTGTTCAGGGAGAGTCTGTGGAAGATCAGCGGGTGCACTTTGCCAGAGAAATTCAAGCTCTGGTGTTATCAATTCGGTTAGCTGCCAAGATCTCGTGGCCGCTATCGGTTTACAGCATTCCGATCTCAACAGTCGAGGCTATGGAGCGGGAGGCAAACTAGCGTATCGGGAAATGGTTGGGAGTACCAGCGAGCTTCACGTCAGCAGCAGTATCATTTCCACTAAGGTCTCTGGTTGAGAACTTTATGGTGTCAAAAGCAAAGGAAGTTCTCATAATCCGAGATTCCAGGGACAGATTTGTCAGCTTATCAGAGATTAAGGTGTCAGCAGGTAGAAAGTGGGAACCCCAAGTGGCTGTGAACAGAGCAGAGAGTCGCCTCCGACATAAAGACATAGTTGGTTCAGTCTGTTGTGGTCGACAGGTTTTGGGCTTTAGATCATCAACTAGGTGGAAGGCGACAAAGGTTAAGGAGAAGAGAGATATGGTACTCACGGAGATTCGTGAAGAGGAAGGAGAGAAACGTGTTGCTCGTGCAGTAGGCATGAAGAGACAGGGCGAATGGACCACATGGGAAGGAGTGCTAGGAAGGAGAATAACAGCAGCGGACCTTCTCCACATGGAACAGCACAGGCTGAGGTTTTTGTTACACTCAGTGTACGACACCTTACCAACGGGAAGTAACCTGAAGTTATGGGAGAAGGAAAAATAGGACAGGTGTAGCCGTTGTGGCGAAGTAGAGTCCCTACAACATGTTCTGTGCAGTTGCAGGGTGGCCCTGGCAGAGGGGAAGTACACTTAGCGTCACAACAAGGTCCTTAACGAAATTGCCCACACATTAGACCTAGAGGGGAGAACCAAGCGGAAGGTTGTGAAGAAGTTTATTGACTTTACGACGGCTGGCTGCAAGAGGGGTATTAGCAACACAGGACGAATCCTATCTATGTCTAATGATTGGTGCATGGAGGCAGATCTGGGGAAACAAAGCAGATTCCCTTTCCACATAGCTTCGACGTCTTTGAGACCAGACATTATTTTGTGGTCAGATACGGCGAAGGTGGAGTTAACGGTGCCATGGGAAACTAGGATACATGAAGTCCAGGAGAGGAAAGAAATGTAGTACAGCGAGCTGAGCTATGATTGCTCGAGGAATGGATGGAGGTACTTCTGTTTACCAGTTGAGGTAGGAGATAGTGGTTTTTTGGCATCAAGCATGTGGAGGATGCCTAGGATGCTGGAAATTTCAAATAAGTCAAGGAAGTCTATGATGAAGTCGGTAGAAGCCGCAGCGAAATCAGCATCGTCATGGTTGTGGTTACAGAAGACCAAACAGTGGCAGAATCCCCGTCAAACCGGAGCCTGATCAACTTCGGGGGCCTAGCGTGTTCAAGTTCAAGGCCGAAACATGCTGTGAAGACGCCATCTTGCTGATGATTGACGGGGGAGCAGAGAAACATCATCTGTTTAAAGTAAGTTTTTAGGAAATGTATTCACCTTTCAGAAAATATATACTTTGTAGGAGTTAGAGCTAACAGAATTTAAAGTATCTGCTCATAAGTACAACCTGGTAAAGAAGGTTCACAGTTATCTTAACTTCATTTTTTACTTAAGTCAACATTTGACTTAACTTCCAAACGTTGAAATTTCCACATCCAGTAAGACTGTCAAAAAAAGACAAAACTTATATAAAAATTAAGTCAAACTTCAGATCTCTTTTTTGAAACAGTCTTGAGACACATTTAAGTTTTATCTTAAATTTACAGCTAAGTCAGTTTTGTTGGAAGGGGTCGATGTTTCATTTATAGGTTCCCCTGAGCTTACATTTGATGTAACTGAAATGAAAAACATGCTGTTTTCCAAGTATGAGACTTCTCCTCGATGGGTTAAAAGACAAATGAATTGTCGAAATTTTCCTGAGAATACTCCGGATAATCTTGCACTTTATCTTGTGGAAAACTCGAACTCCTGTGTTGATTCTAACTTGAGGCTGTCGCGTACCATGTGAGATGTCTTTTCAGGCATTTCGTTTCTTCGTTTGTTTCTGATTTGCATGCTTACGCGTCTACGAAAATTTCTCATACCTAGATAATTTTTATCAGTTTAACAAACATTGTAAATAATTGATGTTTCAAAAATTATGATGCAGGTTGAAAATTCCACAGATGATATTTCCAGGTCTGAAGTATAACAGATGTATTTCAACTTTGTTTAATGAAATTCGGACTAATCCGTATGGTATGGCCCCAACCCACTCCCTCCTCCCAAAACTGTGGAAGTCCAGATATAGTTATGCTGTCAGTTGGCTTGTCTCATACTGGAACAACTGGATTTTCCTGCTTGGTCAGAACTTCAGTTGTCCGAGTTTTGACTGGTCAGGTACGTGTATCTACTCAGTGTATTAACATCTGGTGATGGGTCGATCTTAGATAGACTCAAATCAGAATCGGGATCCCGTAGATTGGTGCACTCGAATGTTGTTTAACATGACTTCTCATTGGTTTGAGTACTGAAACCGACGTCATAACATTCAGTTATTCCCATTGGTTGAAATTGTGGATTGCCTTTCAGTTTACAGTTGACGCGGAGTATGGCGAACATTTTTAACTTGAATAGTTGCATTTTATTAAAACGGACAGTGATCGAAATAAAAAATCAAGGGAATGGCTTAGGTGTTTCTGTTTTCAATGAGTGCGTTAGTTTAAAAATCACACCCCCGTAAACGGAGCCTCGAGTAATTTGATGTAATATGTTTTCTTATCAATAATTTAATTATGACACGACAATTTTCATAATGCAATAAAAAGAAATCACATATCGAATGTTTTACTTTATATCATGTCGCTTCATTCTGCGGTGAATGTATCGACGTAACTTAAAAATGCCATACAGAAGGACGTTTAGAGCCGGAAATATGATAATAATTTCAGAAAACATGATTATTGCAAACACCCATCCATGATCCTTCTTGACCCCTAAATCATTGCCATAAAACTTCGGGCTGACATTTTCGCCAAGTATCAAAATTAACACCACATAGATTGTCCAGAATATCTGGGAATATACAAAATGTCCATTGCGAACTGGAATCTTGATGACGAATGGTTCGATCAAGAGACTCCAGAGTGGGACTACTATCGTTAACACCCGGAAACTCGGCGTAGACGGAAGTTGTATGCCTTGAATGGCGGCAATGTAAAGATCCATGGGGATTTCGAGAGTTGAAAGTGACGAAATAGTTTGAAGCAACCACAATATCTGAAACTGTTTTAGATACGGACGAAAAGATTTTGCAACGACTATTGTAGTGACTTTCGCCAATGGTGGATGGTTCGCCGAATTCACTAAATTTTCGTGGGCGTTACCAGCTGTGAGATCAACCGACGGTATGTCTTCTTGTATACTTGACGTCATGATGTCATCTGATTGGGTTCCATTCTTCGCTTTGACACGAATGTAAGAGCCCGGAGTCACGTGTCCCGTTAGTTTAGAATTTTTGTGGTCTTCGGAACGAAGCTTCATGTGGGGTGAAGAAATCGTTTTTCCAAATATAGCTGCCGTATCTTGTCTCTTACTCGACATAGTGCTGCGTCTGCGCTGTTCATGCCGGGTGACGTTTGGCAGACTTCTTGCTGGACAACCTACTTGATTATGTGACTTAACTCCCTTGTGGTAGTGCCGTACTACCATACAGGAAGACATGCAGAGATAGAGGACAGACATGACCAAGGCCCAGGTTCTCTGTTCCATCACGGCATACAGCGGTTCTCGTCTCTCGGTCATAAACCAAATCAGAAGTGTGAAACTTAACACTGCAGTGGCTACTCTGTATACGAGGAAAGCCAACAAGGGTAACCGACACCACTGGCTCTCAACAAACATCCGCAGGTTAGTGTACCGGGCCAAAGACAAGCTAAAGTGGCGACGAAATCGGCTTTGAACCTGTGACATAGTACGCACTTTTCAAAGTCACCTCCGTCATGTGTTATTGGTAGCGTCATAGTATAGTTACGCATGCCAAAATTACGTCACAGCTTGAGAAGGGTCTGCGATGCTGCCTTTTTGCTGCCGTTAGTAACTAATAATTAGTGACGTAGGAGACCTGTCATTACCTTTTGTCGTTGTCAAACACACGACTTTCAACTACGAGAAACTTTTGACTTTAAACAATATTCACTTATACTAAGAGTACCTTGGTAAGGGGTGTTTGGTGGTACTCCAGTAATGTTTCTCAATTTCTGTTTCTGAGTCCGACGGTAATATTTCAGCTGTCCCTGGGTCACGCGCGCTACTGTCTTCCGCGGTGCTGAGCTGACGTCAGTCGTTACGCTCTCGTCCAGCTGCTGAGGTAAATGTTTACTCATCTGATCAGTACCTGCTCCCAAAGAGAGCCACGTTCCTACAAAATCTCTGCTGTTCACTACGTTCTCGGGCAGCTTAGGAAGTCGTCTTCCGTAAGTGTCTGATCGCATAGCTTTGAGCTCCAACTCGACGTATTTTTCTCGGAAACTGGTAGCATTCTCACTAGCTTTTTCAAAATAACTATTTTTTCGCTTTGTCAACACCTTACTTGTCCCTTCATAGTTCAGTGGTCGTTTCCACTTCCTGTCCCCGTTGTTGCTAGTGACCGCTCGTTTTATCAGGTCACTGTAGTCGCTTCTTCGTCTGTACACGAGGCACGCCCCGGTGGTCAATTCAGGAAGCAGCGAACAGTTCTCGCGCACTCCGCGTCTAGCCATGTGAGAAGATTCAAATAAACAGGCAAATGTGCTCCCATAGCGCCTGAAATGGAATAATACAATAAGATACTGGACACTAAATGAACCACTCAACACATGTGACACGGTAGCATAACTTGTGTCACAACACCTAGAGTTACGAATCGGTTGGATACACAAAATATATACTGAATAGGTGGTTCGCAAGATGCACGCACCCAGCCTTTAATATGGGGGGTGCTCGAATTTCCGACGATGTGGACCTTTTCCTGGCGAAAACGCGGGAGGACTAGAAAAACGTGGTACCACCTTCAGGACTGTGACCTGTGCGTCTGCTCCTTTTTATTGGACTATTATCTCGTTTTCTAGGACTTTTTGTTTCTCTGAGGCGGACATTTTTGCTCACTTCACCAAATGGGGGGCTCAATCGAGCCACGCGAGCCAACCCCCCCCCCGGGTGCGCGCATGCGCAAGAAAAACAACTGCGGGGCGTGCGGAAGGAACTACAACATGTGCAAACAGATAAACGTGCCCGTGAAAAAAGAAACGCTATTAGTGAGACTGTCCTAGCGGCTCGTGAGGAAGGGAGACTTTTTACTGTGCATCAGAATGACTTAGTTGTGCGTACGTAACCTGCCGAATACAGTACGCTTATGTGGTAACAAACTCTGAACTCTGCTAAAATGATATTATGGAGTGTAGGTGATATGGATTTGACACGCGCTAATGTGCAATTAACACTTCCCCTGAAAGAAAATCACTAGGCATACATAAACCAGGTTCAACAAAGATATGAACAAGTTTACGTTTTAGGGAATCAGTGGAAACGAATCATAGTTATTTAGTATCACTGGAAGACAGGTTAGAACGTTTTTAAACCACAATGTTTATACTAGACAATTTTCATTGGTTAAAACAAAGAATACAAGTTGGTCATGTGCACAAGACTTTGCAAACATACGACTATAGCCTATACGGTACGTCCTGATATCAAAGTCTCCAAATTTCATAGGACAAAGGCGCAATTGCGACGAGAAAGTTTCTCGTATTGCGTGGAAATTGAATCATATCCTATAATTCAACATTCTAGTATCGCTGGTCAATCATTTCAGCGACAATCATGTAAGTCTACTCAAGTGGGGTGTTCAAGTTGTTAGAAGAAATTTCTGGGTTTGGGAATAAGTGACAGCTCGCTATTCGCATTGCTCGAGAGTAAGCTACATACTAAGTAGCTAGTCTCGTCAGGCCATTTTATACGTCGACCTTTTTCTCAAGCCAAAATAGCAGCACTAACGAATTGCTAGTTTTCACTAGCCCAAAATACACTTCTCACCTGATTCTGAAACAAGTTGTGATCAGCTTCATACAATTGTAACTGTTCTTGGTTTGGCAAAATTCTGAATAAATGCCTGACTCTATTTTAAAGAGACATGTCGTTTTTACTGCCGACCGACGCATTATTGGTTTTATTATTGAATGGAATAGATTTTTAAAGTTATCAGCTTTGACCAGAGCTCCAAAGCAATAAATTTCGTTTTTTTTTTTTTGTTTTTTTTTTAATTTTACTGCATATCATGTGAAATGCGCTAAAGTAATGGCGTGCATGTAGCTCAGACGGCAGATAGTTTGGAACGGCGCGTGTGAGCCTCATGATCGAATTTGCCTTTTCTCCCAAATAATGTCACATTGAATCTAGAAAAATTATGAACTGCAAACATTAGGTATACGTGTAACTCACATACCGTCGCAACTCTCACTCGTGTGGGTATTATCAATGGTGTTACTATTGCATTTGAGAATATTTATCCAGTATCAATTGCACACGCTTAAGTCAGCTGTGTGCTACTGCTGTTCTCGACTCGAGCTTTAAATCGTAAAAATAATGTGAACTTAAAGGATATTTTTCCGAAATAAGCGACGAACAAACTGACTACTTGATGTGTTGCCACATTCAGACAGGAAAAAATGTTTTGGATACTTTGATGCTTCGCTGGATTTTAAAACTTACAATTGATTTTAAACATAATGCCCTCTTTGGGCGGCTGCTGATATCTACCATGAAGTTAGCACAAAATGTATAGTCGCGGCCTAAAGCGTTCATGCTGTGACGTATTCCTGTCCAGCACCTTTATTTGGTCTTTCTTTCTTTCAAAGATGCATTTCTCCATGGTAAGCTAAAAAACTGAAATCGAATTAGGTTTTTGACACCCATGGTGAAATCAGTCTCATAGCATTCCTTACCGTGATTACATTCTCATTCTGTCAACAACAGAAAACACACGGAGACTCAAAAATTCGCCTTCGACATTATTGAGGTTATCGAACCCTGGAATTGTGAATTTCAACCTGGCGCATGCGCGCATTGCCTGTGACTTAAGTTGGTAATTTTAAAATGAATCATATTGTACTTAGGATTACTGCGAGACCAATTTTATGAGCAAGAACGTCCAATTCAAATTTCGTCTATTGAACAGCTAAACATACCGAAATTCAACTTTGAAAGTCGGGAATTTAAAAAATGACTATGACCTTGTCCTGAAATAAACTGATTTTCAAAATGAAGTATTAACGGTATAAACAAGCAATTAAGAAAGCAAATTTATGCAGACAGCCTGTGCGTCATTAGCTATGATTAACGTTAAACCTGCCTCTTGGTTCATGTACTAGAATTCATTGTGTAGGGATTATTTTACTTTCAATTTTTATGAGCGGCAATATGTCATGATTGTTCGTTCTCCCATGTCAGCAATCAAATTATTAAGTTCTTGACAGAACACGTTCGCTTACAAATGATAACTTGATGTCTTTTGTAATTTTACATTATGTTGTACCATTTTCCCCAAACGCACAACGTTAAATTGTAATAGGATATGAAAAATGCTATAGTTTTCTAATGTTTAAAAATTGTTCTCCATTTGATATATTCTCTGAAAATTTTTACTGTCTCTTAAAATATATTTTTAAAAATACGTCACGGTAGTTATTACACAATAGAGAATGACGTAACAAATACTCATTCGTAAATTAATATGCACGTGATGGTTCATGACAGACAAGATTGTTGTTTTGGTTAGTGGAGGTGTAGGGCCTCACACAAATAGTCGGGATGATTACAAATAAAAAAGATATCCTGAAGAGGACGAATGAGAGACTCAAATTGTATATAGCACGGGAGCAAGCGAAAAAAAGAATTGAAGAATTACGAGCAATGCAATCTAACAGTGCAGATTGCTACAGTGGTTTTCGAGAGCCACTTAGAGACAACATCCCGAATGAGGGTGAGTACGAGTCGGGAGACGACCATTACCAGATGGTATCCACAAAAGACGAATTACCTCCGTCTGCATGGTCTGATTATGCCGAAGAACGGTCAAAACAAAACAACCGTGCACATTGCTTGAATGCCAGGGGAGAGCCTCAAAGGGACCTCATCCCGCACGAGGATGAGATGGTGGCCATGAGTGACGACTTGCAATCCTGTGGTTGGCCTGGTGACGACAAAAAGCAGAAACAAAATAGAGCCATGCATAACAGCAATACGAATTGCTCGAGTGGTCGTCGAGACCTTCAAAGTAATATCACCCCGGACGAAATAAATTTGAGAGGGGATTTTTACGAGGTGAAGACCAAAAGTAACGACTCACCTCCTCCTGGTTGCTTTGGTGATGCCGAAAAAGGGATATTACAAAACAGGGCAACATGTATGAGTAACAACCGAGAATCACATAGAGACCTGATCCTGTTGAGAGGCAACGGTCACGAGGTCAAGAGTAACGAGTCATCTCTACCTGGATATTCAGTTGCTGGTAAAAAACAGACAAAACGAAAGCGATCTTTCCGAAACAACCGTGTACATTGTTTGAACGTTAGTCGAGAGCCACATAGAGTCACCACACCGCGGGACGTCGATAGTTTGGCATGTCACGAATACGAGAGCGTAGCCAAGGGTTACGAGTTATCACCGCCTGCTTGCTCTGAAGATTTCAAAGGATGTGGAGATGATAGAAATCAGAACTTCGCGAAGAACTTGGGCTCGATTACGGACCTTACTCTACACATGTTTCCGGAAGAAGTTACAGAAACTAGATTCTTGCCAGTACCTGGTATGAGCGAGGACGCTGATGGCTTAAACAGAAAAGGCGATGTGCAACAGTTATCAGTTTTTCAGAGAGCAGTTCGTAAAGTGAAATCAGTATTTTCTATGAAAAAGCGTAGTAGAAAGAAACGAATTTGGTCTGGATATGAACCCGCTTTTTTCTTTCCAACTTTCAAGACATCACCGCAGCTGGATTTGCCAGACTTTGCTATTAACGTTTGTGAGACTGTTGTTCACGACCCCATGACTTACAATTACGTTTATCGTGACGGAAACCCCGTAGTCATTGATCGAGGATATTATGGCTGTATGTTTCTAGTTGAGCGACAGCAGATGTTTTACGCCCTCAAAGTATTCTGCAAAGAATCGTCATCTTTATATGAGGTCAGAAGAGAGGTTGAAGTGTTCCAATTTGTCAATGGGAAAGGAATCGGCCCTCATTTTCGAGGGCTTTTCCCATTGGAGGAAAACGAAATTCACTATTCGTGGAGAGTTTTATTTGACTTTGCAGGAAACAATAGCCGCTGCGGAAGGACACTGCGTGAAATTCTTAGCGACTACGAGAAGGAAACGCCTGGGTTTACTTCACCGAGGAATCAAGACTGGCTTGACATCTTGATCACGATATGTGAACAAATTAATACGCTCAACAGAGCAGGCGTAGTTTTGAGGGCCGTGAATCCGGACAGCATTGTAGTGATCAAAGTTAACGGTTTGTACAAGGGGCAGTTTTTGGATTATCGAGAGGCAACGTTGTTGATGGACAATCCTTGTACAACTCACTACGGCGACTTTATTAAGGTATGCGAGCTCATGGTTCTCATCAACTGGGAGACGCAATCTAACAAGAGATTCCACGATGCGTCCCAACTGATGTCTCAGGGACCAGAGAACGCCATTTGGGAACATGTCATCGAGGCCCTGAGGACAGAAAGGAGCGCCACATGCTCTCTCTTTAAAAAGTGGTTTCTTTGTGGGAAACAGTAGTAACTCTCTCCTGTAATGGAAATTTCACCTTGGCATTATGTCCACCGCAAAACATCTGCGTACACCGGACTTTTCGAAGCGTCTAATCGACCGCAGCAAGTGACGATGAACCTGAATTTCGAGCGCACCGTGGAAAATAGTTGCGTGGCCAACTTGTAAAGTTGCCGATATGGTGTCGTGTGCATACATATGACAGTCTTTTGACTGAGCTGGAGTATTTACAGCCATTACCAGAAATTTGATCTAATATTGATAAGACGTTTACTTTCTTTGTATTGATTTAATGCTTCGATGTTAATAAAAGTCGGCCAAGGCTACATATCCAGTTATTATCTATTTATGAAGCATTCTTTCGTCTATCAACCCCTAAACAGAAAGCAGTACCTTTGGAAAGAGACTGTATCACAACGGTAATGGCAGTGGCATCAGTCGCTTCTTCGTGGATCTTTCACTTAATAAGTTTTACGGTGTCTTTGAACCTTTTTCATTTTAGATTATGAAGAGGTTAGGATTGACTAAACAATTTATCATGAGGTCAGTTTTTGAAAAGTTGCAATATGGCTGCTACACAGTGCCAAATTAGACCGGAATTGGCTTCAGTGAAAACCAGCAAAGTAGCCGTTTTTGCCACACAAAATCGAAGCATGCAAATTTGAAAAGGAATTTTGAAAGGTATGTCATTAAATTAGTCAATTATGGTCCTTTAAAACTGTCTCACTCATTTGTTATCAGCTTAGTAAAATGCATTCAAACACGTCTACTTCGGCGCCCAATTTTGGTGCAAATTGGAGGTACATGTCATAAAAAGAGAAATAATGGATAAAATATATTAAAAAACTCAATTTTTCTGCATTTCACCAAACCAAACGCATGTGCTAAGTCTCAAAAAATCTGTGACTTTGGGTATAGAAACTACCTGTTGGTTTTTATGTGGAGTCGTTCTTAAAGGTTGAAAAGCAAAATAGTCACGTGTCATTGCTTTTGATGTTAGATATTACAAGATAATACCGTAAATTTTTCGTCTGCAAAGAAAAAACTCGGACAGGATATCAGTAATACTCGTTAGAGTTGGCTTACACAGGCTAAATTTGAATCTATGGGTTTATGAATTAAATGAGTGTCTAAAAAATCTTCCTCGCTTTATGACAAATTGTATTTTCTTTAGTGCTGCGGAATACAGTCTGAGAGTGTAATTAGCCGTGCTTGCCGAACTAACATTCTTTACAAATTTTACATTGTTCCACATTTTGGATATTTACAAAGTTTTATTTTGTTTCGACTACTTGTGGTTAAAAATCCCATATCAGCCTAGTAGGCTAAAACAGGGCTCAGTCTCCTAATAATACATTGCGGAATTAAACTCGAGATGGCACTCTGTGTAGGATTGCTTAATCGAACAACATAATATTCTTAAGGAGGATAGAAATCCATCCCATACAGTCCGCTCTGGAAAACCGTCAACGAAATTTGTTTACAAGTGATATGTAGAGCTCACTGCGTCATCTGGTGGTGAGTGTAGCAAATTGGAAACTATCCAAATCATGGAAATCAGTACGTGACATTTTTTATATACAGGGATGTACTAAGGGCTCAACCGACAATTGCTACCTGGGAAGGGAATGCAACAAGGATTACAAGACAATGTAATTCACAGGAAAACAACACATATGTCGTTTTCATTAGATTCTACAATTAGCGTGTGTTCATTTTGTGAGGTCACAACAATTCGTCGTTTTTCCAGCTGAACCTTGCGAATTATTTATACGCACAATCTGATTTTGTTTGAAGACTCGATCACAAAAATTCACATACCGACAGCTTGTATCTCGTGGAACCTAGAAACCTCCGTTGAATAAGAAATGAATAAAATTTGCAGTGAAGTCAAACATGCTTGAGGGCTCTCCGAAGACTGGGACTGTCCATGCGTTCCGTAGGTTCGAGAACTTTATGAAAAAGGAGAGCACGTAAACTTCGCGAGATATCGCTATACGTTAAAAGCAAAGCGCGTGGTCGCACTAGCTTCTTCTCTTTTGCGATAATCTTGCGTCTACGGAACTCTACCCATACCAGTCCTTCTAGTGTTGTCGCTGCTCGTCTGAGATTCTCGTGAAGATACCTCGATCACTTACAGTCTACCGGTCGTACTTATAATAATCTTTGATGTACCTTTATCATGTCATCCGTCGCTGACTTATTCAATATCAAGTGCCATCGTTCATGTACCTGCCTAAATATTGACTTATTGATATCGTGGATCTGGATGAAACATGGGTTTCGAATTACCGACCACTCAAATGCGCTAACTCCGTCTAAACATTTCATTCGCTTCTGTTTGGTTAAAATGTTCATCAAACGGATTTTGATACGAAACAATTTGACAAAAACTTATTCCCACTTGACAATGATATCCTTATCACTTCTGACAAGACATCAACTCTTTTCAATTTAAGACAAAGTTTAGACAGAATTTTAAAGTTTCGAATGTCCGCTGAAGTTCAACGATCATCACTTTTGTTTTATAGTAAATCAACTGCAAATGCATACAAAACTATAAACACTTAACTTTTAAACGTACAGATTCTTCTGTTTAGCTGAAACATCAAAATTTCAACAAGATCACATCACGGGGTGGAAACAATTCTGTGCCTCTAAATTCCACCTACGATCCCTGAACACCCCGAACCAGCTGCATGACACCAAACCCGCTGTACAAGTCGATCCCAGTCCTGCACCCCTAAACGCTACACACACAGGCGCGCGCACACACACGCACACATGCACGCGCGCGCACGCACACACACACACACACACACACACACACCAGTGGCAGATTTAGAGGGGGGCCATGGCCCCACCTAAAATTCTCCCAGTTTACATTAGTCAGATGGGGGAGTGCAAATGTCTGACGGGCAAANATCCGCCCCTGCACACAAACACACACACGCACACACACACATACCAAAAATGATCCATATTCTATGTATGACCTTCCATTTAGTTCTGCGGACCAGATTTCATGGCCCTTCCTCTAAATTTCAGCTGCGAGACTAGAGATGTGGCCATGTAGTCTTGTCCCCGGAATTAGACATTGTTAACAGAGTGTGGAACATTTTGGATTCGTGTGTGAAGTTTAGTTTGGGAGTTTGTATCGTAGGTAGTGTTTGCAGGTCAGGGGACCGAAGTGGGTCGTAGCTGGAATTTGAAGCGCGGTCACGGAATTGTTTCTCTACATATAGCACTTACCGTTACATGGTCTGGATATTGCCCTTGCAATGATAGAGCAATGATAGTTCTGTTGCCGTGAGGAACATGAACACCCTTTACGAATGAAAGCCTCTTCTTCAGACACTTGTGGAGAAACTCAGTCCATGGTGAAAGGAATCTCTTTTGCTTGACACTACCCCTGCAGGCTACTCAGGACTGTATACCGTATGACGTCCTCGCCGGCGGTTCTCTGCGCTTGTGGTACACGAATTAGTAAGGAGAAAGTCGGATGCGCTGTAGCTCAAAAGAGAAATTGTATACGAGTTTAATTTGAGCTTGCACAGATCGCATCGTACCACCTGTCTACAAAGTGCAATAGTATACGACTAAGAATGGTGCGTGAAAATCGCATATGACATTTGGAGAACAGACAGATATTGACGGACAGGCAAGTGAAGTAGTCGAGCTGAATAGTCGTAAGGTGTGAGATCCCAGGTGAGCGCTTCACCGACCCACTGAATGACAGCACTTCATTAAAAATGACTGTACGTTTATCTTGTCGCCGTCATTCGATAATCGCGTGTCCATTATTGAAATTCGCTGTTCCATGACAGGTCGTTTCTGTGACAATTAATACAGTTCTCTGTTTTACTAATACTTTCAATCTCCCAATAGCGCTTACATGCCTATTGTTTGGTAACGTAAATCGAGGGCGCCATGACGTCACAATTCAGTATCCATGTTCTAGAATATACCGTGAGTTACATTCACTAAGTCTATCAGTGGCTTAGACTTTTAACCTGCATCTTTAAGAAGCAATTCTTTTTTTCGTTTCCTTTAGATTATAAGACACAAATGATTCTCGTCTATCGGCTGTCTATACTCTTAAAGGACTCATACTTCGTAAATCGCAACACTGTTTGTATTCCAGTTTTCACAATTCGTTCATAAAAAGTGAAGTACATCTTCGAGCAATTCTAATGCTACTTTGTAGGTGCATCATCAGAAATTCAATATTCAGTTCTTGAATATTATAATAAGTTCCCTTTATATTAAAAAGTCTGTGACATGTAGTTGAATTATCGTGTTTTGGATTAAGTTTTTAAACATAACTGGTTTGCATGAGAATTCGCTTTATTAGTACTGAAATGAGGTGGAAACGGAATACATTCAGACTGATAGGTTCAAGTTGGTGTAATACGACTGTTAGAGTAGTGGACCAAACTCATCGTTGTTCCAGTTGGATAAAGTAACTGCAGATTTGTAAGCGTTATTGTCCAATCGTCGAAGTAAGCCTATGATTTGTCTGATTTAGCGTTTGTTACTGGAAATTTTAGAATACTTGATAACTAATTATACCTTGTGTTTTGAATTGCATGACAGTTTTGTAATACATAAAGCATAAGCCTGTTGGTAAGGACTGTGCAGCAGTTTGCAGCATGTACGTGTAACTCGTTTTTATCGGAGTTTCGCATCGAGCACTTTGTAATTGACAATAGTGAAAAGCACGCTGTATTATGTTAAGTAGAGGATACGGTAATCAAGACATAATATTTATAGACGATCAGTAATTTTATACATATATTCATCTGTGTCAGTATACGTTTTTGATATTCATAAATCGTTTCTAGCGTTGTGAAATAAAAGTGTTGTGTCAAGTAACAAGTAACCACTACTCATGAAGAAAAACGCCGCTTACCTTGAAACCTGGTTTTGTACTTTTATGTAACTTGACATTGCGTATAGCTTGTTTCGAGGACCTCTTGGCAAATTCAAATTGTTATGACGACAACGTATTTTTGTCGATTATCTCGAACAAATTTTCTAAATGACAACCCATTACCTGAAAACTTCTATCGTCAACCGTAGTTTCTGAAATGATTACCGCCAAGTATTTCTGTAGTTTACTGAAATGGTGACTGGCGTCCAGTATATAATGGAGAGTAAATTTTGCACATGAAAAATATTGTTGTAAACTACTCTTAGTGGGGAGCAATGCTGCTGCGATTATGCTTTGGATGTGCAGCTCATTCAACAGTTGAGTTCGTAACACGACTCACGTTTTTTTTTTAAATGACAATGTGTGAGTATGCTCGTGTGCCAGTTATTATGGCAACGCTAGAGTGTTGGTGTTTGCTCTTTGATTGGATTTATAATGGATAAGTTCCGACGAACGTAGATAGGCCACACCCACCCTAGTTACCGTTGCGATGTCTTGCAAGCGCAAAGCCATATGGCGGGAGTCTTTTGCAATCATAACACTGCAACATGGTCTGTACGATGTGTTTCTGATATTACTGCACTGAAACTGTTGCTATGGAGCCGCATTATCAAAATGAGTTCTGGGGAAGCAAACGACTGTTGCATGCAGCAAGGTATGTCCACCACTACAATCAGGTCATTGTCACAAGATTCATTTATGCAAGTGTTCAATTGACTCATACAGACACTCAAGTGGTGGCCGTGTTCCATAGACGCGAGAACCTGGCAAAAACACGCAAGTCTTGACGAGACATTGCTATGCATTACAAGTGAGGGTCATGCTTTTGTCAGCAATGGACATTTTTCTTATTTCTTTCACTGCATATCGTCGGACTGTACTACAAGTATACCAAGTGCATCGTAAAACATTTTAGCGCTTCCGTTGTTTGTGGGACTAAGATGGTCGACCATTGTCGTGATTGAACTTCCCGTTATCTGGTTACACTGATTGACATGTCGGTATCCATTCTTATTTTCATGCACCTTGTTGGCATGAATATCTCGGTCATATATTTTGGCATTTATCAGGTGTATTACGGTTTAACTGTTTACCGCGTAGAGAGTGTCGGAAGTCAGTTTATGTGTTAAAAGGTTCGTGTGGATTCCAATCATTGGAAACAAAACCTTAGAGAGTTATCGATAAATGGCGTGAGCGGATATTCAACAATGTAACTCAAACCCTGCATTTACTAGTAAAATGCAATTTAGTTTCTCCAATAATTTCATTAACAATGTGCAACTGCCGTGTACTCATAAAGTAAACAATCTAGATAGTCTTTCATCCCGGCGGGGGCACACCAGTCACCAGGTGGCGAGACCGTCTCGTCACGAGACGGTTCACCCAGAGTTGCTAAAGAACATATATTGTGGAAATCGACATTTCGTGAGCCGTCTGCTAAAAATAATTCAGCAAAGAGACAACTTAAGAAAAAAGAAAACAGCTAGATGTTATCGAAAGCAGAAACGGCCGTTTAGTATTCCTCATGGTGCCCCGCGATATTACGAGATGTGCATGTAGTATGACCCTATCTAAGCAATATAACACGTGAGTTTTAGCTTTCCATACAAATGGGAGACACACAGGTGCCATTCACGCACGACAAAATACCGATATCTTCAAACGCATATTAATATCTCCTTTCTGCGAAGTGTAGTACCGAAGCATGCCATTTCTGGTTAATTTCACCACGTCGTAGAGTTTTTTCTCTATGGCGTGACCTAAAATCTGAGTAAAAATTGGGGGTAAATTAGCTATGCGGTTTATCATTTTTATGCGCCCACATATTTATATGTGGATGCCGGCATTATCACATATTTATATGTGGATGCCGGCATTATGCCGTCATCTCTGCCCGTCTGTCCGTCCGGCGTCCGTCCGGCGTCCGTCCGGCGTCCGTCCGGCGTCCGCTGCTCTATCTCCAAAACCGATCGACGTATGTTCATGAAATTTTGAACATGTGTTTCTTTCATGGATGGGACGGCATGAGCGAACTTTCGGACGGATCCGACTACCGGTGTGCCTCCTAGTGGCAATTTTAGTTTTTTACGTTTACCTCTGTATCTTCAAAGGTCCTCATCATATTTTTACAAAATATAGTATAGGCTATCTTGATTAGTGAGACGACGGTATCCTCCCGTTTTCGGATGGATTCGACGTAGTTTGCGCCACCTAGTGGCCATTTTTACTGTTTTCGCGTCTGTTTTTTAGCGTCCACCCCTCTATCAACCAAACTGCTCGAAGCATGATTGTGAAAATTGGCATGTAAGTTCTTACTATGAAGAGAACGGTTAACGATGATTTTCCGACGACTTCGACTTCTGTGGCGCCTCCTAATGGCAGATTTTTTTGCGTCTATCCCTATGTCTCCTAAACCGTTTGCAGGATCTTTACTATATTTAGTAAGTGCACTTATATGATGATGACAACGGACAACAACAAGTTTCGGACAGATCTGACTACTAGTGTGCGACCTAGTGGCAATTATATTTTTTATGTCTACCTCTGTATCTTCAAATGTCCTCAATGTATTTTCATAAAATTTGGTGTATAGGCTACTGTTACTGAGGTGACGCTAAGTTTCCGTTTTCAGGGGGATTCGACCTATTTTGCGCTTCCTGGTGGCCATTTGTACTGTTTTTTGAGTTTGTTTTTTGACGTCCACCCCTCTATCAACCAAACCGCTTAGAGGATAATTGTGAAAATTGGCATGTATGTTTTTACTATGAAGTGGACGGGTGACGATGATTTTCTGATGACTTCGACTACTGTGGCGCCTCCTAGTGGCAGTTTCGTTTTTTTTGCGCCCATGGCTGTATCTCCTAAACCGTTTGTACGATCTTTACTAAATTTAAGAAGTGTGTTTATATTATGTTGACAACGGACGATGACGATTTTCGGATGGATCTGACTACTGGTGTGCTCTCTGGTGGCAATTTTAGTTTTACGTTTATCTCTGTATCTTCAAAGGTCCTCAACGGATTTTCATAAAATTTTGAATAAGGGCTTCTGTGTCTCCTAAACCCACTGCAGGACCTTTATAAAATTTAATTTGTAAGTGTATTTATATGAAGGTAACAACAGTCAATGACGACTTTCGTGCGGATCCAATGAACAGTGTGCCATCTAGTGGCAATTTCATTTTATTCTGTTTTCCATTGTTTATCTGAAGTTTCCTGATGGATTTCTATGAAATTTGGTGTATAGCATTCTATTTAAGAAGTAATGACGTGTTCCCGTTTTCGGATGGATTGTATGTTTTTCGTCATCTAGTGGCCATTTTTATGACACAAATAAACAACCCTAATTGCACACCATTTGCGATGAATTCGTGGGCGCATTTCAACGCTCCGCGTTGCTCTTGTTGTTGTTGTTGTTTATCCCTTTCAAAGCAGTCCCACAACGTTAGATTCAAATTTTTGCTGATACTTTAACTGCCGGAACGTTACCGATTTTTTCTTTAATTAGCCAAAGATAATTTTATTTTATCTTCGGGCTTGCAATATGTTTGGAAGACCGAGATCGAGCCTCTGCGGATTCAGTATGATAAACACGCGATTCCTGCCTGTGAGAGCCTGATAGCAAATCTGTTTAGCTGAAAATGAGTTTGGTGTGGTTTCGAATGCTAGCCAAGTGGCATAGTACTTTACAGGTTGGCGGAGGTTTTTGCACCGACCAACGACGCTGCGTTTATTCAAGCGCGCACCCACCCTTTAATATGGGGAGGCTCAAATCTCTGACAAAGTGGACCTTTTCCTAACAAAAAACCGGGAGAACTAAAAAAAAGAACGGGGTACCACCTTCAGGAATGTGAACTGTGCGTCTGTGCCTTATTAGTGGACTTTCTTTTGTCTCGTTTTCTCGGACTTCTTTGAGGTGGACCTTTTTACCCACTTCGCCAAATGAACGAGCCCCCCCCCAAGCACCCGTGACCCCCCCGGGTGCGCGCATGTTATTTATGTGTACACAACTCATTGCTTGTCCGAAACTCGGCGCGTTAGCACAGGCGAAGTGTTACGTTATGGCCACGAAACCTTACCACCGGCGTGAAGCCGAGCACGGGTACCTGCTTACGTTCCCTGGGAGCAACCGATATTCATAAATTTTTGTTAGCCTCTCTAGTCTGTTGCTAACAACCCTTAGGCTAACGATCTTTACTTTTCCTGGTGTAAGTTCAAGGTGATGGGAATACGACATTTGCTCGGTCATCAAGCTACTCGGAAAACTTACGTAAATAGCACTGCATAAATACCAGTTGTTTACACAATGTCACATAAATGACGCAAACGAGTGAGTTTGATGTCCACCGTATCCTTTACGTATTACACTATGACCGTGAACTACGTGCGTCAGCATTATTAGTGGCCAGATACAAAGGAAATCGAAACCAAAAAGAGAAAATGCTCATAAAAGAGGAAAATTCCAAGCCCTGAAAAATCTTGTAATTTTTGTTTAACAGTGATACAGTCTCCTGTTTCATCACTATTTCTGAACTCAAGTCAATAATTATTGACGTTTTCTATGCACGCGCCTCACCTCTGAATCATCACATTTGATGTTTTTTAGTTTGTGGTAAACCAGTCGAAAATATCCAATGGAATCTTTCGATTTTCCCGACGAATGTTTGCCTTCAGATCCTGTTGTTTCGGGTTGATGTACGGACTTGCTCTTTTGGATTATACCAAAGGGGAAGCTGGTATTTGAAAAAATGCATTGTTTTGAATGTAAGCTCATAGCCTAAATACGAGCGCATACGGTAACGAAGGAGTGTGTTTGTCAGGGTTTGTTGAAATATTATTTCCGTGGGGTTTCGCACTCCATACCTATATTGGATAGGCTCCAAACTGTGCATATATCAAAACCAAATCAATAATATGCTTTTTTGCATAAGTGGTACAGGAGTTGCGCATTTTGTAATAGGCGAATCTAAGGGGACCGATGCGAGTCTATCCTTTCGACATTCTAGTCGGGTCCACCCCCTCGTGATATCCTTGATCCGCCAGTGTATGTCATTAGCAAGTAAGTCTATGTGCTTTTGTGGAAGCTTTCGGAGGGGAATAATTACAGGATGACCAAATACATGTCATTATACGTATTATATATATATATATTTATTGACACCAAAATAATTCATTTCATTTCCCGGTGATTCTGTCAGTTTCGCAGTCGTGTATACAATGGCAATTAAAACATTGATACGAGATCGTGTACTTCAGCAATCCAGTTTACAACAATAATTGCTACTAAAATATTGATTATCCTACGCACTGCGATTTGTTTATCGGAGACACTCGTAACGAATAGATTAAGCTCAGATCTACCTAATCGGTAAACCAACCCTTAAACAGTAGTTCCGTTTAGGAGCTCCGGCCTACCTAGCTTATGTCAACTTTTGAAGTAAATCTACTCGTTTTTACTTACAACATACAATAACAACAATACAGATTACACAAATCCAAGACCGCCGCAGACATGAGTTGTGTGCTCAGTCAACACAATCGCTCACTGTCTACAGTGGGCTTAAGGTTTATGTAAGGTAACGAACGACGACAGCAATTGCGTCACGTGACCGCACTGTCTCATACATAGACATCACATAGACCGGGCGCGCGCCCCTCAGCAGCTCGCGTTGTCAATACAACGCCGTATTGGAGAGTGCTGCACAGGACAAAAATGGCGGAAAACATTGGGATCCCTACGGCATCAGTCAGTGTTATGCCTGTAGCCAAAGAGTTAAGTTTTTTGGTCCTGCCATTGAGTCATGGGTTTTTTGGTTCGGCCATGCAGTTTAGTGGCGCTGCAACTAGGTTTTTATGTTCTGCCACCATAGTTTAAGCGGAGCGACTATATGCTTTGTTTCCACATCAGTCTTGCGATTGAGACTATATAAGATCAATTAAAAAGATAATTATCGACCAGCATATGCTGTTATCCAGCGATGATGCTGTTTTGCTAAAATATTAGGTATTAATGACAATCATATGTATTTTTACCTGTTCTGAAAAATAACATCCCCGAACTTACTCGCCAGCCATGGAAATCAATACATCTAAGTGAATAGTGTATTCTCCATTGAAATATATACTGCCTTAAAACTCATTTTTAATATGTATTCCAAAATCATATGTTTTCTGTTGTATCAAAACAAACAAATGCCTGCAAAACCTGTATTGATGTCGAAGTTGATACTGGAAATTTTGTAGATTTGCACTGCTTGCTTAGGAGCTCTCTGTGTTGTGATGAAACTTGCACAAAAAGTAAAGTGCATAGTAACCAAATATCAAACCTGTACGAATGAATTGCGCATCAAACCTTTACCCAAAATGCAGAGTTTCCTACATAGCAAACTGAATGGAACTATACCCAACCGATGTGGCATTATTTATGACCCCGTGAAAAATGACCCCGGTAAGTTTTTTCACAAGGTCTAAATTTAATGTGAAGAATTTTCAGCCCATGAAAAAATGATCCCACGTCCGTGAAAACCTGTCCCGTCATTATTCAATGGCTCCCCCGCAACAGGGGGTTTTGATAAGCAGACAGCGTGCGTGAAAAGGGTTTATTTTAAATTTCTCGGCTGAGGGTGGCGCAGTACGTATATACGGGGATGGATAGGACCGGTCCGGGGATACTACAAAACGCCAACAAGTGCCTGGTGCTTGATCGGGGGGACTTCAGCTCCGTGAATGAGGAATACCGTGCGTGAGAGAAGAATATTTGTACGTTGGCAATTCCGAGCGATGCACAGGAAAGGAACTGAGTCTGTGTTCTTTGCTTTTTACATTACGGCGTTCTCCCGTTGAATCTAACTTGTTAAGTTGTATATCACAACAAGTTGGGCGGATGATCGCTGTAGCCAATATCAATTAAATGATAAATTTGCGCGATCTTAGTGGATTCTCTTGAAAAAAACCGAAAAAATAAAACGCTCGCATTGGATTCAAGGCGTGCAGCCGCTCAGGCCACTCGAGAATCTGCCACTGGTTGCGATCTTCTAATAGTTTGATACTTTCCCAGTCGACTGATTAACTCTTAAAAAACGCCTGTTAAAAGTACTACGTCACATGTTTTTGTATGTTTCTGGAACTAATCACACATTTCGGCCTCTTTATTTGTTAGATATCGCGCTTTGAAAAGGACAATGTACCCCGTTTGTTTATACGGCAATTAGCCGTGTCACGTGACTAGTAGCACTCTCCAATATGGCGTCAAGTTGTCAGCTGTAGTAGCGCTTGCGACCCGTCTATAGCATTAAAGGAGCATGCCACCCAAAAACAATCTAATTTGTATCAATTTAGATCGAATAGTTTTACTCCATAAGGGCACGTACGGTTGCGTTACCTGACGGCAGACGGAGGTGTTGAAATTATCCAGTGACGTAATTGGTTCCACACGCAGTCCGTTCAGCAGTTCACAACACGGGTTAGTGGTGTCAGCTTATTGCTTAAATTCATCGTTTAACACCAATAAATCATAAACTTCGATGTAAAACCCTTAAAAATACACCGAGTTCTTATAAAAACGAGTTGTTTTATTTCGCT
>NMRA01000375.1:317930-342559 GCA_002633005.1 Phoronis australis | reverse complement strand
AACCACCCAAAGTTGGAAACTAAAATTCCAGTCAAGAAAATACTATACTAGTGAGCCAAAGAAGTAAAGTGCACGTGATTATGTTGGTGAATTCGCCCACGAAACTGCAAATCTAGTTACTCGTAGGGGGCCGCGTTCCGTTTTGGCCACGGCAGAACTGTCAGGGCAGAAGTTGTACATTGACAATCATTATTTGAATAATGTAAATGTAAATAAAGATTCCCCTAGCACCTGGACGAGGGATAGAAATCGAGTTGTTTCACAACAGGTTCTGTCAGCAAACACTGAATTAGCATGAGCTCACAAGGCCTCGGTGTCCCGTCAATTAGTTTTATTGCACCTGAAGCCGGTAACGCACGGAGATTTATTCATTGCCATGGCTTCCCAAATCATTTGCACTCACGTACACTCCAATCCAAAGGCATTACAAATTACATCTAACGAGAAGGACTTTGTTTCTATTTTATATAAGTATTGGTGAGGGTGAGAATAATTCATTTTGAACGCTCAGTAATAAACGTCAACATCATGGCAACTCGTAATCCCGACTTAGACGAGAGCTCATCCCGACGAAGACTTCGCAGGTGGATCGGTAAGTTTCACAGGCTATCAGTTCGAACAGGAATATAATGATGAAGAAATACTAGAGAGGCGCCGTGAACAAGCTCAGACAACGGAACGTATGGATAGTTATTCGGTAAGCCGGCATCCGTCAGGCACTGTCCCGCGACGATTGCAGGCCACAGACACGGAGATGTTTCACGGCCTCATAACAGCGTACTTTTCATTCTTCACTACCGCGAGCCACTTCCTAAGCATTTCGGACTCTCGAGGAAGTCGAAAAAATGATATACCCGCTTTCCTCGCGGCTGCATAGTTCGGACAAGCGGGCCAAAAACGATGCACCGCAACGTAGCGGCATTAACTCTGCAAATGAACCACTGACGTCGCTGCGTCGTTTCTCACCTTCCTCACAGGTTAACGCAACACCTCTCTCGGCAAGGTAAGGTCGACCTTATGCGAGGCGATGTGGATATAGACCTATTAAGACGGCAAAAAAGACTTATTAAATCGGGTGGCATTCTCCTTTAAAATGTCTATGGTCTCATCATTGGTTATTGTGCGGCCATTGTGCTCTGAGCAGTGGAAAAATAAAGAATCGAATAGAAAATATAATGTACGTGTAAAGATACACATTCTTCAGATATCAAGCAATTCTACATCCTAGTTCTCGACGTTTGTTTTTTACTGCGTTACATTGTAGTCTTGCTGTCGAGTTATGATGGTCTAAGGTTTTGTGTTTCCTTCTATAGCATTACACAGCTTCCCTTTTCGCGGAAAGGATTTTCATTCTGTTTAGTGAAGCCGCGAATAAGAACGTCGTCGTCGTAATACTGGGCGCAGTATTTCTTGATGTCTTCCAGTGTCACCGACATGGGTTGGCGCTGATAACTGGCTTCGTGTCGCAGCTGGCTCACAAAGTGGCGCTGTTGATTGACGGTCTCCTGGAACTTGGCGTTGCTGACGTTCATATTCTGTTTGTATAGAAATAAACATCAACGCAATTGTTAGAGCTATACAAAGGCAAATATAATAAAAATTTACTACACCCCGGACCAACAGCTCATCAATTACCACACTGTGTATCATGTTATGAAAGTGTCAACTGGCAAGCAACTTTTTGTTTATTTTTTCTGATTGAAATGGGTAACATTGACTCCACGAAGCCTAGCCAATTAACGAACACCATACCTCATGTGGAAAAAAATTTCGTCTTGCAGTAAATAAAGGCATTTTCAAATATTCCACAAAACCAGCAAAGTCCACAGTTTATGAACGGGGGTATCATATAGAATCATATTAATGGGCATCACGCTCACAAATCATCTACGAACCTATGAATCGTGCATACGAACCCATGAATCACGCGTGCAAACACAAAAAGCACGCATACGCACAAAAATCATGTGCACGAACCACAAAAATCACTCATACGAGCACAAATCATACCGAGTACGCACGAACCACCAAACTAGTGATGTGTGCGAATGATTCGATGCTCGTGATTTTTGGGTTCGTACGGATGATTCATAGATACGTACATGTAGGTGATTCGTGCGTATGATTCTATGGTACCCCTAGTGGAATGTCGTGGAAAAGACCACGCTCATTTGAAGAGCAATACATAGTTATATAGACATGCAAAACTACGTTACAGAGGTCGCGCGTCTACCGCAGCCGAGATGACAACATCGTGTTAAAGAGCTGCAATTAAATTGACATTATCGACGAGAAAAGTGGTTTTCTGAGATCAGCTTCAATGCGGAATCAGACTCACAACTTCATCGGTCGCAATCCAGTGCTTTGTTGGTGGAGCCAAACCATACTCGACAAATGACAGACGTTTCGATTAAGCATCAGCAGTGACTATATGCAACTAATAAATTGCTCCTTATACAATATCTCACAACCTAAACCCAACTGGTTAGAATCACACAGCATTCAGTCACATCAACGCTACCGTTGTAACAGTATTGTTAAAAAATACTATTTAGTCTTTTGTTCGTGAATTGGCAGCGGCTTTTCATGTGAAATTTCAGTGACAAGGAGACCAATTAGCAAGTATTTCAGCATGTGTATAGTCTATAGTATTGACTCTGTGTATCCAAAGGGGGCGCTTGGCAAGTGGTTCCCTAAACATTTAATTTCGTATTCGTTGAAACCAGTTACACGTGCATAAGCGTTTTGAAATGCACTAGTATATTAATAAAGGAACTAAATAGCTTTCACTAGCCTGTCATTTATTGCGACGGGGCTCTAAGTTAAAAAACCTATGGCATCGTCTTTTCCGATAACGTTCGCCTGTTTTCAGGATCGTCTGAACTGGTTTGTCTTTTTGATACCCAAAACCTGTCTCGTTTTCTCGAAAAATTGAAGCTTGAAACACCTAGACTCAGTAACAGAAATGTTCTCCACAAGTTGAAGTGTTCTGAGTGTGATGAATGTTACATTTGGCATCACGTATCTATGAAAGGGCCACACCTACTCACAATTTAAGCGCCTTCTTTAGGCGTACAGACTCAACACAACATTGACTGTACGCATTCTGAGATACTAGCTTGTGACTGCAGCTCAGATATTTTGATCATGTGTTTTGGTACTAGTGTGGAATACAAAGCGTATTCGTATCAAGTTTGAATGTTCTCGTGATTTTTTTTTTAAATTTCTATTCACGGTCGTAAAATATACAAAAAACGCATAGGGTCTAAGTAAGTTCGACCAAAAATCACATTATGAATTGTTACAATGAAATATCTTAGTTAACTATACGCGATTGCTCAATATAATGTAAACTTTGTTCTTTCAGTACCTAACTAAGACGTCGTGTTCGAAAGTCACTGACACAATGTATTCTGGTATAGATCAGTATTGCGCTGCCCTCTGACACAGCGCCACCTATACTACTGAAATGTGGCTCTGTGGAAACATGATGAACGACACACCGAATTCCGAGTGTGGGCATCAATGCGCATGCCTTGGTCCGAAGTTTTCCGATCACAATCGCCACCACTTGCACACGCCTTTATGCACTGTACATCTTTGGGCCTTAGCCACTTGATCGGGGTTCCCTTCATTTTGTTTACTTCGATCACTGCCCGTTTTAATAAATTGCAACTATTCAAGTCAAAGGTGGTCTCTGGAGACAAACACGAACCGCCATGTGCCGCAAAATACAAACAAACATACCTACTGTAAAAAGGAAACGTGTGGGTGGAGAGTCGGTGCAGAAAAATTATGGAGGAAATGAAAAGGAAGCAATAACAACCAATACTAGAAAAAGAGGAGTGAGAACGTGAAACAGAAAAGCGCGGAGGACTTGTACATATGAAAAAGGGGGTTAAGGGAAGATCGAAGGCAATGTACTAATAAAATAGAAATCGACGTACTGGTGTTTCAAATTAATAGACGTGGGTTATCATTGTGCGGGTTCAGTATACGTTTAAAGTTCTGCGCTCAAGATGATATGCTGGACTTCGGGCGTTCACATACCTCTAAACTTACCACTACAGTACTGTCGACAGCGAATCGGCTAAATTGACCCACAAAGATGAGAAACCTTTTAAATTTGGAAACAAGGCACATACGCAAAGTACAATGTAATACGCTTCTTCAGAAACTACGTTTATATTCAAGATTTCGCTCATAAAGCTTCAGTTATTGGCGGAGGCGGCTGTACCTAGCATACACGCGTATGTCTTAAGTCGGATAAGCTTTGCGCGCATGTTACTTCAAAAACTTGTTCTTAGAAGCCTTTCACATGCAGGCGCACGCACGATGTACATAGGCACAGTTTCATATATACCGTAGACGCAAATTTCAACTGATGCGCATTTGTCAGAAACTTCGCCAAAATAGGAAATGAGGTGCGCGCACCAAAATGTAAACCATTTAATTAAAACCAAGATGTTTTTGAAATAGTGTGCTAGAGAAGATTTTGTTACCTACAGTAACACTCACACAGAGAGCGAGACTGCATCTGAGTATGGTTAAATTCGACTTTTACCCCCTCGGCATCTGCAACACAGGACACCGCACAAGTGAAGCGGCCAACGACTCTAAGGGGTTTCAATAGAAAAGAGCGGCTTGCACCCCTCCGTTTTCCAGACAACAGACCCAATATGAAACTTCTAGTAGAAAAACGGACTTGGAAAAGTAAACTCGTTGACTGTACTTTCAAAAGTTGACGCAGAAGATACTTATGCGACCTTTCCCGCCCATCAAAATGAAAACGCTGCATTGTCACAAAAAGTCGCGTTTAAATTTGAACTCTGGGTTTGTTTCATGAAAAGTGACTGAAGACTTGCGACAGAAATTCGGACTACCAACTGATGAATAATGGTTTAACCAAATAATTGTGGAACAACATCTCAGTCTAGGAGTAATTCATCAAAAATTATCATAATTTTAAGGATTTATGTTTATATTCTCAGAGTTTGCATTTTTGCTCAAGTGACATTTAAATGTTTTTCAGAAATACTAGTGTGGAGCGTTAGACCAAATTTCTGTCTTAAGTCAGTTTTAATGAAACGGAACCCTGGTGTCCGTTGTTGTACCCTAGAGATAACGTTGAGTTTATTTGGGGATGGCCAACAGATTTTACGAGAGTACAAGGCGAATTCAATTTTCGTTTTTCAGCCAACTAAATACGGCAAAAAGCAAATTTAACTTTCCCCAAGTGCAATTTGAAATCGGCCTTTCACATGACTCGACCCAAACAGACAGCATGTGTTCGTTATCACTCACATGACCAACGACAATTCGGAATATAGTCTAGTTTATTGCCAGTGCAGAACTGTATACATCCAGCCAGTGATATGTCAGTATAATGAGGCAGAAACTAGACACAATACCTATCAAATACACATGATGAATCTCTACTACACGGTCAGTATAAAGCAATATATTCATTCATGGGTAATATCTCTTTGTTTCCAAGTTCGGAGAAACTTCCCTACTTCGGTTGGGTCACTTCAATGAAACAACCAAAACATGCCACAAGTTTGAATGGTTCATTCGAAATTCACAAGGTGGTGCTACTGAAACAAGGGTCCAAACCCACTAAAACACCATACATTCAGATAAACATTAGTGTGATTTTCATCCCACATTAACCCCCTGCTGCTGAAGAGGGCATCACCACACAAGACCAATTTCTTGCGAATTTGGCGAGATACGCAGTCTTCTCAACATATCCTCATGTATTGTATAATTGGTGCAAGCAAAGCATAGGACTTCACCAGTTTTAGCTGGCGAATATCTGGCGCTGTGGAACGTGACCATACTCCATGCTCTCAATCAAAACACAGTAGCCTTTTTTATGAGCACCAACTGCTGAATTTGAAGTCACCCATTATCAACATTTTTTAGTTTTCAGACAGAAGCATAAATAATTCCCTGCAAAACCTCTTTTGATAATTTCAGACACCAACACTTAACAATAAAAATATTTCCGCTCCAAAATTAAGGAAGTTTTACTGTACATCTCTAGAATATCTGGAGTGCAGCAACACTCCAACACAGCGCTATCTGGTGGCAGGAATGACTGTCAAACCACAACTTTATGACCCAAAGGCTTCCCTGTGAGCTGGACTTGGTGTGCATATCCTAGTTTGACACTATTGTCTTGACATATGGTCAACCGATGATAAGCTACAGCAGTAGAGAATGTTAGACCTGTTCTGTTGCTTTATTGAATCATTGCTGCTTTAAGTGTGAGGTCATAACTTAAGTATTGAAAAAATAAACCAAAGAGCATAGTTGATTCTGGTCTGTTTGTTTTTCTAAAAAAAGTGATGGGTTGGTGCAGCATTTTCAGTTGAATATGTTTTCAAAAAGGAAGTCACCTGACACTAGCTAAAATGAGTTGGGATCTTTTTTTCACCTCCAGCGTCATTTGACGCTAGCTGGAATGGGTTCCAATCCTCCTCCTTTCCCTGTATAACCTGATGTCAGCTATGAGGTGAAGGTTTTGAAATAAATTAACAGCAGACAGAACCAGTTATGCTATTTTTTTGGCCTCAGCATCACTCTTAATTGTCGATGTAGCTGCAGTTCGCTCTTATTTTCAAACATAGCACCCGAGAGGAGCTCCCCCCTCCCCGACTTCCAACAAAACCATGTATGCCAGTGTTGCCAACCAACGCTGTGTCAGAGTGAATCATAGTGTCAACCTGAGGTGACTATCATGATTTGTTCAAACATAAAATGTTAAAAGACACCTAATCTGAAAACTACATCATTAATCTGCATAACAACACAACAGAAAACCAGATGAATACTGGGTCAGAACTTTCATAAACAGAAAATGTTACACGTAGACAAACTAATTTCCCAGAGACCTGCGACATCTCGTCAGCACAACACTCCTGGCAGTGGTACAATACATAATAATTTTTCCAATAGAAATTAAAAGACAATTCACGATCATGCAATTCGCTTCTGGACATGCTGAGAACTAACCCAGGCTTCAATGAAGCATTAACAGTGGTGAAGCCGAGCTAGGATTAATAGCTAGGGCGTCATGCTCAGGAATGTGCCATGGTCAGTTTCAGCCATCCTTAGCAAGTTACAGTCAGGTCATAGGGATGATGGTCTCATGAATATTCAAGGGTAAGCTTGTCGAAGAAAAGCTACATTAAATAAGTCTGTGGCAATAACTAAACAGTGTTACTGAACATGCAGTATAGGAAAAGCAGAGAGCAGACTCTTCCTCCCTGTACAGGTGATACGCCCCTTATTATGAGAAATGATATGCCCTCTCACTTATACGTGACCCTCCCCCCCTTTACTACACATGACAGTTTCCAATACATATGACAGCCCTCCCCCCACTAAACGTGACAACGTAAACACTAATAAGCTCTTGACTACACCTTGCACCCACATAACGTGGCACGTACCCCTTTATTACACCAGCCCACACCCTCCCACCCGCTACTACACAAGACAGGGCCCCCCTCTACAATATGGTACATCCACTCTTTTCCAGGAACGGATTGTCCTTTTTACTGGCGAAGCCGACCACCATTGCGTCCTCATTTCTGTGCTCATCAATAAACTTCATGATCATTGAGATAGACTCGGACACGGGCGTACGCTGAATGCTGTTCTCAATGCGGAGCTGCTCTACGTAGCGTTTCTGCGTGGCTAAGGTCGTCTGAGTGGCCATAGTGAACCTAGGGGTACAAAGCAGTCGGTTACATGCACGCCACATGCTAGCCACATCATCACTATGCTATTCCACACTCCTCTGACACGGCAGGTATTATGTAATACTGCATGGCACATACCCTAATCTGGTTTTAGACTTCTGTCCAAATGTTTAACAAACATTTTCTTCTTGCCTATGATGAAAATACAGCACAGTTTGCAGGTTAATACTTGTGTCAAATCATTGACAACAAGGCGTGCCAGAAGATGGTAAGGGTGGGCCAGCCAGAGAAGCAGGACATGCATTGTCTGTGGGTACCTAGCCATACCCTCAAAACCAGGGTAATGTCAGTTGGACGGAATATCTGTTACCTGCATCGTATGAAATCATGACACAGGTGACAGAAATTGGTTTTTACCCATAGAAGACCAGCCAATGATACGCTGGCATAATTGCTGTTTTTTTTGACGACCTTGCTTCCTTGCCGATACACTCAATGTTCTGGCTAAGGACAGAATTTATGGTACGGCAAGGTGCCAGATGCCCTTTACGTGGTAGAGAACCCTGGTTATAACTTGTGCTTAAGAGAGCACAAGAAAACGTCTTTTTTCTTGTTTCACAAAACCATGTTTTTGATCGAGACTTGGTGGCCAAATGAAACAAAACAAGAACTGGGGACTGTTAAATGAAACAAGAGTAGATATCAAAAACAAACATTGATACAGACAGTTTGCAGCAGAAAACCAGTCAAAAATGTTGAAAAACTGATCTCGATCATTTGACAACTTTCCTACTAAAGGAGGCATAAGCCCGCAACTTTCAACCCTTGATTAAATAAGATTTCTAGGCTTGAGAAGAACTGAATAAGCCTGTCCTTAATTCAGTAAATAGGTTCATCAAGTTACTTGCCAGGTTGGATTAGTTTCAATCGCCAAGGTAGTACGGTGGTGTGGTAACAGGGAAGATCAGGCTAGAGTTTCATAGACACAAGAATCTCACAAAGGAAGCTGCTGATTCTTGCCTCTATGGAAAGCATGCTCGTGCTAGGCAATTGGATTGTAACCAACTTCAATTCATTCAGATAAAAGAAATTTTGCTGTGGAAGAACAAGGTCTACCATGATTTTAATGAAAAGTTGTAAACTATATGTTAGTGACAAGGTTACTCATTATGGTTTCATCTAGACAACCTTTTGTCCTTTGAGACCCGGGTATTGCGTCAAAGAGAACGCGGTTAAAGTCTCAAACTTGTCCCACCCCGGTCAAATTCTTTAAGAAAAAACACAGACAATCAAGTGACTGCAAGCAGTAAGGCATTATTTTCCTGGTTACAATAGGTTTCTGTGATTAAGGATTTGAAAATATATGGTTACACGGTTGATGAGTTACAGTTTAAAAGATATTTAAAGAAGCATGGCCTTTGGTAGGAAAGGTATTTGATTGCCTTAAAGTAAGATGGTTCATTATGTCCCAAAATCTTTTCACTCGAACATTTAAGTCGAATGCAGTTCAAGAAAAATATCTCCTTATGCCTTTTCGCTGCAAGGTCACATCAAGGGCTTTTAGAGCACAATAACAGGAGAAAAAAGGCAGCATGCTTGGACAGTCAAATCAATTGACAGTTCAAAACTGTCTACATAACTACAGTCTTCCAACTTTTGAATGTACACACTAACTGAAAGACTAAAGCCAGCATTACTATGGAGACACCTTCCCATCATCAAGCCAGCGAAAATAGTCCATAGAACATGGGCGGTGCAGCACTGAAAAAAGTGGGGGGCCAAAGCTCCCCCCAGCACCCCTGTGGTGCACCACTTATAGACCAAAGTCGGCGCAGCACTGAAAAGTAGGGGGCTACAGCTCCCCAGTCCCCTATGGTGCGCCGCCCATGTAGAAGCAGACGTGACTAATCAGCATGGGACGTGATGCAGCACAAGTGCGATAGGCATCATGGAAGTGACAAAAACTTGATGACACAATAGAGAAGATAAGCGAATCATTACTTTTTCCATTTCTAAAGGAGAGCAAAGCAAGAAGTTGAAAGTGCCTTCGACTGCAGTGCAATCGGTTTGCTTCTCATGGTGTTTTTAGTACCATGAAAATGGTCCTTACATGAGGCAGAATATGTTGAATCCATCCCACATTAGAAAATTGCCATTAGGTGACACAGCGGCTAAGTCAAAGCCATCCAAAAACTTGTAGGCAGCCATTATCACATATCAAGAAAAAACACATGCAAAAGTTCACATATATCTTGCAAAGGAATCAGGAGCTACAGTTCTGGTCTCAAAAAAAATACAAAATCACCACTAGGGGATGATTTCACAAGTGCCAGACCCGTTCAAAAATGTAAGTCAGCCATGGTATTTTCATCAGGAACACAACTGCTAATGATCTTTTGAGCAATTAGGCGGACTAAGAGGCAAATGCTAAAAAACAAACTCAAAATAATAAAAATGGCCACTAGGTGGTTTAGAATAAGACGAATCTGTCTGAAAATGAAAAGGTCTAGTTATCTCTTTAATACAAACCAAATTTCAGAGGCTAATATAAAACTGCCACTAAGAGGAACATATCTGCCATATTTCACAACGATCTTCCAAAGAATTATGGAGATGACAGCTGTGGATGCAAAAAATTGGCACTAGAGGTCGCCAGAGTAGTCGAACCTGTCCGAAAATCAGTATCAGCAGCGGTCTTCTTATCGGAAGCACATATGACAATTTTCATATTCATCCTTGGAGTGGTTTCACAGAAAGAGAGGCAAAAGTCAAAAATGTACTCGAAATATTTTAAAATTGCCAGGAAGTGCAGAACATGTCTAATTCCTCCAAAAACGTGAAGACATCGTCGTCTCCTTAATAGAAACCTATTTCATAAAAATCCATCATGGAACTCCTACGCAAAATTAATGTAAAAGACTACAATTACTACTAAGGGGCAGAGCAGTAGACGGACCCATCTGAAACTCGTCATCACCAGTAGTCAGTTTCACAGGAACAGATCTGCCAAATATCGTCGTTACTACAAGGGGTTTAGGAGATACAGCCGTGGACACACAGACAGAGATGATGGCAAAGTGTACCCACATATAGATACGTGGGCATACAAAAATACCAAAAAACATACTTCGTCGCTTTGTTTCGTGTCGATAAAAGATGTATTTACTACTATAAAAAATTTTTGAGAAAATTTGAGCATTCACAACAATGTTAAAATACTTTGACAACTGATTAAGCAATTATTTTTGTCTGGCATATCATCATCATGTGGTGTCATCTCTTTAGAGGTCGACTTGAAATGACCCGCCATTCTTCTCTGCTCTTTGTCTTTCTGGAACATTCTTGTAGTGATAGATTCGTCCAGTCCTTGATGTCGTCCAGCCACATTCTGCGTTGTCTACCTCTTGTTCTCACCTCTTCTGTTTTTCCTTCCGGTATGTTCTTGCAGATGGTGTCATGTCTAAACTTCAATGTGACCAAAGTACTTCATTTTTCTTGTTTTGATTGTATTTAGGAGTGATGGTTTAATTTTGAGCAAGCTACAAACATCTTTGTTGGTCTTTCTTTCTGTCCAGCTGATTCTTGCCATCCATCTGAATGTCCACATTTTAAAGGCTTCTATTTTTTCTCCATGTTTTTATTCACGTAGTATTTTTAATATGGAATGAACTTATTTTCATGAGTAGTGAAACAATTGACTGCGAAGTGAACGCCTTATCACTCGCATTTAATTTTCTAACCACTAACAGCTTAATAAGCGAAACACAAATGTGAACACACCATGGCTGACATGGACTGAACAAATTTTGCAGATTGGCCCAGTTAAATGGTTCACAGAGTCAGCGGTTCACACAGTGATAGGAGTGTGTTTACTGAATATTGCTTTAGTTCAAATCCATCGGGGGAAGTGCAACGTGAATCGACACAACCAGCTTTTGGTACACTCACGAGAACAGTGGCTAGAATTAAGTGAGATGTCATCCCGTCTATTTTCCGCGATTTGTCAGTTACGCCAAAATTAGCATAGTTGGTTCTTGTCTTTAGTTGTTTTTAAAATTGCTGCAGTGGTGCCCTACATTTTTCAACTCCAAACTTTAAAAAAATTCGGCCGTCATGATTTAGATACGGTGCAGGACAAAACTAAACAAACTGACGTTTTTCCTTTCATTATGGCAATGAGAAATTCTGTTAACAGCAAAAATTACTGCCAGCAAGTAGGGCGGCAAAATTTTAATTTCACCAACTTTTCTATTGATTTCCCTTCATTCTCGATCACGAAAGAAGCCTAATCTGGTGATGAGGTCGGCTTCCGTCAAGTTATCAAGCTGGGGAATTTTGGGTAAATTTGTACGCATACTTTCAGCATGTACTGTACTTGTCCCACAGTAGACAAGCAACAACATATAAAACTTTATGTGAGTGCCTTTCTATGGCTTTTCTACAAAACACTTTGAGCACTAAGCCAAAATAGATGTTGCAGGTGATTTTTTCTTTATGTAATGAGCACAGGTTTCAACTACAAGTTTTTTGGTCCCATAGTACACCACAGAAATAGCATGCCTTTACTGCCTAAGCTGGAGAGTGGGGGTTGTTGCAGTTAATGATATTAAACATATGGACAAACATTGCAACCAGGATTTAGTGGATTTAGTGACTCAAAAAGAAAAAGGGATCAAACCTGTGCACTAACCACATGTTGGAGATATTAACATAATAATCAAATATTGGAGATATTAACAGAATACCAAATTCCTATTATTGCAAAATATGTTAGAGTTCATTCAAAAGAGCAATGGATTTGCAAGCTAAGTTAAGTTCACTTTACGAAATGTCCACAAAATGGCTGTCAGAACAGGAGAAATTTCTACCTAATAATGTGCCCAAGAAAAAATGTTCTTTGTAACCTAAACACAGGGTTAGAAAGAGCAAAAATATTGTACTATAATGGTATATGTGCGTATATAGGCCCATGAGGCTATATGCAAATTCCTGAATTTTTAAAAAGAAATTTTACTTCTCAAACGTTTAGCATGCATCTAATCTTCACTCATACTTTGCACTGCGTATATTTGCCAGTCTAACATTTCTTCCACTAAAATCTATTGCTGGAGATACGATTTGAAGGCAACTAAAAATAGGCACATTATTGCAAACAATGCTTCCGTCTGTCAGTATTGAATCTAAATGTATTGGTATCGCACTGGTTTTCAAATTATAGCTGGTAACCATGGCTCATTGTAACTGTACAGGAAACTCCCAGATGACACGTACGTTACACAGATTTATCTAACGAATTCGAATATATAACTTACAACTACCACTGAGAGAATGAAAACTAAATAGTTCCACTAACAGTTACTGCTGTTGTTGGCTAGGTGTTTACATGGACACTATAGACACTGTGAATACTGTCTGCAAACTGTAGATGAAAGCAGTCAAAGGAACGTCCCTAAAAATGGCCTACGAGTCCCCCACAATGAGCCTGCGCAGATAGAGGGGAACCACTTCAGTTGGCAGCCTCGCGTGGAAGTTAACGAAACTCGCAGCTTACGTTGAGACGGGAGCCATTGACTAACTTGCTGCTGATTCGTTCAATTGTGGTTGTATTGCCACGCTGAGTTAACTTTGAAGCGTTCCATATGCACTGGCCCTATCTTACGAGAGAGCGCCATTGGCTGGTAAGAACTGTGGCTTTTATCAGCTGGTCACTGTTTCTGGTGCACAGACCATTAATCATGTAGTCATATAGAGGCTTCAACCTAATTACATTCTCTTAATGGTATACAAAGATTTTGCGTGCAGAACTAAAAAACAATCTATTATTGCCAGCTATTTCCTATTTGATGGAGATTAATAAAAAGTGATGCGTGTTTTTATATCACAAAGACTGACGTTAACATGTTCCGCATAATAACAGGCAGCCATCAAAATGTCATAGATATATTACCCTAACATGAAACACAGCCATTTGCCTGGCACCGAGCACATTGCCATCCAAGTGTTTTCAACTCCGTAAGAAAAGGCACAGCTAAGTAAATTCACTTGAAGAGTTTCATTAGTGTGATTTCGCAAGTCTTGCAAAAGTCTTGTAAAATCTTGCTTTTCTTGTGAGAAACTAGGTCTACAGAACACTCTCCAGAACTGCCAAACAAGCCACCTATCTTACCTGGTTTCCTAGTGACTTGTACTTCAAATAAGACTGTAGACAAACTGAAACAACATGAAGGAGACCAGTTATGTTGAGATCACAACTAAGCAGATAACCAGCAGGCAAATTTTGAAGAATTAAATGTGAACAGAACGTGTGCAAACGGAAACTTAACATCTGTTAAAATACTGGTAGTGCAAATTTCTGCGAATTGGTTTTCACAATCCGCCACTGGTCGCATCGACTACAGCTTTGATAACAACTGAAACGAGCGAGTTTTAACCATTTTATTAAACATACAACAGCATAT
Organism: Phoronis australis; assembly: GCA_002633005.1. Lineage (NCBI taxonomy): Eukaryota > Metazoa > Phoronida > Phoronidae > Phoronis > Phoronis australis. The sequence goes on along the minus strand of NMRA01000375.1, from coordinate 328,389 downwards.
ATGTCATCACAAACTTTATTTTATTAAGGCAATGCCTACACTGCATTTTTCAGAACAATTTCTCAACAGGTTGGTTTTCGTAGCTGCAGAAATGCAAATTCATGGCATATTCAAACGATTCCAACCGAGTCATCACTGGTGATGAGTCATCAGCTACTGCAGGGTGTTCTCGCTCCATTATTCAGGACCTTATACACAAGTCAATGCAAGCTCAGTAGAAGTATACAATTTGTTAAAGTGGAAAGCCTATAGAATTTAACTTTTGACTTCATTAATTTACCATAAACCGGGCCATGTAACTGCCTTTTTAGATAAATTTAGCAAAAAAGAAAGTACATTCCTCGTGAAATAATATTATCAACATCATGGACAATTTTTTATTCATGGTAAAACCTCAAAAATGCTGTTAGTTTTCTAATTATTTCGTTTTCGTTTAATGCAACTTATACCATTTTCCCATAAACTGCGCGAGTCACATTTTTTCCGAGCGTCTCATGCAGAAGTGGAACATTTCAAAAACACTTCTTGACAGCGATTTGGAGAACAGGCATAAAATAATGTCATAAAGTTTCACAATAATTCGATCAGTCACTTCTAAGAGACGATGTTCTGAAGTTAGTCATTTGGAGATTTTTGGGTAATAGTCGGATATAATGTGCCTGCACTTTGAGAACCTGTTTTCTCCACAGAATAACGGGCATCAAACCGGTTCTTAAAATGTGGGCTCGCTATATCTGACTTTTGCACATTTTTGTAAAGTCCTACCAAACCTTCATTACTAATCACACCTAATCCAAGCTATTATGATGTAAAAAAATGTTGAAAGCTATTTATTAAATCTGGTCTGCACAGCTATCGTTGTTTAACTCCGATTAAAGTATAATTACTTATGCGGCATAAGTCACAGTGAAAGTCTTGTGATCTATTTTGTCACAAGAAGCCAGAAATGTGTCTGCTGAATATGTGGTTGACTGCTTTCTTAGATAGTGGGTCAGTCAAAATTTGGTATTCCGCTGAAGTCATCGATCAAGCCTCTGTTCTTCATCTTTATCCTCAATTCAGTAATTTTCCAGTGATGAATTTGTGTCATTTGCATTGCGTGTATATTCATCCAAGACATTCTTTAGCAGTGTCTGATTCGTTTGACAAGTCTGCCGGACACAACAAACAGTCCAGTGAAACATAGGCAAGTTGAGATAAGATCCATTCATTTCCATGTTGGTGTTGTTACACCTGAACTGAGGGGGTCCCAAATGTCAAAAACATGTGATTGCGAATCCTAAATTCCGACTTTTAACTGGCCCCAGAATATTAAATGAAGGCACTTTAAATGCCAAAAAGTATATTCCTTATTACAGTTAACTTTAAAAGGTAATACACAATAGACTTTGTTGGTCATGGTTGAAGTTATGTGTCACTAAAACCATTTTCAGTTAAGTGACACATTTTTTTCGGTCAATTCCGGGACACAAGAAATCAGTGTCTGCAGTTTTCAATGATAATGAATTTCTTCTCATATAATGACACATGCATAATGATTATATTACCAAAATTATAATGTTGCGTTTGAAACATTCAAGGTTAAATGATTCGTAGTTAAGTGGAGGATTTTAATAAAATTTTCTCATCTGCAATGGGTTTAAGGTCATTACATTGATGGTTTTAGTGACTTTCAGGCTCAAGATATTCAATTTATTCCAAAAGACAATGTAATGTCATTTTAAATTTACTTTGATGTATCAGTATTTCATTACAGAATGATACGACATAAAATGATGCAATGTTAACAACGGTTTGCTATGGCTTAAAAATGATCGGAGTTATGATTTTCTTGTTAAAGTTAAAGACAATATTTGTTACCGAAGTTGTTACAAACTTTACTTTTACAGTTTTTAAATACTGAAGGTATACTTTCACTTAAATAAAATTAGAACAATGTTCTTCTACAACAGTCTAATAGCGTATACGCCGTGTCCCTGAACTACAAGGGCAGACACAACACACACACTCAGTGTTAAAAAAAGAACCCAGCATCCAATATTCTCTGAAACAGATGACCATGCCATGGTCGATTATATCATCAAAGTGACTAATATATCACTGTTTTCTTCAGAATGCTCCTCCCTACACCCAATTCAGCATTCCTTGCCATTCACAAAGCATGAAGTGTCTCTTGATCTAGCTCACCTGCAGGTTTTTCACCAATAAGTGTTAAATGATAACCCACTGATACTTGTTTCATCTTAAATGCATTCTAACACAATGGCATGAAACATTGGTGTGACCCAGGGCCTGTGACAGAGTTTCCACTACCGAATATTTTATAAAGATCATAACCAATCTCATTTCTTAAAATGTCATCTACTGAAATATAGCAAAATTTAATGCCAGGAATGTGACCACTGACACAGCTGCAATGGAGTGAGAATGTGATAAGCTGTTGTTCAAGCCAAGAGGCTTGCTCTGACAATGAGTACCAGTCCTATCCCATCATGGACTTTTTCCATGGGAAGACCCACTCAGTGTCAAGCCCAAAATCATCCATGCGATAACACAAGTTAATAAACTAGTTTTTGTATTGAGTACCTGCTCCATCACTTAAGTACATTCTATTTTCACAAATGACAGAACGTTCCTCAAGTATGGTAATGGTATCAAAGTGGTGATAAATGCATGTGCAGACGCAATAACATGCGTCACACTTTCAGAAATAATAGATGCAGCTAAACCAATGAGCACTTCAGCCGCAAATGGATGAAAAGTGGCTTAGGAATTGTTCAAATGGAACCAATGAACAGCATCCTGGATGATATACAAAACAACTCCTTTGTCTACTGCAACATTATCAATAGTATACTTGGACCGTGCTTTAGAAATAAAATGTTGTCAGACTCAAAACAATCCCCAACTTTTCGGACAAAAACTTCCACAGTTGTACCTGAAGTCGAGATGGTGCTCGAGTTAATATGCATCTACCGCTTATGAACTTTAAGCCATAACAAATTTTTTTAGCTTTGTATGTCGTATTGTCATTCCGCACTTAAAAACTGTCTGAGACAAAGTAAAGTTTGGATTATCATTAATATGATAGTGTCTTTTGCAATAAATCCAATAACTTGAGCCTGAAAATCATTACAACTTCAATGACATTGTCTTTAACTTCAGCAAGAAAATCCAAACTACCAAGTCATAGCAAACTTTTAATAATATCGTGTCATTTTATGACCTATCTTAAAAATTGCCTGCGTCAAAAAAGTTTAAAATAACATGATACTGTCTTTTAGAATAAATCCAATAACTTGAGCCTAAAGGTCATTAAAACTATCAATGTAATGGCCTAAACCGATTGCATATGAGAAAATATCATAAACCTCCCTTTAACAAAGACTCATTTAACAATGAAGATGCTTTAAACAAAACATTTTTGGTAATATAATCATTATACATAAGTCAATATCACTGAAAACTGCAGACACTGACTTTTGCGTGCCGGAAATGACTGATAAAAGGTGTTATTTAACTGAAAATGCTTTTAGTGCCAATTAACTTTATACACTGACCATCAAAATTTGTTTTTTTTACTTTTTAAAGTTTACAGTACTAATAAGGAATATACTTTTTGTATTTTAAGTGTCTTGGTTGCTTTCATTTAATATTCTGGGACTAGTCAAAAGTCGAATTCAAGATTTGTGATCGCAATTTTTTTACAATTAGTGCCCCCTCAGTTCAGGTATGACATTTGCTTGGTGAATTCTGGTGATAGATTCTAACAGCCTGGTATGGTGTTAATCCATCTAGGCATTTTCAGTTCAATGCAATGCTTAATTTTGAAGTTAAAAGTCTCCAAAATCAGAAAGAAAACAGTTTCAATACGCGAAGGCAAAAATGAGCATGGCACCCAATGTTTCAAAGGGCCATATCTCAGAGACCCTTTGACGCAGGTAAATGAAATGTTGCAACTAACCATTGTGTATTACGATAAACCTCTCAGAGAATTTTCATCCAATTCTGAGATGGCGACCTGACATCCTCATGTGGAATGACTCATAAGGCATTCATTGCCACGCACAGAGCGACAACTTCTGTCTTACCCTAGATATCGAATTATGTGTGTGTCTGTACGCTCCACTCAAAAGTAGGGTAAGTTGCGCCAGTGCAAGTTGCTCTAGGGTAGGCTGTGTGTGGACGGGACTTTAGTTGTCACAAGTGGGATAAATCATGCACTAGTTTAAACAGCGTCCACACAGTCTCCAAACCTAGTGGCAACTTATTCCAGGAGTAACTTGTTCAAGAGGAAGACTGTGTGTAGACGTCACTAAGGCATTTTGGTTAACAAGACAATGTGGATAATTTGTGCAACTTTTCGCCAGCAACTGTCTTTTCCCTAAGGCATCACAATCAAAATCAGACTGTACTGCAGCGTTCAATCCCAGCACGTCGGAAGTTTGCGAATATCAACAAAGGCCCTGGAATGATATGGCAGCTGATGTTTTCTGTAACTACTAATGTACTTACAGTTACATAGTCTTGAATACATATTTACACCATTTGTTAATCAATTTGTAAGCCAGTAGTTGTGTAACAATAATGTTAACAACAGTGAAGCTATAGTCCCAACATCAAGCAGGCCAAATGCTATTCAAATGTGCAGCAATTGCTGGCAAAGATGCAACGCCATAATTATAACAGGACCAGTAGATTATAGAATCGAATCCCATAAAGTCACACCAAAAAACCTCTTTCATGAGGTCCTGATGAAATGGCCAGAGGATGGGCGGTACAGGGTAGCAGTGGTCAGCAAGAGAAATGCAAAATGTTGATATGTGCTTACAGGAACCCACAAACTGCATGTGTCTAGGGCTGCATATCAGTTTCACGTAAGGTAGAAGGAGACAACAATCCGACCACAAGAGGTCGCTGCAACAGTCACACCTGAAAAGGTATAGGCACCTCACCTTTTATAACTAATATCAAGTCAAAAGTTTTTAAAAATGAAGATTCAACATGAGTAGCAAAGAAATAAAACATGCACAAAGGGTGGTCACCGCACTTAGCAGCCATTAATTAGCATAAACCACTCTATCCGTGCCCTACATCATTGTGTCAAATTTCGCGAAAATACAACCAGTGTTTTTTTGAAATTTCGAGCAACAGAAAAACGAGAGCGCTCAGAGGAGCGACACTTGGCGGAACTAATCGAAAAGACGACGATGAGGGAGACGACGACAATCAAGACGATCACGGCGGCAATTATGAATAAGACGATAACACGATAACATTCATGTGACTAGCGAAGAAATCAAATAGAGAGCAGACAATCAACTACAATAAAGAACAATAGATGGCCCAGCAAGACGGACGAGTCATGTCTGTTATCATATTCTAAAATAGGTGGCGCTATGTGACAGTCTGCAAAGCAAAGTTATGTTTACAATAAGTATTTGCCCTGGAATTGTACAGTCTACAGAGAGCTATGCCACAGTAGGACACTGCTGGCTGGGTCAGTCTGGGTCAACTAGGCATAACCAAAACAAAGCCAGCCAGCTGCGTGACCGAATTGGCACAACGGTATCCGAAAATCTCGAATAATTCAAAAAGTAGACGTTGTAGCGCAAACTGAAAATTATCATCTGAAAGCCCGTTCAAAACTCTATCTAAAGTGGTAGTTTGTCAAACACGATAACATTCATGTGACTAGCGAAAAATCAAATAGAGAGCACACAATCAACTACAATAAAGAACAATAGATGGCGCAACATGACGGACGAGCCATGCTTTAAAGTAGGACAGTGCTGGCTGGGTCAGTCTNTTATTCCAAAAGACAATGTAATGTCATTTTAAATTTACTTTGATTTATCAGTATTTCATTACAGAAAGATACGACATAAAATGACGCAATGTTAACGAAGGTTTGCTATGACTTAAAAATGGATCGGAGTTATGATTTTCTTGCTAAAGTTAAAGGCAATATTTGTTACTGAAGTTGTTACAAACTTTACTTTTACACAGTTTTTAAATACTGAAGGTACACTTTCACTTAAATAAAATTCGAACAATATTCTGCTGCGACAGTCTAACAGCGTATACGCGGTGTCCCTGAATTACAAGGGCAGACACGACACACACACTCAAAGTTAAAAAAAGAACCCAGCATACATTTTTCTGTGAAACAGATGACCATGCCATGGTCGATTATGTCATCAAAGTGACTAATATATCGCTGTTTTCTTCAGAATGATCTTCTCTACACCCAATTCAGCATTCCTTGCCATTCACAAAAGCATGAAGTGTCTCATGATCTAGCTCACCTGCAGGTTCTTCACCAATAAGTGTTAAATGATCACCCACTGATACTCGTTTCATCTTAAATGCATTCTAACACAATGGCATGAAACATTGGTGTGACCTAGGGCCTGTGACAGAGTTTCCACTACCGAATATTTTATAAAGATCATAACCAATCTCATTTCTTAAAATGTCATCTACTGAAATATAGCAAAATTTAATGCCAGGAATGTGACCACTGACACGGCTGCAATGGAGTGAGAATGTGATAAGCTGTTGTTCAAGCCTAGAGGCCTGCTCTGACAATGAGTACCAGTCCTATCCCATCATGGACTTTTTCCATGGGAAGACCCACTCAGTGTCAAGCCCAAAATCATCCATGCGATAACACTAGTTAATAAACTAGTTTTTGTATTGACTACCTGCTCCATCACTTAAGTACATTCTATTTTCACAAATGACAGAACGTTCCTCCAGTATGGTAATGGTATCAAAGTGGTGATAAATGTATGTACAGACACAGTATCGTGCCGTCACACTTTCAGAAATAACAGATGCAGCTAAACCAATGAGCACTTCAGCCGCAAATGGATGAAATGTGGCTTAGGAATTGTTCAAATGGAACCAATGAACAGCATCCTGGATGATATACAAAACAACTCCTTTGTCTACTGCAACCTTATCAATAATATACTTGGACCGTGCTTTAGAAATAAAATGTTGTCAGACTCAAAACAATCCCCAACTTTTCGGACAAAAATTTCCACAGTTGTACCTGAAGTCGAGATGGTGCTCGAGTTAATATGCATCTACCGTTTATGAACTTTAAGCCATAACAAATTTTTTTAGCTTTGTATGTCGTATTGTCATTCCGCACTTAAAAACTGTCTGAGTCAAAGTAAAGTTTGGATTATCATTAATATGATAGTATCTTTTGCAATAAATCCAATAACTTGAGCCTGAAAATCATTACAACTTCAATGACATTGTCTTTAACTTCAGCAAGAAAATCCAAACTACCAAGTCATAGCAAACTTTTAATAACATCGTGTCATTTTATGACCTATCTTAAAAATTGCCTGCGTCAAAAAAGTTTAAAATAACATGATACTGTCTTTTAGAATAAATCCAATAACTTGAGCCTGAAGGTCATTAAAACTATCAATGTAATGGCCTAAACGGATTGCATATGAGAAAATTTCATAAACCTCCCTTTAACAAAGACTCATTTAACAATGAAGATGCTTTAAACAAAACATTTTTGGAAATATAATCATTATACATAAGACAATATCACTGAAAACTGCAGACACTGACTTTTGCGTGCCGGAAATGACTGATAAAAGGTGTTATTTAACTGAAAATGCTTTTAGTGCCAATTAACTTTATACACTGACCATCAAAATTTGTTTTTTTTTTACTTTTTAAAGTTTACAGTACTAATAAGGAATATACTTTTTGTATTTTAAGTGTCTTGGTTGCTTTCATTTAATATTCTGGGACTAGTCAAAAGTCGAATTCAAGATTTGTGATCGCAATTTTTTTACATTTAGGGCCCCCTCAGTTCAGGTATGACATTTGCTTGGTGAATTCTGGTGATAAATTCTAACAGCCTGGTATGGTGTTAATCCATCTAGGAATTTTCAGTTCAATGCAATGCTTAATTTTGAACTTAAAAGCCTCCAAAATCAGAAGAAAACAGTTTCAATACGCGAGGGCAAAAATGAGCATGGCACCCAATGTTTCAAAGGGCCATATCTCAGAGACCCTTTGACGCAGGTAAATGAAATGTTGCAACTAACCATTGTGTATTACGATAAACCTCTCAGAAAATTTTTATCCAATTCTGAGATGGTGACCTGACACCCTCTGGGTGATTTCATATGGAATGACTCATAAGGCATTCATTGCCACGCACAGAGCGACAACTTCTGCCTTACCCTAGATATCGAATATGTGTGTCTGTACGCTCCACTCTAAAGTAGGGTAAGTTGCGCTAGTGCAAGTTGCTCTAGGGTAGGCTGTGTGTGGATGGGACTTTAGTTGTCACAAGTGGGGTAAGTCATGCACTAGTTTAAACAGCGTCCACAGAGTCTCCAAACCTAGTGGCAACTTATTCCAGGAGTAACTTGTTCAAGGGGAAGACTGTGTGTAGACGGCACTAAGGCATTTTGGTTAACAAGACAATGTGGATACTTTGTGCAACTTTTCGCCAGCAACTGTCTTTTCCCTAAGGCATCACAATCAAAATCAGACTGTACTGCAACGTTCAATCCCAGCATGTCGGAAGTTTGCGAATATCAACAAACGCACTGGAATGATATGGCAGCTGATGTTTTCTGTAACTACAAATGTACTTACAGTTACATAGTCTTGAATACATATTTACACCATTTGTTAATCAATTTGTAAGCCAGTAGTTGTGTAACGATAATGTTAACAATAGTGAAGTTATAGTCCCAACATCAAGCAGGCCAAATGCTATTCAAATGTGTAGCAATTGCTGGCAAAGATGCAACACCATAATTAAAACAGGACCAGTAGATTATAGAACCGCATCCTATAAAGTCACACCAGAAACCTCTTTCATGAGGTCCTGATGAAATGGCCAGAGGATGGGCGGTACAGGGTAGCAGTGGTCAGCAAGAGAAATGCAGTGTTGATATGTGCTCACAGGAACCCATAAACTGCATGTGTCTAGGGCTGCATATCAGTTTCATGCAAGCTACAACGAGACAACAATCCGACCACAAGAGGTCGCTGCAATAGTCACACCTGAAACGGTATAGGCACCTCACCTTTTATAACTAATATCAAGTCAAAAGTTTTTAAAAATGAAGATTCAACATGTGTAACAAAGAAATAAAACATGCACAAAGGGTCACCGCACTTAGCAGCCATTAATTAGCATAAACCACTCTATCCGTGCCCTACATCCTTGTGTCAAATTTCGCGAAAATACCAGTGTTTTTTTTTGAAATTTCGAGCAACCCGTACAACAGAAAAACCAGACAAATAGGCCACTATAGGTTGCTGCAGTAGTTGAAATTGCCCAATGACATGACCTCTACATCCAGTTTCAATGAAATCCGTTAAACGGTTCTCCCCTGAAAGACTCCTAAGACTAAAATGGCTCCGGGGTGCAAAACATTGAAAGTGGAATGCCCTACTCCAGCGATGACCTACACCATAATTCCAAATTTCAAGTTCTGGCCGTGAATTTTTGAAATATCAAGAGATCAACCGGACACGATAACAGCAATATGCAACCTTATATATACATGTGAGTACATAAAATTGTTTGCATTTGACACCATCTACAGGGTTCATACTCAGACAGTACAATGCTTAGTCGATGCCACTTGTTCTAGGTTTTTCAGATCCCACAAATAGACTTCACTTCCACCTCACTCCCCAGTCGTCACCAGCTTCACTTCGTCACCCAACTGTTGCCTTTGCCTCATATCATAGACAGCAAAGTGCTACAGCAGATTTTTTGTGTTCTTTTATTCTCTACTCCTTCAACTCTGTGAGTCGGAGGCCTCTACCCACAGTTTGTTTACCCACTGCACAGAGAATTAACTTGGTGTGACCAGGCCTATAGCAGCAATCTGTCGTGAAAAATGTACCTTAGTTGGCACATCCTAGTGATTTAGGACTGTAAATTTTCTGATGGATCGGTGTGCATAACAGAGCGAGTTTATATTATCATCGAGGCCATAATTTTGCAATGTCAACAGCTACAAGGTAGTTGTCAACCTTCGTGAAGTCCATTCACACTTCCTCAAACAAAATTATAACAGTCCATTTTCAACCCATATACTTTTGGAATCCTCAATGATTGCAAAATCTTAATTCATTCATTAAAACATCACACAATTGCTTACAATCACGAGACTGACAATTTTGAAAAATCAATTTTTGTTTTGAACATGAATTTCAAAAAACATAAACTGCAAGAGACTGTAGAATACAAACTACATATCCTTACTGTCAAAATGCAGGAAACTGTCTCAGATTTTTGATTTACCCTAAAACAGATACTAGCCATTTACCGTAATCGTTCGGGTTAACGCCCTGGGCGGTTAAATTGGCGAACCCAAAAAATCGGGGGTGGGCGGTTAACCAGACATGGGCGCTTAAACGTGAAATTTCAAGAAATCGGGGGGGGGGG